>SSBG01000002.1:859373-900574 GCA_028220655.1 Shiraia bambusicola | reverse complement strand
TGGGGGGGGGGGGGGGGGGGGGGGGGGGGGGGGGAAGGTGAGGTTTCGTAATAGATACATTTTAAGCTCCAGGGTTCATAATGCGCCCTGAAAATGGATGACAAGGCAGCAAAAGGAAAGAATTTGACGATGCCTTGTGTTGCTATACCTTGGCAGGACCCTCTTGTGCATTGTCTGCTTGGGCGTCCTGCTCCAAGTCTGAGGCTGACGTCTCGCGGTTCAAGCTCGTCTCGCGGTGCATGAAGATGTGTTCCTTGACAGGACTGCCTGCCTTCTCTCCTGCAGGAGTATTGCCGTTCTGACCAGTGGGTGTAGGCGGGGCGATGTGGGGGATCTTCTCAGGGTTGGGGTGCTCGCGGCCGACCTGGGTGACGCCGGCGTCTGAAGCCTTGCCGGCCTTGGAAAGGGCATAGTCGCCGCTGTCGAAGTACTTGCGCTCCTGGGCAAACATTTAGCAGGCTTATCCTAGCAAATAGCTGGTGCATCGGGTGTAGCTGGTAGGTGTACCTTGAGCTTGTTCTGTAGCAAGTCCTTCTTGTTTGGGAGCTTGCCATAGAGACGGAACAGACGGGCCTCATCGGGCGACATTTTCTGTGCTGTCGTGTTAGCTCTGGGCGATGTGTGGAAACTCTGCGGTGCAGGTGCGGGCAGGCACGTACGCTAATGTCGACCTTGTTCTGCTGGTGGGGGTTCATGATTGCTAATGCGGTGTTGCGGATTGCAAATGATGCTAAAGCTGGGGGTTTGGGAGGGGGCGGTGGTTGAGAGGGAGCGGGCGAATGTTGTATGTTTATGCTTTGTTCTAATAGCTGTCGGGGGAAGAGTGACGCGGAAGGGTCCAAGGGTGACTAATTAAAAAAGTTGTGCCGTCGTGGTCTCGCACTGGTCACTTTGGGCTGGGACGTGACAGGGCCCAGATGAATTGGGTGTGGGCTTCCAGCACCGGCGATTGGGTCTCGGCAACGAATTCGGGCGACTTGTTTTGCTGCTGCCTGACGACGACTTGTGGTGGTCTCCTTTATGCGTTCGTGGTGGCGGTGGTGTTGGTAGTAGGAGTGGTGGTGGTGGTGGTGGTGGTGGTGGATGAAACGCCAGCTAAATACGGAGTACTAGGTATTAATACCTACCACCTATCAACCTAGGTAACTACCTAGTTATGTGACTATCTATGCAAGGGAAGAAAAGACGACGACAACGACGACGACAACGACGACGACACCTCCTCCTAACACACTGGTTTGCTAGCAGAACAAAGACAATCGAGGCCAAAATGGGCTCAAGAACAAAGACAAGTCGAGTGGCAGTGAGTAGTTAACTATGGGAGGTATGGGAGGCATGGGAGGTGGGGTATGCAGCAAATATGTAGTGGTTAGTTAAAGCTGCAAGAGAGATGGGCCGACAGACAGACCACGGCGTGGCTTGCTTAGTGGTTTGAACCGACGATTATGTATCTATGTATACATTGCAGTACCCGGTAGAAAACACTAGGAAACGGGGAGCAATGTGCCGCAAGCCGTCCGCCGTCTTTGGCCTTGAATCTTGTGCAAGTTGTCAATACATAGTAAGATAGTTAATTTAATAGATAGTTACCTAACTAGTTAACTATATGGTTAGTTACTCGTAGACTCTTCCCAACGTCACGCCTTACCAATGATTGGCTCCAGATGGCAAACCCAAAGAGATCGCCAGGTCCCTCTGCCCACTGTATTGCCACTGTTTGTGCCATTTGGAAATGTTAATCCAACCTTCAACAAACACAAAAACCCTTTTCATCACATGGGCGTCGTCTCGTACGTTGACGCTGCACGAGAGCATTCCCCCGCTTCCCCTCGACGCGCACGGCGAGACTCTCATAGGCTGCTGAACCACACTGCACCACCGCCTTGCCAGTCAGTCGGCCTTTCGCCTACCTACATACCTAGCTCATACCACTGCTGCAAGGCAAGGCAAGGCTTTGCCAGTTGACCCAAATCTGCCTGGTGCTGGTCTCGTGAGTGAGAATAGACCGCCCTAAGAACGTCACCAAAAGAAAAAAAACCCCCGAAAATCCCCAGGCTACCGCGGGGTGCCATTCGCCAATCTCTCTCTATTCGTCTGTCCTGCACCTGACATCTAAACCAGACAAAGGCACATACATGCATATTGTTGTTAGCAGCTGCCTGCCATGACTGCTTCTGGCAAGACCTTTGTTGTGGAGCATCTCGATCCAGAATTGGAGGCCTGGTCGTCTCTCGAGTACTTGACCATTGCATCAGAATCCCATGCAGCGGGCGCAAAGTTTCTCCTCTCTTCGGTGCCAGATTCGCTAGTCTTGCCCGACAATCTGCAACGCGTTCAAGGCCTCCATGTGGAGACGAGAGGAATTGAGCAAATCTACGCCGACACCAAGGACAAGGTTTGCCTGCTTGACCCTGCAGCATCCCAGGACTTGAGCCCCGAGGATGGTGACACTTTTGACATATTCCTGTTTGGCGGTATTTTGGGTTAGTGATCCAGCCATGCTTTGGCTTTGGCTTGGCTTTGGTTGTCTTGACAATGCAACAAATCTGACTTTGGTATAGGCGATGACCCCCCTCGAGGTATGTCGTGGCTGGATATGCAGCGCGTGCCGTTACTCATCTGTATTGACTCCAGATCGAACTTCTGAATTGCGCAAGAAAGGCTACCAAGGTCGTCGCCTGGGGCCTGTGCAGATGACGACTGATACTGCTGTGCGAGTCACTCGCATCGTAGTTCAAGATAGAGGTTCGTAAGTCTTGAGCGAAACTTAGCAACTAGACCCTAACAGAGCATAACTAGTCCCGGTGGAAGAAATACCCTGGGTGGACCACCCTGAATTGAAGATCAACAAGAACGAGAGCACGCAAATGCCCTTCCGCTACGTAAAAGGCAAAGACGGACAGCCAATCATGCCAAAGGTATGCGCCTACTCCGTACATCTTCCTGTGCGTAGGCTGAGTGCTTACCTCATCACACAGGGAATGGTTGAGCTCATCATCAAAGACTCAGAAAAGAGCCTCGATGACCTCTTATAGCGCCGTTGTTTGCTCGCCCAGTGACATGTGCTCTTTAGCTGAACAGTGCTGTAGCTAGCATTGCGAAATGCAGCCAAACAAGCCACTGTGGCACGCAGTCTTCAATACCTCTTGAAAGATGCTACTTGCAGTAACTTGACAGCACCATTGGGCAAGGAAACAGTACCCACATTGTAGAGGTGGTGGTACCTGGGGATTTGAAGCCTTAGTTGGGTGTTGGCGAAACCGGACCGACTGGATGCTGCTCGTGTACCAATTGTCGATGCAGCCAGACTGAAAGCGACCAGGAGCAGAATGCCCATTCATTCAACAGTGCTCCAGCATGGCTATTCATGAATGACCAACCTTGAAGCAGTTTGTGTGAGTGGTACCCATGTCGTGCCGTGTTGTAGATGGTATGCGCCGAGAAAGCGAGTCAGTGACATGTGTCGAGCTAAAGCAGGCCTGCTTTGTAACTACCGGACGTCTAATACCGCGTGGTTGAGCAGGCAAGACCAGGTGATACATGGGTGAGGCATGTCCCCAGCAGAGCCCTGTGCCTCAGAGTATCAGAGTATCAGGAACCGTGCCTGTTGGCCAGCACTGGCAAGATGGTTGGAAGAAAGGCTGACTGTGAGACGCGGAGACTGACAGTCCCGGAAAGGCCGCGTTGCAATGTGATTGGGTTGTGCCGATACCGTAGACCATGGCTTGGCACCACGCAGACAAAGCTGAGCATTGTCAATAGGTAGAATCGCCAAACTGGTGGTGTTCTTCTTCTTCTTCTTCTTCTTCTTCGACGTCTTCTTCGTCGTCTTTGCTGCCGTCATCTCCCTTGTGAAACCCTCTTGCGCCCACCATCCCCCAGATAACTAATACGGAGTACCTAGGTACCTAATTAATATTACTGCTTCGTAGCCCCCTGCTTCTGGCCTCGTCAGCGGCAGCAGCAGCAGCAGCAGCATATCATCTGCTCGCTCGCCTAATATTCTCTCGACCGCGCCTCGTTTTCGCTCCGCTGTTGCTTTTTACTTTTCGCTGCTGCAGTCTCTCCATGAGATAGCCACAGCATCCCGGTCTTTCCCCCGGCTTCCTTTCACCACGACACGCAGCACCTTCTCCAACATGCTGCTCACATCCCCGCCGTCGCGATGGCGGACTGTCCTCGTGGCCGCTCTCATGGCCTCGACATGGTGGCTCCCAAGCGCCCTGGCAGATGCCAAAACACAGGCAGACTACTTTATACATCAGCTGCCTGGAGCGCCAGAAGGGCCCTTGCTGAAGATGCATGCCGGGTAAGACCGATGATACTGCTACTAGGTTAGCTGCACACGCTGACCCTTCGTATAGACACATCGAAGTCGATTCAGAACACAATGGTAACCTCTTTTTCTGGCACTACCAGAATCGCCACATTGCCGACAGGCAACGCACTGTCTTGTGGCTAAATGGCGGACCTGGCTGCTCCTCCATGGATGGCGCCATGATGGAGATTGGCCCTTACAGAGTACGAGAGGGGGGCAATCTCGAATATAACAATGGCTCGTGGGACGAGTTTGCGAATCTGCTGTTTGTCGATCAACCAGTGGGAACTGGTTTCAGCTATGTCAATACTGACAGCTACCTCACCGATCTCGACCAGATGGCTGAGCACATGATCATCTTTTTGGAAAAGTGGTTTGCTCTGTTTCCCGAGTACGAGCACGACGACGTTAGTTGACCGTGGTTTACCATCATGATAGGCACTAACGCAAACAGCTGTACATCGCTGGCGAGTCTTATGCCGGGCAACACATCCCGTACATTGCTCGCGCAATTCTCAAACGGAACAAGGACGCTGCTCAAAAGGTGTGGAATCTCAAGGGCTTGCTTATCGGAAATGGTTGGATATCGCCGGTTGATCAGTACCTTGCCTACCTCCCCTTTGCCTACGACAACGGCATGATCCGGGCCGAAACAGATGCCGCACGGCGAATCGAACAGCAACAGGCGATTTGCATCAAGAAGCTCAATGAAGGTGCGCATTTGAATGTGGATACAGGAGAGTGCGAGCAAATCATGGTTGCCATTCTTGAGGAAACAAAGGATCGCAAAGCAGATCACATGAACCAGTGCGTCAACATGTATGATATTCGACTACGAGACGACTCTTCCTGCGGTATGAATTGGCCTCCGGATCTTACAGAAGTGACCCCCTACCTCCGCCGCCAGGATGTAATTTCGGCACTGCACATCAACACTGATAAGAAGACTGGCTGGTCTGAGTGCAATGGTGCTGTATCTGGACACTTCCGGGCCAGGAATAGCGAACCTACCATCAAGTTCCTGCCTGATTTGCTCGCAGAGGTTCCCATTCTTTTGTTCTCGGGTGACAAGGATTTCATTTGCAATCACATGGGCACGGAAGCCATGATCGAAAACATGATCTGGAACGGCGGCAAGGGCTTCGAGGTCTCGCCTGGCGTATGGGCACCCAAGCAGGACTGGACCTTTGAAAACGAACCTGCAGGCACTTACCAGGAGGTGCGCAACCTAACCTATGTGGTCTTCTACAACTCCAGCCACATGGTGCCGTTCGACTATCCCAGACGAACACGCGACATGCTCGACCGCTTCATGGGCATCGATATCAGTGCCATTGGGGGTGACCCGTCTGATAGTCGTATTGACGGTGAGAAGGGTCCGCTGACCAGCGTTGGCGGACACCCCAACTCTACAAAAGCAGAACAGGACAAGAGCAAACAAGTCAAAGAAGCCGAATGGAAGGCGTACTACCGCTCAGGCGAAGTTGCTCTTGTGGTTGTCATTATTCTCGCAGCTCTTTGGGCCGCTTTTCTCTGGCGCAGCCGCCGCAGCAATAATGGATATAATGGCGTTGACGAAGAGGGCCGGGAGTCACTGCTCACAGGCATGGGCCTCGACAACTTCCGCCGGAAAGAGCGCAGGCCAGATCTCGAGGCTGCAGACTTTGATGAGAGAGAGCTTGATGATTTGGAGGGGGTGCCAAAGAAGTCGGCTCATGGCTACTCCAACGTGAATAGCGAGAAGGACAGGACACCCCACAACGATTCTACATTCAGCCTAGGAGCTGACAGCGATGACGAGGCAGAAGGGAGTGAACAAGGGAGAAGGACAACAAATCCGTAATATGATGATGCCTGCTACTAATGTAGCACTGAAAGTATTGGATATTGGACATTGAAAAGGGCAAGCATTGCAGGCGTCTGTGTCGTGAAAAGCATACCACCATAACTTTATTTCTACGGAGTAGAATTGAATCTTTTGGACTGAAATCTACCTACACTTCATCATGAATAAGTTTGCAGAGCGTGCTCTGCAATACGTCTTATGTGCCTGGTGAACGCCCCGCGCCACGTGATGGCGCATCCGAGTCTGTGCGCGGCGCGTCGTTCGGTTCTGCTTCAAGTTGATGGCGCGTCATTGTCAGCCACCAAGACCAGGTCATAAATTCAGCGGCAACTCGATGCCCACCACACTCTGAGAACGCAACTATGCCTGCGTAAGTAGCCCTGCCGATGCTTGTGCTGTGTTCTTTGTAGCCTTGACAAACCGCTAACAGACCCCCAGACCAGGCGACCAATACAATGGCGGCAACGTCGTGAACCCATTCACCGAACGCGTTGTCAACCCCTTCACCGCCATCGAAATCGCTACCCTTCAAAGCAGACTAAACCAGCAACTCGGCCCTGAATTCATCTCGACGCGCACAGGACATGGCAATGGCAAGGTCGCATATCTTGAAGGCAACAAGGCTATTGCGTTGGCGAATCAGGTGTTTGGTTTCAATGGGTGGTCGAGCTCTCTGGGGCAGGTGCAAATCGACTTTGTGGATGAGCTTCCGAATGGGAAGATCAGTTTGGGCTTGTCGATTGTTATGCGGATAACATTGAAGGACGGGACCTACCATGAGGTGAGTATCTCGAGTCTGCCATACACGCGCGTTTAACAGCTCCAAGGATATTGGATACGGCTCAATAACAAATGGCAATGGGAAAGCAGCTTCATTCGAAAAAGCAAAGAAGGAGGCGGCCACTGACGGGTTGAAGCGCGCATTGCGGACTTTTGGCAATGTACTTGGCAACTGTCTATATGACAAAGAATATCTCAAAAAGGTCCAGGCCATGAAGGTCAAGCCCATCAAACTCGAAGAAGGCAATCTCTACAGACACCCGGCCTTTGCACCAAAGGAAGGAAAACCAATTGTAAAACCAGAATCAAACGCCACTCCAAGTCGTCCCAACCAAGTTCTGCGGACGCGAACTGAACAGCTTGGAGGGTCGTTCTCGGCGGAATTTGACGACGACTTTGATGGGAACCTCTTCGATGGTGTAGATGTGACAGAGGGCCACGGCGATCAATTTTCATTCGAGGCAGCGCCCACACCAACAGGACCAGCACCAAAAGCGATTCTGGCCGGCAATAAACAAATACCTTCTGGTCGAACATCACCCATTAGAAATACCGGCCCACCCAAACAGCCGCCACCGCGCGCGCGACCCAACATTCAAGGTAATGTACAACAGCCTCGACCAAATCCTGGCCCAGGAGGAGCACCACAAAGTAAACCTGTCCAACAACAGCCACAAACGCCGATACAGCAGCAGAATCAAGCTCGACCGGAACAGAACCGACCGCGAATGCCACCACCTAATATAGATGCCCAAGTAGCTTCAAGGGGAGCTGGCCAGCAACAGAATGGTCAGCAAACCCCACAAAATCAACCATTACGACCAACCCCTCCACAGCAAACGTCAGCGCCAGTGCGTCCTGGACAGCAACCTCAAGGGGCAACAACACCATCTACTAATCAACCACCTAACGGCCGACCTACGGTTGGATTTGTTACCTCACGTGCTGCTGAACTAGTCCAAAATGCAGATGGAAGCACGCCTCTTAATCACGT
Organism: Shiraia bambusicola; assembly: GCA_028220655.1. Taxonomy (NCBI): domain Eukaryota; kingdom Fungi; phylum Ascomycota; class Dothideomycetes; order Pleosporales; family Shiraiaceae; genus Shiraia; species Shiraia bambusicola. The sequence continues at coordinate 892,636 of SSBG01000002.1, read as the reverse complement.
CCCAACCTTCAATCCGCACGTTGAATCCCCTGTACCAGTAGAAAAACGCACCCCAGGCTTTGACCACAAACGCAGCGCTCCCGTGAAACGCCAGGAAGTCGGTGCACCTCCCGCTCCACCAGTGGCAGCTCAGCCCGCGTCATCCCGTCCCATCAACCCCTCTGCAGCTCGACCGTCCAACTTTGTTAATCCACACCAAGACATGAACAGAAGGATTGGCATGCCTGGCGCACCCAATTACGCCATGAGCCCTAGTGGGAATCGTGGTGCCTATAAGCCCCCTACCTTTGCAAATGGCGGTATCAAGCGAGAACGACCACCCCTACAAGACGTGAGCAATCAAAGCACAAACGGTGGCGTGAATGAAGGCGGCGATGTCAAGAGGCAAAAGATGGAGCCTAATACTAATGCTGGTGTCGTGGAGAACACGGCTGCCACTACAACAGCCTAGTGAGCAGAGTTTTCGGATCAAAATCACTTTAGTGCGGTATTTTGGAGTGAAATGAAGAGAAGGAAAAAAAAGCCGCATAAGTTTGTGTGGCTGCACGGCATGGCATGGGCATGGGCATGGCGTTCTGGTGGTGTACCTGGGCAATCCAAGAAAGGAATTGGTATGATTGGAGAATGGTGTACTTTGTATCTTTTTATCAGCAGGCCTATTCTGACGAAAGTCGGCGAATGATTTTACATTATCCATTGAGGAAGAGGAAGAAGATGATGATGAAGAAGAAGAATAAAAAACTTAGGATTCGAGGACTGACTTTTTGCGACTAGCTACATACCTAGGGGAAGTAGTTTATGTATATATTCTTATACTAAAACGTATCGATTTATTTATTCGAGTCTTTATTTCCCTTTCTTCACTACATCACATTATTATTATCTCATCACACATCACACACATACATCCATTTACTCCTCTCCATTCTTTCTCTCTCTTTTTTTCAATTCCTGGTATTGGTATCGCTATCGCTATTGATCTTCATTGAAATGCCGAGCCAGATCAAATCAGGTCAAGTGAATAATAGACTAAGAGCCAAAAACAAAAAAAAAAGAAAGAGGAAAAAACCACGCCTTGCACAAACTCCTTTATATGCGCCAGGAACCATGGGACACATACAGACACACAGAGAGAGAGAGAGAGACATGCGCTAACTAATGCAATGAATGAATAAATGCCCGTAAACTTTCATGTTGATAAAAAAGAATTATGGTTTGGGGTGTCTCTGCTTCTTCTTCTTCTTCTTCTTCTTCTTCTTCTTTTGGAGAAGGGGGGGGATTTATTCTCTCTCTCTCTCTCTCTCTCTCTCTCCCTTCTCATGAGTAAGGCTAAACAAGGGGCGGGGGGACATGTCCGAGCAGTAGAACAAATAGAGAATAAAAAAAAACAGAGGCAATGCTATCCCCAACTTCTTCACGGAATCTACCTCTTCTTATTGCCTGGCCTGGGCTTACACTCATCGCCAATGACAGGGTGGAGTTTAATCTTGATTGGGTACTGAGCGTTATTTCCACTGTATCCTTTACTCCAATCGTAGCTGACGGCGTAGGCAAACACGTTGCCTGTGCGATTGAAGGCTGTGGCCGTAATGCTGCCGCCGACCTCTGGGTAGCCTTTCAGACGGTGTTTGGCGTCCTTGTCCCAAAAGTGGAAGGTGCCGTCGCTACCGGCGGTGCTAAAGGTGCCGTGTTCAGGGTGGAAGGAGATTGCGTTGACCGAGTAGACTTTGGCGACGTCGCGTTGGTTGGGGTCGGGTTGGCGGTGGCATTTGAAGGAGAAGTTGAGGCTGGGGGATTGTTGGCAAGGGGAGTTTTAGAGAAGGGGAGAGGGTGAGGGCTTACCTAGTGTCTTTATCTTCAACGTATTGGATGGCGCAACGTCCTTCGATTGAGCCTACGGCGAAGCCAGTGGCGTCGGTAAAACAGCTGACTACGCGTGTCTGCCATTTCAACGGGCTGGTGATGGTCTTGTAGATCTTGGTCGGGTCCGCGAGGTTGATCATGTGGATGTTTCGCTCGGCGGTTGCGACGACTAGAAGCTGGTTTTTGACATCCATGCTGTATACACGTTCCTTTGCGTCAAGAGTGCCTACTGGTTCAGCACCCTGCAGGTCCCAGAATTTGACGCTCTTGTCCCATGATCCAGTGGCAACGTAGTCTTTGCCGCCTGTTTGAAACCAGCGCACGCACTTGATGCCTTCGGCGTGGGCTTTTGCTTGTTGTGCAGTGATTTGACCGTTTGCGGGCGCAGTGCGGAAATCAACAATGTTGAGATGGCCAGTAGAGTCACCAGCTGCTATGCGTGTGCCGTCCTGTTGTTGTTAGCATCTTCTTTTTCCTGAGCCTACAAAATAATGTAAACATACTGTTGACCACCCGAGACCCAGCACATGTCCTTGACATTCGAACAACCACTTCCCTTGTGCCCCGCCGTTGTTGAGTTCGTAGATGTACACTTTCTTGTCCCAGCTGGCTACCGCAAGGAAGTCGTTTGTTGGAGAGAACTGGAGGTCGGATATGCTATCTGAGGGAAGCTGTCCTGCAGGTACTTCGACATCTTTGCTAGTATCGCCAGTCGTTGAGCTGGTTGAAGGGGCGGGAGTTGATCCAAAAAGCGCCATAGCAAATGAATATCGCAGTAGTGTTTAGATTGAGTGATTCAGTAGTTCCAGGCGAAGTTTAAGTTTTGCGCGAGCTTGTTATTGTAGCCGCGGCGATTGATACGCGAATGCTCCCGTCGGCGCGAAGCAGATGTCGATGTCGCGATTGCAATTCAGACTGTGAAATTCGGCGATTGATTAGAGGTGACGAGGCCACAGACTGTTCCGTAGCTGTCTCTTTATGTTCTGTCGTCGACGCGCTTCCACCGCAAAAGAAGAGGGCAGTCCAAGCTTCCCAGGCACCCCTGCAGGCACCAGTCCGCTCTCGCCTAGCGTGCTGCCTTCGGCAAAACCTTTGGCCGATGCCCCAGCGCTACAAAACATTTTCCGCAAGCTCTTCGACTCCTTCAACGTTCCTCGCTCAAAGAATCGCTACGAAGCACACGCACAGAGCACCTCCGGGTGTCTCTCCACGCTTTGGGAGAAAGTCCCCGGACATCAGTCATTTTGACTGCACTTTCAGCAACGAGCCGCCATAGAAGCGCGGCTTCCTACCATTAGTGTCGCAACTCGCTCTCCTTTCCGTTTGAAATCGTGCCCAATCTCCCCAGGACGCTCAAGTGGAGTGACGACATTTTGGATGATGATATGAGTCCCGTCTGATGCAAAGCTTGCTGGCTGTCAACGGGTTTGTTGGGTCGAGGAAGGAGGGAGATGTTAGGTTTGTGGCAGGTGGGAAGGTCTTCTCGTCCAGTTCATGGTTATGCGATTGCTCTTCGTGCGTCTTGGTCATACGGGCCGTACGACGGGTAACTCAATGGGGCTTATTCTTGATGCGAGGAACGTTCACTTTCACATATTTTGGATCTGAATGTAGCTACCTTCTGGGACTGGTCTTGGTCGCTGGTCTTGTTGGGTAGGCTACGTGTGCTTGGTCGAACAAGCCAGATTCTTTCAGCCATGGGTTTGCGTGATGAGGCAAATGAAATAGAGTCAAGCACTGAGGCTGTCTGAATCCCAAAGGGTAGGACGGCCGCTGCTGAGTATTTCTACGACGGTATCTGATAAACCTCATGGCTATAGATAGTGTATATAGGACTCTAGTCTATCATTGCAATCGATTCGTCCAGCGATATCTCTTCAGATGCTTCCGCAAATTGCTCTACTATGTTTCTTCCTTGCCAACGATGAACTCCTTGACCTCCTTGTACGCCTTGTCCAAATCGTCGTTGACCACAATCTTGTCATGTGGTGCCTCCCCACTGTTGGCAAACTCCATCTCATTCTTTGCCTGCTTCAACCTTTTCAGGATGGCTTCCTCTTTGTCTGTAGCGCGGCTACGTAGTCGCTGTTCTAGAACTTCCATCGAGGGAGGCGAGAGGAACAGGAATCGCGGACGAGGAAAGGTAGGGTGGTTTGCGACCTGCTTGACGCCCTGTCCAAAATATCAGTTTCTACACAAGGGCACTTGAAAATATAGTATACGAACCTCCATCTCAATGTCTAATATGCAAATCCTGCCTTGCTCTGCAATATCATTTACTGCCTTGATGCTGGTGCCATAGTAGTTGTCTCCAAATTGGGCGTGCTCAATGAAGCCCTTCTTGCCGATGAGGTCTGTGAACTCTTCCTTGGTAACAAAATAATACTCTTTGCCATGTTTTTCCTCACCACGGGGACCTCGAGTGGTGTGCGATACGCTGAAGCCGAATTTGTCTGGATATTCTTCGAAGAGGCGCTTGAGGATGGTCGACTTTCCTGTGCCTGAGGGACCGCTAATGACGATTGGGCGGTTTGACTCGACAGCAGAGGTTTCGAGCGACTTGGGGTCGGTAGGCGCCATCTTGTATGGGGTGAAGGAGAGGGTGCGTATATAAATCTGCGGAAGGTGTACGCCTTTTGAGTTTTGGACAGTGGTTATACGCTGACTCGGTTGTATAGCTGTTGCCTTTGGGGTGACACAGTAATGCGAGCCTTTCAGTAGATTTCTCGACAATCTAGACAGTTTCAATGGCATAGAGACGGTGCTGTCCAGAATGCCAGGTCGCAACGCCGTGTGATTGGCGGTGAAGCTAGGGGTCTTTTGGTGGGGTTGAAGGTGGGATGGCAGGACGAACTGGTGACATCGCGTTTTCGTGTTTGTACTGACCTCATCGGACTTCTGCATTGAAAGACCACGCATGCCACGATAGACCTAGAGCGCAGCGCGCATCTAAAGTCTCTAGGAACCTAATTGTAATCATGGTATGTCTTCACCTGCAACTAACATCCTACTCATTCTCACAACTTCCAGTCGAAACAATACCTTACACTGCACACAATTGAAGGAGCGCATACGAAGGCTAGCGATATCTTCGCCGTAGCACCAACAAGCACACAACTCCTTTCTGCCTCTGGTTCGAGCACAATCAACGTTTACGATACGACACGGCCAGAATTTCCCGTTACACAAAGGCTCGAAAAGGCACATCCTCTGGGCATACATCACTTAGTCACAGCAAGAGAAGAAAAGGCAAGGCGTGCTGCAAGTGCAGGATTTGAGGGCAAGGTGAAGATATGGAGTCAAGGCGAGGATGGTGCATGGACTGAAGTTGGAGAGATTGTTGGTGGGTACGCCTCATACTTTCCTTGCAGTCGCATTGTTCAGTATGCCAATGTCGAGATTGTGCTGACATTCAAGAGATCAAAACAAGCCGGGCGAAATTTGGGCGATCGCACTAAGTGCAGATGGCCAGTACTTGGCTGGCACTAGCATCAATGGTAAAGTGAATGTCTGGAGCCTCAATAAGAATGAGGATTTGCCCAAAATCCGGGAATATGAAACGAAAGGCAGCTTTGGTCTATGCGTCGATCTTGTGAGTCTGTCACTTATAGCCACACACGTGCATATGTTAACGATGGAGCAGAGCCGCAATGGAAGTTTCACGGCATCGGGTCACGAAAATGGATCAGTTTACGTCTTCAACAACGAAACTGGTCGCCTTGCACATTCACTAGCAGGGCTTGTGCATCCTGTTCGCAGCGTCTCATTTTCGCCAGCTTCCAAGCTACTTGCTGCTGGTGGAGACGCGAGGATCATTGCGCTGTATGATGTTACATCAGGTGAGCAAGTCGCAAACTTCACAGGCCATGGCGGCTGGATACTTTCTCTCGATTGGAGCGATACAGGCGAGTATCTCTTGTCAGGGTATGTTGAAGGACTAACTCACATGTGCGATCAGCTTCTAACTTCAACCTAGATCATACGACTCCAAGGCAAAGGTATGGCGTATCGAAACTCGAACCTGCGTAGCAACCCACTCGTATGGCGACAAGCCGTTGTGGGCGGCGAAGTGGCTCCCGAAAAACCCTGCGAAAAGTGAGATGTTCGCGCTTGCGGGCGGAAGCAACGCCATCAGCTTCTACCGTGAGGCTGCAGGCTGAAGTGCTCAGAGAACTCACAATAAACAAGTATACCCTTGATACATCCAAATCACGACTAGAAAAGGGAGATGTCAGGGAGGAGCCGGGACAAAGATAGCACAATCAAACGCGATAGAGTCTCACTAAACTTTGCGAGAGCATGTAACGAATAAGTCTAGTACGGGAAGATGGCCCTCGAACTAGCAGGCGATGACGAAATAAAATTCATGAATATTTCTGCCAGCGAGTCTGTTGTGGATTGCACATTTCATTTATCAAAATAAAGCCAATGTGAACGTTGCCATTTCCAGTATCTACTTCAATAATTCATCATCATATCTGCCCAAGACCAACATCCGCTTTGACCACCTTTGCAACCTGCTTCAGAAGAGTAAGTCGATATCCATACGGAGCCTTTTTGAAGTTTCCAACCCGTGTAATATTGACGGTTGCTTTGCCAAAGTCATTTTCTATACATTTCCTTAATTCTGCTCTATTTGAACTGAATATAAGAGACGACTTACTCGCACCGAGATTAGCAAAGCCGTCGATTTCAAAGTCGCCGTCGGGGCTGGTATTCGGGCTATCCATTGGAATGACCAAGCCATACGTGCTCAGAGCTTCTTTCGTCTTTCCAGTGAAGGCGTTGCCCTCGACCAGGACTTGGTTGTCGCTGCGACTGTGGATAGCCTGGTACAAGAAGTCCTCGTATAAGTTGTTGTAAACGTGTTGGTGGCCGAATCGGCCTGCTGGACCTCGAGTACCTTCGTTCTTCCAGTAGTTGTGATGGTAGGTGATGTGGAGTTTTCCAAAGTCGACGTCTCTTCGTGCATCGCTGTTTCCGACTAAGGAGCTCTTCCAGTGGTCGTGGAAGTAGTTCCATGATACAGTGATCCAGTCGCTTGCACGGACAATGTCTACCTAATTGCCCGTCGAAAGCATCTGGTCCTGCTGCAGGGAAGTTCTCAGAGATGAACTCGTTGTGGTCGATCCAGACCCGCGTGCTGTTTTGAATGGTAATGGCGTCATTTTTGAGAATGGATCGGATGCCAAAGTTACGGACGATGATGTTTGTAGAATGGATGATGGTAAGGCCTGCCCCAGTGATCCACGCACCTTTGCCCACGCCAATCAGCGACTTGTCACTTCCCACGCGTGGCCGAGATGTAAAGTTGAAGGTCCCCTTTGCGTAGATGATAGTAGGTGCGTTACCGTTGATCGCAGCTAGAAACTCGGGCACCGTGGTCACGGTGACAATCCTACTATCCTTGCCAGCACCACCAGTAGTAGGTCCTATTGGGTTTCCTTTAGCATAGCCCTCCAGTTCGGAATTACAGCCGAATGCTGCAAGTGCCAAAGTGAATAGAGAAAGCACCGAGAGCTTCATTCTGGGTTTGAGAGACGATCGCTTAACCTAAATGAGATCGAACCTGCGAGGCTATCCATATACTCTCAAACTGTGGCAAGAGACATACACTGATTCAGGACTTGGATAATGGTTCTATAAAGATTGATGTTCTTCCAAATAGACGCCCCATGGTTGAGCTGAGGCGTGTCGTGAGCCTGAATAAGGCGCTACTTCCCGTGAAGGAAGGACTTGTTCTCTTTGGGATGCTGCAAGAGATCAAAGCGAATCTGCATCAGGTCCTAGGATCATCAGTCAGCCTTGAAATATGCCGCCTTGGCAGTACAATTGAGGCCGTGGTGAGTGGTGGAATTTTTCTGACTCCAGGTTTCGAGGTATTGCCCGTTGCTTGGAAATCCGGGCACAATTAGGGAAAGGGGAAGGAGCGACGTGGAGGCTGGCTCGCTCGCACCACAACCACCAGTATGTGGCGTCTCGAGCTTCTTATAGATGACAGTATATGTCAAGCATCAATCTATGGGTTAGTCCCATTACTCAACGTTTGTAGCATTTGGTGGCTTGAGAACGGCTGCGTCTGTTATTAACCCCCTAATTATCCTGGTATTGATCGCATTCTGGACGCTTTCCAACGCCCATCACACGATTAGAGAAGAATGTTTAATTTGAAAGAAAAGCTTCTACAAGTTCCGTATGCGGTATACATCATGATCGGAATTGCGACTTGGCTATTCTTATGCACATTACGGCCTTCGTCTTGCAACAAAAAAAGTTCACCTTCAACCCGCCACATCTGCAACCGCCACTTCAAGGTCTTCGTGAAGAATCGAGAAACCCTGAACGTCGGCAGGAGTGGACCTGAACTTTGGAATCTTGCTAGCGAATACTTTGGCCAGTCTGGCCAGCGAATTACATCACCAAAGTGCTGAGCAGGCAAGAAATCGACAAGTCTCTGCCAGTTCGCCATTCTCTTCGCGACCCTCGAAGGGGCTGCTATCTTTTCAAAGTCATTGGGATCCCTTTATAGAAGAAAAGATCAGACTGCACAGCTGTGTGCTTCTCGATACTGGACTCGGACGCTGCATAGGCGTGGTTGGAGGGTATCAGCCTAACATGTCGTGATGATGAGCCCTGGTTGTTCGCTACTAGCCAGTTTTTAATTAGGGGAGCTGATAGATAATCCTCTAGGATCACAGCGCTTTCAGTCTATGAGCCAGGGTTTGAAAGTATCGAAGATAATCTTCAGTCCTGCGATGACGCCAAATGCCAGGGCTAACTGTGTAATTTTTCTGCTGATTTCATATATATTCCGTTGCTGAATACATTCGTGTAAAATGCTTCATAGTGCTTTCAATTCAGTTGATAGTCTGTGGAACGCTACAGCCGTAATGGCCATGCTGAGCACGCTGGTTTTATCTACAGAGCGTTGTACGAATTGTTCGCCATATATTCAGCAAAGGTGGTACTGTAGGGTGGTATCACAAGCGAGAATAATCTTGGTAGAGCCATTGGATAGGATGCTGCGTACTGGCTGTAAAATGTTGCAATTCTGTGGATTGAAGTGTAATTCGTATCGGAGATAATCGCAAGTTCGCGCAAGATGCTTTAGAACTCGAGCTCCTAGGTATACAGAAGATTGGGCTTTGTACCTAAATCTCAGCACAAGGCTGTCTTTGTTGCCATTTGTTCAACGCTAGTCAATTTGAGCAGAACCAAAATCCAAACGTATACAATGCGCCAAATCAGAATTGTAATTTTCAACTTGTGAATTGCCATTGCGTCTTCTCCCTACTACGATATGAAGTTTCTCCGTCTTTCAATCAGATACGCTCAGTGAATGTATGCTCATGCCATAAAATCCCTGGCGAGTCTACTAGATGTTAGCATATCGCAAAAAGCTATCATTATACGTATGTGCATGCTGGATAGGTATTACCTCCAAAAGTCTTCCACAAACTCCCCACCTTCTTTCATATATTCAACGAATTCCTCATGTTTCCCTATAGTGTCAATTTCGCATACAATGTACTCGACGACCAGTTTGCGTAACTCGTCCATAGTTCCGTCAGTGTTTCGGTTCGGTATATCAGGATGCGAGTAGGCATGTCTTGCGAGTTCAATAACGTCTCCAACACGCTTCTCGTATAGCTTGAAGTTGAGAAGTGTTTTGTGCAGCTTGTCGAGTGTTAGTGCTTTGAGTGGAGTGATAAGGCGGTAATGCGCGAAACAATAGAGACGCGCATGGGCGAGAAAGATGGGCGTGAAGTTTTGGTTTGCAGTGGTGTTGGGTTTTGGTTCAAAGTTGTTCAAGATCACAGTTCTAGGCCTCACGTCGATGAGGTAGTTTCGGTTGCTGAAGCGGGTCCATAATGGGGTTCGTAACGGCGTTCCTGAGAGAGATTTTATCTCGAGTGGTAGCTCAGTGACTGTCTGGACGCTTGGCTCTTCTTTCAAGACTTCTTCTGTGGTTTCAGCATATGTTGGCGGAGGCTGCTGGGATGCCACGTGATCCTGTGAGTCCTCCTTTTCTATGTTGGGTGGAGAATTTGGTGAGTTAAAATCATCGCTCAACATATTTCCCTGGCCCACTCCGGCTGGAGAGCTCACTTTTGGCACGACTTCTTCCCAAGGCGGCACGGTATAATCTCCTCGATATGCATATTCGATAAAGCGGATAAAATCGTCCACCCGAACATCCTCGATTTTCGCGCATCGCTTCTCAGACTCTTCCATCCCACCCGTAACAAGCGCATTCAGTTGCGGGCTAGTAGCAGCGATTGCAGCAGCATGCACTGCGATGGGCTTCTCATCTTTGCCAACATAGAAGGTGAATTGATGTGATTGGATGAAACTGACCGAATTTAGCCCGATCTAGTTAGCTGATAATAGGAACCATGGGAACCTACTCTTCAAAGGTTGGCGCCATATTCCTTTTGTCTTTTGGATATAATTTCTAAAAGGCTTGTAAGATGGACAATGGAATTATATTAATGATGACCTGGAAAGAGCTCTGTGAAGATGTGGGGTTGTACAGCAAATCCATCTGCCACGCATTGACTACTTAGTGGAGACACGATGTCTCACGGTAGTTATTACATTTGGGTAATGATTTTTAGAGCAGCACATTTTCATTTCCGGAGGAAGTCTGCAGGAAATAGGGTGTACGCAGACTAGCGCTTTCAATACTTAAAAAATCAGATAGGTACCTCGTAACTTTTATAATAATACAAATTTTTGTGGTAAGGGCAGGTAGTTTTAGCTTATTGATGACTAACTAGTTAGTTAGTTAATTTGTGGCTAGTGTGGCTAGTACGCTACGGAGTGGCTGTTTCTCCTCAATCCAACAGACTTGCTCCGAAAATTAAGAAATGCTACTATTATCACCCTTATTTTATGACCTGACTACGATAATGACTTTGAAGCGAGTGTAATCATGCACCGCAAACTTTTAGTTCTTCATCTCCTTTGTAGCATCGTCGCCGCTACCATCCGCATGCGCAGAAGTTTGACGAGCAGCATGAGTCGCACCAGAGATTGACTCGTTGCCCATGTCCCAGTCCATGGCGAGATCCTCAAGCGTCCTGCGCTTGGTCTCAGGAATAAGCAGAGTAGTGAAGATACCAGCAAACATGAACGCAGAGAAAATCTGCATGACGTGATTGAGCCACGGGTTCTGGTTTGTTGTGCCGGGCTTTGCTCCACGAGTTCGTAGCGGAGCAATAGCACCTTGTGCGATGATGGAACCAATCTTGCCAGAGCCGGCAGAGATGCCATGAGAGGTGGACCGGTAGCGAGTGGGGAAGCACTCGCCAGGGACGATGAAGGTTGTGGTATTCGGACCCCAGTTGAAGAACAATTGGATAAGGACGTAGATGGCCAGCATTCCGTGTTGACTGATGTGGTGGTACGCGAAACCCCACACAAGGAAGAGGATGGTGAGGAAGATAAAGCCAATGAGTTGCAGAGGCTTTCGGCCAACAGTATCAATGGTAGCTACCGCAAGCCAATAACCTGGGATTGCACCAGCACAGACAAGAATGCAATTGCCGGCAGCCAGGTTGTAAAGTCTGTGGTAGACACTGTTCCCGCCACCATAACCGATAGCTTGAAGAACCGTAGATGAGTTCAAGCCCAGACCGTAGAATGCAACCTGCATTGGTTAGCATACAGTTTTTTTTATGATTTCGGGTTAAGAATACTTACGTCGAGAAGGAGCCAGGACATAGCGGTGCCGAAGAGAATTTTGCCGTTCCTCAGCTTGCCATAGAAGCGGAAAAAATCGGACCATGAAGCCTTAGGGACTTCGAGCTGGGCAGCTGACTGACCACGAGCAGCAACCTGAAGAGCCTCGTCGATATGTCCCTCACCCTTTTGTCCACTGATGTAGTGCTTGACATCTACGTTGGCCTTTTCGACATCGCGTTTAACATCAAAGGTATATCGAGGAGTCTCGGGAATGGTCAAACGGAAATACAATGCAATGCAAGCTGGAACGATTCCGATTCCTACAAGCGCCCTCCACATCTACAGTTGATCGGTCAGTGAATGCTTTCCAATGGGGGTGAAGTTTCGCTACAAGAGGAGCTTACCCGGTCGACTGCAACCTGGCAATCGCCAGTGCATTTTGCGTAGGTGGCTGCTTTATCCAATGGTGTCTTGAAACCCGCGACTAGGCATACCATGACAATGGCGCCTCCAAGCTGGCCAAAACCTTGCATGGCAAACACAGCGCCCATCATTGCACCTCGCCATTTAGTGGTGGCAAATTCAGAAGTAATGATGCTAGAAAGAGGATACTATTATTATCAAGTTAGTGTTAAAGCTCTTTGGCTCCGGCCGGTCATGGTGCTTACATCTCCACCAATTCCTGGTATATGGTCAGTTCCCAAGCTAATCCAATGCAAATCATACGGCAAACACACCTATTCCCATGGCTACTCTCCAAAAGATTATAAGTCCTACAACTGAGGTACCAGGCCCTGGCCCGGTGAGGGATTGGCCTAGTGTAGCCACGATGATGAGGATCAATTCAAGACCATACATCTTCTTACGACCCACAATGTCAGCAAGAGCACCAAATCCCTAGAAAGATGTTAGCGCTTCTCCGATGAAAAGGCTTCGCGGCAAAGGAATTGTTCAACAACGTACAACTTGGCCAATAACTGTACCCGCTGAGGTCGACAGTTTGATAGCCGTGTCTTGGGGAGTGGAAAGGGTGCCTTTGTGGTAGACAATGCCCAACATAATGGTCAGGAGAGAGACGCAGAAAATATCGTAACTATCTGTGAAGAATCCTGTACCGGCGACTAGGATTGCTCGCACATGATACCAGCCAAACTTTGCCCGATCTGTCATTGTTAGCATCGATTTGAGCGATCCGCAGGAGCAAAAAGGCAACGGCCAGTTTGGTAAAATCTTCCTTGAAGACGCTGAGAAGTACGTACCAATTTCAGCCAAAGCAAGGCGTCTCCTCTCATTGGGATCTTCGATATGTGCTTGAATTTGTCAGATTGTGCGAAAAAAGGATCCATCACGCTGTGGCAACTATTTGAACTCACCGAAATCATTGTTAAAGTTGTGAAATGCACTATTGCCTCCAGCTGTTTTATTGTTGGCGACCATGGCGACGCTGTGCCCAGACGGCAACAAGACAACACTATTGTTGAAGAGAAGAAATTGGCAAGAGAGATGAATTCAGCTCTATATACAACGAATCTAGCTCATGGCCAAAATTCAGCAAAACGCCTCCTTGCTGAAGCAGAAACCAATCAAAAAGTGTGTCAGAAGCACGTCGGGACTAATTGAGATGCTCGCAGGCGAACAGTCGATTGTGTGAGGGCTCGATTTGCAAGGGCAGTCAAATTCGTAAGCCCAGAGGCCGCCACAATTGCTTGTTATTTGCTTGTCATTTGCTTGTCATTCGCCTGTAATCGCAGTGTTCTTCCTGTCGCGATGCCTTGGATAGGTCTCCACCAATCAACAAGCCCACGTGCAGCACTAGTTAGAGCATGCCTAGATCAAGCCCGGAACACATTCACTGATCTGGGCTCATATCACTCGGTTCGACGCTTCTATGCGTGCGCCACCACCAATATATGGCGTGTTGATGAAATACGTAGTAAGTCACTACCTAGGTAACTGTGTTCCTTGCGCCGAGTTGATTGAATTCCAAAACATCAAAGATATAACTATGCAAAAAACCTCATACTATTGATTAAGCAGGGAACATTTCAGGCGTGGCCGGACACAAAGGAGATTACATCTTCCTGAGGACCCCCCATTGTTTGTCCTCGATGAGTTCAGCTAAGTAATAATAACCATAGCACCGGTGTCGCCGAAAGCGTAAACGCATAATATACATAGGCCTCGATTCGGTGCATATAACGAGACTTCCAGCTGGCGCAAGTGTTAGCTGGCCAGACCTATTACGGCTTAAGGTCCTGTGAAATCAGGATACATCTCCTCGGGTCGCGTGAGCTTTATCCTGACTACATGTTAATACGATGTTTAATAATATGGGGCAATGGGTGGGATCGCTCGATACGGAACATAGCCCCAAAAATGCATCTGTCAACCTTCACAGCCTTGGTAGTTAGTGATGCTCCCCCAACCACTACTATCTAGGTCTCTTGCTGATTTCCATTTCTTTCATACCGCTCGGGTCCACGAATCAATCCTAACGTCGAAAGGCTAAATAGTGCAGTAGATCCATCTTTTACATAGACCTTGGTAGCCGATTAACTCCGCGCTACCCTCGGATTGACCGCGGTTCTCCTGATAGACTGGCCACTGGATATCGAATGAGTGCGCCCAAATGGCCCATGTCCAGCTTCCTGGGGAAAAGTGTGGGTATATGACATCTTCCGTCTTACCATCAAAAAGTCCACCTGAAACCTTTTTGACCAGTCAAAGCTCGCAGAACCGGCACGTTTGGTACCCAGGCCTGAAGATCTTCAGATCTCCCGCATCGCAAGCATCATATTATCGAAGCTGCTGTATTCCAAATCGAGGCTGTATGTAGCTAATCGAGTAATTAGTTCATGGTGGTGTCGCGGAGATCACTTGGGTTAGATTAACATGACCAGGCTTTGATGGATATGCGATCTGGTACAGGGTGTTAGCCATCTGAATTATCACATGGATGACTGATCCGGCATCTCAACATCATCTTTACATGGTGCTGATATTAATCTCGAATCGATATTGAAGTCGGTAGCATCAACTGCATTTTGGAGTTCTGTGATGACATGGTCGCAGTCGCAGTGAAGCACGTGCACTGTTGGACTGCGCGCAGCATCTCATTTGAGGATTTGGAAATTTGCGTCCGTAGTGCCCGGGGCATTGGAAGCTACCCAAGTGGGCAATGGACACAGTTTTCAGCAGGTTAGATTGTATAAGCAGACGTCACTTGTAGCTTTCCCGGGACTTTGTCAGCGATGCAGCGCGAAGGTGCTTGTATGCTCTTGACTTGTCGTTAGTTAGTTACTATTTTCGGTACAATCTACCCCGAGCAGTTTATCGACATGGACATGTATGAGACGCCTGCTTGCTCTTTGCACAGCTCATCCATCTACCGCGGATGCAACCGGCTAGTTAAAGGGCTGTGTTTGGGGACTGGAGGCTTGTTTCGTTTTGTCCTGTAGAGATGGTATACCTAGGTACACGAGATGGAGCAGGCTGAAACCAGACATGGTCATGTGGTCGAGCTGGCTATGGTGAGGATTCAGTTCCTCTGTAGAATTACATGGACCATTGCTGATGCTTGTTTTGATAGTTAGCTAGTAGTTAATTAGTTGACGTGTCTTTTTCTTTTGGATAACTAACTAAGCAGGTTGCATGCTGGACATGTAGATATCATCGACACCAGCGACGAGCGCCATTGGTGCGAAATCACGGCGGTTGAAGCGACCCCATGCACCGCTGACGGATAATTCCAAGCCCCAGCAGTCGGCAGCCCGCAGACGTACCCGCCTCCAGACAACTTGCTTCAATTCATACGGCATTTCACTCTCCAGCCATACGACGGCTTCTGCTCCGTACACAGCACAAACGCGCAGATTTTACGGAAACTTGGAGCTTCTAGTTACTGGCCAGGACATGGTGCCATCTTGCCATCTTGCCATCAATCTCCAGACCCACGCCGATTAGTTATATTCCCTCTCACGGCCAAGTCCGCGCTCGTTGGCCAGTGTTTGACGTCTCTGGATTTCCCCATTTATCGCATCCCGCCCTCGACTGAACGGAGATGATAGAGACGGCAGCCCAAGATTGCCAGTTGAACACCGCTCGTCGCATCCTCGCCGAAATTCAACTCCGCATCAACGGCTTCAACACCTACGGTTAACCCTCAATCCTCCTATTGCGCACACCTACACATTACCCTCGATGGCGACCATGGTACAGGCTGAGAGTATGCTAAGCTCTTGCCTAAAGGATGGCGCCGTCATCCATGTCCAGGAAATTCCCAACGGCGACCGGCCTTCTCTGCTGATCTTGCACAACGAGGGCGAGGAAGATATTGTCTCTGTATTCGCAGATGTGTTGGGTCAGAAATGGGCACCGGCCAGGTCGATACAAACGGCGATTTCTGGACCCCAGTCGACCATCTATGGCCTGAGCACTGCGGTTGCTGCACCGCAGCTCGATTCCTTTGACCGCTCGAGGTTGTTGATCAACACGCACCGGGTTGACGGAACCCACAGCCTAGACGAGGCAATCACTGATCGCTGCGACTACGAGTACCTATATACCAAGTCGCCCTTTTTTCGCCGTGACGTATCAAGATTTCTTTCCTTTATATTGGGCCAAATTGGGCCCCATCGAGATCTGACCAAAAAGGCGCGCACCACGTTAATTTCCACCACATTCCCCGATGTGCATGCCGCACTTCCTAATCTCGATATTCTGTCTGTTGGCGCTGACGCAATCGAGATCAGAGTTGACTTGCTCCAAGAACCACTGCCTGACGGAACCGTCGGCAAGATTCCCAGTCTAAAATATGTTGGGGAGCAAGTGATGGCGTTGCGACAACGGACAGAACTTCCCATAATTTACACCACGAGGTGTACCAAAGAAAATGGACGATTCCCAATGGACGATCCAAGTCTTTTTTATAAGTATCTAGCGCGCGCTATACAATGGGGCTGTGAATATATCGACGTCGAACTGTGGCTGCCTGAAGACATCAGGAGGAAGCTGGCCGAGAACAAGGGCTGCAGCAAAATCATTTCTGCGTTTCATGACTTTTCAGGAACATTCAAGTGGACAGCACCAGAGACCGAAACCTTGTTCGAGCGTGGAGCAGTGTATGGAGACATTGTAAAAATGTACGCTCTCGTCCATTCTATGCAGGAGAATTATGAACTTGAATATTTCCGGTCGACGATCCAAGCCAAATATCCACATCCGCCTTTCTCTGGGCTCAACATGGGCCCAATGGGCCAATTGTCGAGAACCTTGAACAAGATATTCACCCCCATTACACACCCACTCCTCCCTCTTATCGCAGCCCCTGGTCAACTAAGTGCTGCTGAAATCAATGCAGCGTTGCACACCATGGGCCAAGTGCCCAAGCAAGACATGTACGGCATTGGTAGTTTTCGGTCAACGTCACAGGCCATGTTTTTTGAAAAGTGCTTCAACGAGCTGAGCCTGCCGCACTCTTTCAAATTTGCCGAAAAAGCCCCCAAGGGCTCTGCTGAGCACATTTTCTGCCGCCCTAATTTTGGAGGGGCATACATTGATCCACCATTAGCGACGTCTGCTTCGTATGTGCCGTCTTTGTCCAATGCAGCTCGAGCCATTGGACAAGTTGACACTGTGTGGGTACGGCCCGGATCGACCACGCCCTCTTTCATCGGAGATAACACACGATGGAAGGGAATCCGAGCTACGCTGACGAGAGACTTTGTGCCGTCAGCGTACAGCGGACGCGCTGCGCTACTACTGGCAAGCCGCGAGGCGGATGCATCGGCGTCCATTTTTGCGTTGAAGAATCTAGGCATAGGGCCCATGTACACGATTGGTTTCGTTTCCCACGGGCCGCTGTCAACCGACGTGCAACCGGTACGATCTGTGGATGATGTCAAGCGGTTAGAGCAGCCGTTTGTGATTATATCGGCTCTTCCGGCTGAAAAATCGCTTTTGGTGGTACCTTTGCTGAAGCATTACAGGGTTGACGGGAGGAATGGCAGCACCAATGGGCATGGAGATGCAGAAGCAAAGCCTGCAGGTAAGGTGTTTGTCGACTTGGCCAGTGGGCCCCGCAAAGCCGACCCATTGGCAATGGCAGTATCGGCAGGATGGACCGCATATGGGATTGCCGACGTTTCTGCATGGACAACAGTTGAGACAATCCGGCGACTTGTTGGCCAGAACGTGTGCTATGATTTCGTACGTTTAGCATCAGGACGAGGATACTTTTAGGCATACTAAAGACTTTGGAACGAGCCCCTGGTATTGGCAGTGTAACTACAAGTGATATACAACGTGGCGTAGGGCAGGCAGGAAGCCAGGCCGGATGATGAGTCCCGTCCGCCCCTTTGGATCAATCATCACAAGGTCAACCCAAGCGCCCACGGACACTTTGACGATAACTATAACTAGTCAACTAACAAAGACAGCACCAGCCTCCAGGGATGGCGGGTGGCTCGAGATGAGGGGACTTGGACAGTACATACATACCTAGGGCCTAGGTATGTATGTGTGTACCGTGTACCCTGGCGCAACGTACAGCACTACAACCTACCGGTATGTACATGATGACAGGATTGTAGGCGGCGGTCACGGCGGTAGTTGGGATTGGCTCGCTTGGAATCGATACCCCAGATTTCCAGAACAAGAGAAGGTCGTCTCCGGCGCTACGTAGTGGCATGGCGCCCAGGCGGTACGAAGTAACTAATGGCTAGACTGTCAAAGGGTGTAAGTAATTAATCTAAGGCCCAAATTGCCAGACAGGAGTGGCCGGGATGCGAGCCGAAGCATGGCTGGGCAATGCATGATGAACGAGCCTTTTGCAGTTGCATGTTTAACTAAGCTTACTCTTCTGCCGCCACCACTTTGCGCCAACCCGAGACGGGCAGACGGCAGACGTCCATGTACTTGTTATGTAGGCCCTGGGAGAGAGAGATGAGTCCAAGACTAGGGACTCTGGTCTCTCTGGACGTCTGCTAGCACCAATGAATACATACCCAACTTCCAAGTAGTAAGTAGTAGCTAGTTACCGTGTGTTGAACGCCCGTTGATGGCCCGAAGTCTCGAAGATCGCCATCACGCAGCGCCATGTTAGTCTCCGGCCGTTCTTGTGCCAGCAGCCAGCTCTAACTACCTTGCCGACAGCGCCAACTGAGTCGTCTTGCAGATGCGGATGCTCACCAAGCCCTGGTCGTCCGTGTCGTCGTCCCCTGGTGGTCCCCACTGTCAAAAGGCCTTAATCTGAACCTCCATCTTACTTGTTTCCTGCCCTCTTGTTTGCCGCCCGTCCCAGTGGCCTTTTGCCAGATCATGTGTCTTGACCAAGGGCCGTCACCACCACCACCACCACTGCCAACACCACCATGTCCACAAAGGTCTCACAGTCACTGGCAGCTGCAATGTCGAGACCTCAGATTGGCATCGACCGTCTGCCCGCCCGCCGTGTTTCAAACGAGCCTCGAGAGGCCATGAATTGCAAAAGCTGCCGCAAAAGAAAGGTATGTGCTGCGTTACGTTGGATGAGCTCCTTTGCATGCTTCTTCTTCACACATCTTCACACAGCCTCCACTGCCAACTATCAGATGCTAACCTGCTTTCAAGATCAAGTGCAATCGCACTCGGCCCACCTGCGAGGCCTGTCAAGTGTTCAACTGCCCGTGCATTTATGGTATGCCAAGATGCTCCTCTCATTCGACTCCTCAAGCCAGGGGGAATGCATGGCTGTGCTGACATGAAGCTATAGACGCTGTTCCCAAGAAGAGAGGGCCCAAAACCGATGTTCTTGAAGCGCTATTGAAGCGCGTTGATGGCTTGGAAAAGCGCCTGCACACTGAGGGAAAGAGCGATGATGCGTCAGAAAGAACAACACACGCCGCTTGCTCCACCAACACCCAAGAAACATCAAACAACATCAACGCCCCAACTTCATCCCCTTCCCAACTACGAAGACCTCTCGACGTTGCCTGCAGTCATGTTGCTGTCACTAGTCATGCAAGTCAACTGATGTCGCCAGTGGAGCCCAGGTGCGCTGCCCCTGAAGAAAAAACACACACGCACACATACACACACACCAAAAAAACCACTCCACATCACTACATCGTGAACTATAGCACTGCTAATACCTACAAGCATCCAAACCCCAACAAGTCTTTCCCCAGATCTGCTACTCGACACGTATTTTGCCAGAATACATGGCAAGCCCTATTACATCCTTGACGAGACAACAACTCGACAGCGCCTTCAAGCCAATCAGCTTCCTACCCACTTAGCTTATGCCATATACGCTGTGAGTGCCAGGTATGCCACTCCTTGCCGTCGTCCTCTTGGCCGCAATTGATTGTATGGTCCCAGATATGCGCCCCACTATGGTGGCTTTCTTTCGGCGGCCCGCATTGGACAAGAGTATGCTCGTCGTGCCCGATTAGGGCTTGACATTGACGAGCCTACTGTGGAAGCCCTGCAGACGCTGATGTTGCTTTCGCAAGCAAACTTCCAACTGGGCAAAGGCAAGAAGACGTTCATGCTGCTGAGTATGACATCTGCGTTGCTCGCAAGAATCGCATAGGCTAACTTGTGGTTTAAGCGTCCGCAATCAGCATGGCATTTGCGCTTGATCTACACCGTGAACTACCTGCCGGCATCAAAGTGACTCCTGCCGAGCGTGAAGGCCGACGGCGACTGTTTTGGTCATGCTACCTCATGGATCGATTCTCGGCTACCGGGTCAAAACGGCCGGCATTAATCGCAGATGAGTCGATTGTGCTGCGGCTGCCCAGCTGGCAGCTCCATTCAGGCGCAATACTGCTTGAAGGTGACTATTTCCCGAATGGATGCAACCTACAATATCTGGGAGGTACAGGAAAAGGCGGCCAAGGAAGTATGGGTATGCTCATCGGCATATCACGAATCCTGGGTATAACAAATCGCTACCTCGCAGCCGGTGGCGTCAAGGGTGATTCTCACTTTCCATGGCATTCGCTCTCCAATCTTTCCAAGATTCGCCAGGAACTCGACATCTGGGCGTCGGAAACGCAGGATACTTTTAGGTCCATCGAAGCACTTTTTGGCCAGCCTGATAGCGCAATTCTCGTTCTCAGCAAGCTGGTGTATCATTTGATCCACTGTCTGATCTACCGACCATTTCTACCAGTCGACCTGTCAGA
This sequence comes from Shiraia bambusicola, assembly GCA_028220655.1. Lineage (NCBI taxonomy): Eukaryota > Fungi > Ascomycota > Dothideomycetes > Pleosporales > Shiraiaceae > Shiraia > Shiraia bambusicola. The sequence continues at coordinate 871,916 of SSBG01000002.1, read as the reverse complement.
ACTCTCCAGCACATCACAGCATCAGCCCTGGCAGATCGAAGCAACCAACCTATGCTTTCTGCATGCTAATGCGATTGCCGAATTGGTAGAAATTGGTAGTGCTTCGTCAATGATTGATTGGCCAGCTTTTGTCGGATACTGTGTGTGCACAGCCGGGACTATTCATATACACGGAGCACATTACCCCGGAAGAGAAGGCGAAGTCTTTTCGGTCAGTGCAGAGTTCCTGCCGAGAGAGATGCAACAATTGTCCGAGCTCCGCTGCATCTGGGCTGGCGTACAGCATCAGCGTGATACTCTGCAGACAATTTACGGATGCCATACCGAGCTCGTGAAATCATTGGCGAGTAACCCCATGCGTTATGCTCCAGTCTTCCAGCTTGAAGACTTTTTTGATAGGTATCCTGGCCACGTTTTTGACGGATCGCATGTCACCTTCCTTGAGATCCCTGCCGAATCAACCCACGATAGGTAGGCTTATATTGTTGTTACTACACTACTGTTTTGCAATTCGCTAATGCCACTTTAGCTTGGCAACCTACAATATTGAGCAACGCAACAACATGTACATGAACAGTGGCTTTGTTGGCAGTTCACAAACGTATCTGCAACATCATCTTCCTTCACAGCATCCGCAGTATTCGAATGGCCATCGCACTAAGAAAAGAAGGGCTACCAACCCATCGAGGCCATCTACACAATCCCAAACTACAACGCTTCCAACCCCTACATCAGCAACCCATCCCCGTGTGATTCGGGAAGGCAGGCCCTCTGATACCAGCTCATCTGATACCAAGTCGACCCCTAGCCCTAGTAACACAAAGGCAGGCTTATCCACCCATACCGCAATACCGCCGTTCACGCCGCCGCCAAATCAGGGTTCGCTACAGGCACCGACCGCCAACAGCACCAGTCTCGCGCTACCGTTCAGCCCAAACTTCTCCTTCTCCCCGCTACCGCAATTTGCTAGCTTGGCGCCGTCGCCAGTCTCGCGAGCAGTAACTTTAAGCAACCATGATCACTCATCCGTCCAATTTGATCCCATGTTAAGCATGCCTACACCATATGATCAGCAAGCCACTCCGGGGGCAGGAAGTACCTCGGGCGCGTCAGTGCACACAGACCCGGAAAGTAAGGACCCGTTTCTCAGTCTTTTGGAGCAACTTGCGGAGAATGAGGTCAATCGAGGCGGCCCTAGCGAGCTCGATTTCTTCCTGGGTGGTCAAAGCGGATAACTAAGATGCACCTAGACTAATCACTATTTCCTTGAGACAAATGCGTTGCTCCAGTGAAAACTCAGTATTTCACTTTGGTTAATCACGTTGGCTAAATTCGGTTTTAAATTCGGCTATGTAGATTTCAATTCCCGGTACATTTGGAAGGTCGTTAGGAGACAAAAAAAAAACTGGCACGGCGCAAGAAGGGCCACAACAACGCAAACAGTGGCGAGGCGCAAAATGACGTGCATCAACGTCAAGGCCGCCAATTTATCAGCAACATACTTTGTACAATATTATCGCCATGACCTACTGGCAACATGCGCCAGCAAAGCATCAACCAAAGCCACTACGTGCATCATGTTACGTCGTCCACCGGCACTTGATACTAACCATGTTCCAAGCCAGCCGCACCAAATCCTCCACAGCGTAACTACCTAGTATTACAAGCCGACGTTTTCACGGCTTCACTTCTACTTAGAGAAGCACAACCGCATATTCCGCTATTTCTGATGACGCTAACATTAAGCTGCAGGTCAGACAAATAACTACCTAACATGTCCCATGTTCGCGTCCGAGCTTGCACCCTGGTTCACCTTGCATGTCTTTGCCCCGAAGCACCTGTTCGTGCAGCCAACCCTAGAAACGACAACTAACAGTAAGCATCACGGCAATGAGCGGGCGCCAATCCCGTCAAAGCAATGTTGCGAAAAGGTAATTATTTTTATATTCATGGCAGCGCCTATTCCAAACCTTCCATAATGGTTCGACCTCGGCGTATTGCCGAGTCGCTACGGAATACATGTCCAACTTCAACTTTGCCGCAGCCTAGGTCTTTGCATGATTTCAAACTCGGAAAGAGTCGCCGAATTGCATTGCCGCATTTTACGAGCGACAAGTGCTTCGTGGTCACATTAATGACATTAATCATACATGGTGCGGCTCAAATCCGCGTCTGTGTCAAGTTCGATATTCTAGAAGACTATATGATCGGTGTTAATCAGGGTATGAGAATATGAACCACGATCCTGGAACCAGAGTCTCCCGGAGCCCTCGAGAGGAACAAGCTCTTGTCATATTATATTGTGGAGTGGCCGTCTCCGCATCCAGGATAGTCTAGCTCGATTACAGTCCAAGAGCCAAATTACCTGCATGGCTCGTATCCACGATATGTTATAGCTGCAAGCACCTTTCAACCACCCCGCACGCCATATAACAAACGCGGGGAAAGAAGCATTTTACATTGTATGCCGGGCAGGGCAGTACAAGACATTCACTTCTCCGGTGGGATGATTGCTCATAGCTGCTTGATGATCCAAGGCACGTTCGTCTTGAGCTTCAAAGCTAGTAATGCAGTGTCTTGCAGGATGCATGGTCTCTAAGAATTGGCATGTGAGGTTCAAAAAGGGATCATCCACTAATATCTTCTTGATATTCGACTTTCCAAGAGCGAAGTAGGTATGGAGTTTGCTCCCACCGGGAGTTGTGATGTGTCGCCCAGGAATAGACAGCCACCATGAAAAAACGGGAATTGAACGCCGCGCTCGAAGAAGCAATAATACCTAGGTAACCTTCCCACCTGGGTGGAGAGACGGTAAACAGCGTCAAGTTTATACCGTGGGGCTTTGGCTTCCATTAGTTACCCATGCACACGATCTTCTGGCGCAGCGCCAAAATGCAAGCTCAACTGCAACATCACACGAAAATCCTCTTGCAACACCCGGCATACGTACTAGATAGCGAGCTGCTACGATCTGCACTATCTTTTGCGACCCTCCCTTTTATCCATACGGTTACCAGATCCCATGCCACGTTGGAATACGGACCTGCAGCGTTGGTAGTAGCAGTAGAGCACAGCCCAGGCGCCACAAACGGGCAGCCACACAGGGCGGACGCGACAGTTTTAACCAACTATATAATAGCAGCTCGAAGCAAATGCTTAACTTGTCCTTATAAGCACCCTATAATTATATGCCCCCTGCTTCTTAGCGAGATACTGTAAACCTATAAACGCTAGCTTCTTATAACTAACTGTCATCAATTCATACATGATACCTCCGTGGTTAACTAGGTACGTATTCATATAATTTGTAAAAAACCCAACTTTAAAGTTTAAACAGGATAAAATCTACTGTGACAAGTTTCAATAGGCTCAGGAGCTTTGGGAGATAATGCTGTATTTCTATAACTAGACTAATAGCTACTCTCTATATAGGCAAGCAGCGCTCTCTTTCACGTGCTGCTTGCAACGTCAGAGGATTTCAATAATCTGTTTTCTATGAGCTCTCATGTAATCCATGACGAGCTCTCGTCTGCGTTGATACTCAATCAACGCTGATCCACCAACTGTTCTCCAAGCAGCGCTGATCTCTTCGGTGGATTTCAGCGATCCAATGAGCGTTGTGGGGAGGCGTTGAGCTGTTGACGCACCTGTTGCAGGGATCTATCGATCCCAGCTCGTAGTAGGTAACTACTGCGACATCTAATAGTTAACTACCTACCTGCTTATTCGTAGGAAATACTAAACTTTACTTATACTACTTCCTTTCTCTCTACCTACCTGCCTGCCTGCCTGCCTAGCTAACCCTAAAAAACTATTAACCCTATAGTTAACCTAGAAAAATAATAGTTAGAAGCTACCTAAAGATTTAAAAGTCCAAGCATAGTTAATTATAGTTGACTCCAAGTAGTTAGTAAAAGTACTATTTATTATAAAACTAGCTAATAAATAAACTATACAACTACTCTAAAACCCCTAGACCTTTACCACTAAACTAGAAATCTTTTAGAAAAGCATAGCGAGCGCGTGACTCTTGCGGCATGTAATTAATATATTGGTATGCAGTGCCGAGTATGTAAGTTATCGAGTCAAGGCAGCCATGTACCTTAATTAATTGGCTACCTATTACCATATGGGCGCCTGGGCGCGAACGGCGAATGCTTCTTGGAAACTCTATGCGGGAAGCCTAGGTAGGCATAAGATTCGTCATGCGGAACCGGGGTAAGTTAACTCGAGTTTCTTCTGGATTTTGAATAATTTCACAGGAAACTTAAGGGTGGGTACGGGCTGTATGGGTTTGCTGATGGCGTGTATCAGATATATCGATAGACGGGCGCGTTTGGGGGATTAGGGTGTAGATATGACATGTTGAATTCAGGGTATATCTAGCTACCTATTACGGTGTTGGAAGTAGTGCAGTCGAGGACGCGTTTTGGACTACAAAGTGGCAACTTGAGGCCATCGGCCATGACGGACGTGGTAGGTTGTATCGCAGTCGCCCATTAGGTCATGGTTACCTGCAGGTATATTAACATGGGCTCTGGGGTGCATATGCCACAGAAAAAAAAAAGGGGGGGGGGGGCAGGAATTAGAACTTACCAGCTCTTCGGCGGACACGGGATGAATGGCCTAGAAAGAAAAATCACATCAGCACAATTCCCTGATAGGAGAGATAGGTTTGCTTGGAAAATGCAGGCGTCTGCGATAGGGAACTGAGGATGAAACCTGTGCCGCCACTCCTGCACAATGCATATGCAGACGGGGCAATCCCATCACACAACAAAGGAAGATCCATACGTACCACGCAGTTGTCAAAATCCTTTTTTGTCGCGCCCATCTTGATCGCGACGCCGAATCCTTGCAAGATCTCGGCACTTGCTTGTCCCAAGATATGCAAACCAACAACCTTCTCTTCTTCGCCCACTACAATGATCTTGTAGGCTGTAGGCTGCTTGTGGCCAGGGTCCATCATCGCGAAATACATGCCAATGAATTCGGTCTTGTAGACCTTGACCTTGTCGCCGTACTTCTGGTGCGCTTCAGGCTCCGTGAGGCCGATGGAGCCGATTTCGGGATGGGAAAAGACAACAGATGGAATGTTGGAATATTCAAGACGGGCATTGGGTTGGTTGCCAAAGAGACGGTCAGACAGGCGGCGGCCTGCGGCGATGGCAACGGGTGTGAGTTCAAATCCGCGGTCACAGACGTCGCCGATGGCGTAGACATTGGGGATGGAAGTGTTTTGAAAATCATCAGTGACAATGTGGTTCTTGTTGTTGAGCTTGATGCCCAGATCCTTGATGTGGAGATCCTCAATCTCGGGTAGGCGACCTGTAGCGAAGAGGACTTCCTCGACTTCGACAGTAGATTCGTTCTTGGTTTCCGTGTTCTGGTAGGTTACGCGCTTGAGTCCGTTGCCGATATCCTCCACCTTGGTGATTTGAGAGCCCTTGTACAAGTTGACACCTTGACGTTCGTACTCCTTTGTAACAGCATCTTGGATCATGGGGTCAAAGGATCGTAGAAGCTTTTCGCCACGGATGAAGAAGTGTGTCTTTGAGCCCAGAGCATGAAGCATGCCAGTCATCTCAACCCCAATATAGCCTGCGCCGCTCGTAGCGATGCTCTTGGGCAGTTTCTCTAGATCAAAGAAGCCATCGCTGCTGATGCAAAGCTCCTTTCCTGGAATATCAGGCAGCTTGGGTCGGCCGCCAGTTGCAATCAGGATATGCTTCGCCTTGACGCGCTGAGTGCTTCCATCGTGCATGGCAATCTCAACCTCATCCTTTGCAACGAACTTTGCCCTTCCCTGAAGATGCACAATATGGTCCTTTTCAAGGTTGTTCTCGTAAATTCCATTCAGTCGCTTGACGTATGCATCCCGCTTCTTCTTGAAGTACGGCCAGTCGAATTCTGGTGTGCCACTGACATGAAAGCCATATGCAGGTGCATCTTTAAAGGTTTCTGCAATAGCTGCCGCGTTCCAAGTCACTTTCTTGGGGACACAACCCACATTGACACAGGTGCCGCCATATCGATTTGACTCGACGGCAATGACTTTGGCGCCATGCTTTGCTGCTCGTCGCCCCGAGGCGATACCGCCGCTTCCGATACCCAAGACCAGGTAATCACACTCCTTGGTGCCGGAAGACATGACTGGGCTAGATGTAGACAAGTGCGATGAAAGGTCTGACAGGCGCGAGGCCGCCAGTGTGACTCTTGGGGTTGGTGTAAAGCGGGCTGAAGAGGAAATTATTTGCTTTGTGAATGGAGGGGCAGTGTAACGAAGACTCGATGATAGAGCTCCTAGCCTACACACAAACGTTCTGCGCATCAAGTGCTGACTGCTAGGGACAGAGGCATCTACTTATAGAATGACGCAAACAAAGCTAGAATGCAATGGTACAATGAGTGGGTGGGACGTTAGTAATCCTAATCGTCCAGCCTCGATGCACTTGTAGATGTAAGTCACTGCAGCGTAATTGCTTCGTAACTAGGGGCAAACTTGCCTCCAGAAGCGTAGGAACAGCTATTAATTCATCACTGAATGCCTGAAATTCGTCACAAGCAATGCGTGGAAAGTCTGCGCGTCTGATCTCGATTGGTTGTAAATCTACTTTTTCTTCCAAACCTCAATGACGAATGCACTTGTAATTGCGACCTCGGCTTGAGTCGGACCCTCTTGACATTGTACGTTAAACTCCATTTGTACTCCGTAATCACCGCGGACAATTACCTCATCAATCTCATCAACACCATTGAGCTCGCCACAGTGTTTCCGATCCAACATTTGTAGATTCGCCGTCCTGTCAGTTCTTTGCGTGGTGCTGACAAGAGCAGCATGTAGACTGATCGTCCAAGTTTGGGCGCCTCAGCACCATAACTAAAATCGTGAAGCAAAATTTACATATTTGACTTCTTAGATGCGCCTTCGGCGCGTCTTCAACAAACGTATCGTCGCCTGAACAACACTACAATCCTGCTGTAATTGCTTCACAAATCTAGGCTGCCAAACATGGGCGGCAGGGTATCAAAGCCCAAAGGCGCTGATGGCATGAGTGAGGCCCCAAAACTTACTGCTGGCACCACACAACCACGTCTGACCCGGAGTCGTGGCATTATCAATGGAAGAGTACAAACCGGTCGCCCTTGACAGCTCACATCAATCATTATCTCACAGTTCGTACAGACTATAATGGCACCCCTCGCCGCGCTGACAATGGCCGGACTCCTCTTCATCTACACCCGCACATCAATCCGTGCCGCCAAGCTCAACGCCCAGAAACACAGAGAAGCAGATGGGGGACAAATCAGCTGGCACAAGGAAAGCTTGAGGAGGCATGGGCAATTGGAGCGGGTCGAGGATGATAAGGGTACGTTCAAAGAGGCGCTGATGGGAGATGTGAGGAGTAGCAACAACAAGCGTGGGGAGAATGCTGCAGAGAATGCTGAAAAGGGAGAGGTTGTGCGCAGCGAAAATGATGCAGAGCTGAGGAGGATTATGGGCAAGAAAGACTAAACGCTTGATGCATGGCAGATGAATGTGACGATGGAGTTATCTATCGGCTGAGATGGTGTTGGCAGCAGGATGAGGCTGATACTCTTGGATCAGCTGCTCACACCACCCAGGTTCTATTGTATCACACAACATGGCAGCAGATATTGATTGTGTATTGTAGCAGGACATGGCCCCGACTATGTTCAGATAGTTGATGGTGTTGGAAAAAAGATAGCTACATAGTTGTTGACCTCACGTGACTCTGGTGTTCGTGTTGAAGATGAGGTACCCATGTACATAACTATCCAACGCCTCATTAATTACTTCGTAGGTGCGTGCCCTGGTTGATAGTGATGGATACAGTCCGCGGCCGGAATGATGAATCTATGTGCCAGACTCCTGGAGCCTGCTCGGATCACCATCGACTGAGAATACCGATACTTTCACGCCATATTAAGCCATTTGCAAGCTGCCATGTGAAGGAAACATTGGTCCCTAATTCTCACGTGTTGCAACCGTGATTTGCGGATGGCCATGCATGCCAACCCCGCATTCTACATAGTTAATTATACTGTAGTTAATTAGTTCTTGGTGGTCGCTGATCAATCTTGGAGAGCAATTTCTAAAATGACAGGAAGAGAAGCGTCAACGACCCCTTCTTCTTGTCCTTCCAGAGAACTTGTAGGGAAGCAAACCTGACTTTGGTCTTTGAGGAAAAATCAAAGGCAAACACCATTCAAGCTCCTCAGTCCTGATTGAAGAGAGGAAGTGGTGCATTTCGCCTGCAGATCATACCTACACGGCCAATCATCGGAGCTGGTCCACAAAGACATGCATGAACTCAACCCCACCATTTCATCACCATACCATCCAGGTTCACCTTGCAACATCAACCTCAGCCATTGAATCCTCCAACCCTCCTATTCAAACATATACCCTTTCACCGTTGCAGCTCTCCCCACCACATCGCCAGAGTCGTGACGTCGACACGGACTTGATGGAGCTTGCCCGGCTACTGGCCATATCGCGATTGCCGTAGGAAGACTCGCCAGTCTTCCACAGCTAGCGATAGCCAGTATGCCGCAGCAACATGAGAGACCTGACGAACAAGCTATACCGCGCAGGCCGAGAGATCTGACCGACGTGTCGAGAGCCGTACTGAGGAGCGAACAAGCCAAGAAATGGACTAAGAGGTATCGAACCGAGGTCGCTGCCAGTTCAAGCAGTCTTCTTTCGACTTTTGTCGCGGTACGTACCAGTGAAGCCGTACCGTATACCTGTGTATTACCCATACTGATCAAGAACAGTATCCCTTGGACTCCGTCAAGACCCGACTGCAAGCGTATGACAACCCCCCAAGCTTCCGTGAACCCCTACTGATATTGGTAGTTACAAATTCAACTCCTTCAGCGACTGCGTCCGCCACACATATAGGACCGAGGGCTTTCATGGCTTCTGGCGCGGTACAGACTTCGAGATATTCCCAAATTTGATGGCCTGATGCTAACCAAGCCTCTAGGTGTCTGGTCTCCTCTTGCAAGCATTACCCTCGTCCGAACCGTTTCCTTCTCCATATACCAACGCTCGAAATATGCACTCGACGATTGGATATACCAAGCAACTGGCAGCTCGCCACTTGTCATTGCCAATACCAAGGGCGCTATGCCCACGCTTTCGACAATCACATGTTTTGGGTTGGCGGGTGCAGGTGCAGGTGCAGCTATCACAGCCATTGCTTGTTTGTCAAACACATGATTTGGAACACATGCACAGATTTTGCTGACTTTCCTTCTAGGTCCTTTCGAGTTGACGAAGCTGAGCGCTCAGATTTCGGTCCTGATGGCTGAACGCAGCGATGGCGGTGGCAAGAATGAAGCAATCAGAAAAAGCTACCAAAACTTAGGGACCATCAAGACGGCCCAGAATTTAGTCAGACATAGAGGCTGGACTGGTCTTTACTCTGGGTTCCATCTACATCTATGTAAGTGCAACATTTTTTGCCGTGAATATAATGACTGACCCAGCACAGTGCGAGACTCGATAGGCACAGGCATCTACTTTGTGACGTATGAGAGTGTCAAGCAGATGCTTGCCAACGTACGTGGCACTTCGCCCACTCATCCTCTGGCTGTGGTCGTAGCTGGTGGCTTGTGTGGTCTTGTCAGCTGGGCATGCGTAGGTCATTCGAGCCCCAAAGTTGAACCAAATTGACTAACTTGGATCCAGATTTTCCCAATAGACACCGCAAAATCCATTTACCAGCGTAATTGCCTTGTCGGAGGTGGAGCTAAAGCGACTCGACCAAAAATACAATTTCTAAACCCGCGCATGTACCGGGGACTCGGCGTGTCCATGTCCCGCTCATGTGTCGTCAACGCCATTTTCTTTACTGCCTTTGAGATTACGAAGAAACGCGTGAATCGTATGACGGTGGACGAGGAGTTATTGCGCGCAAACGATCTGTAATCTGCTACACACTCCAAGAGAATGCATATATCGATCTTGGAGGTTTCAAGGTTTTACACTGACACAAGTTTACTGCATGAGGTACGGAGTCAGAGTTTGAGGCTGCCCGGGTTATAGGGTCTGTTTCTCTATGTAAGTTAACATGAGAATTGAGCTACTCGATCACATACTATTGAGCTTTCATGTCTCATGTGCCATCCTCGTCTTTGTTCTCTGTGCGGCACTTTTCAATTGATCTTCTTGTTACCTATAATCTTAGGAAGGACTTCTTCAACTTCAAAGATGCTTTCTGACTTGGTCATCATTAACTTAACAAAGGTTGTCACTGGGTGTATATACTTGCACGTGGTTGCAATTTACAATATCGGCCTACCGAGCCGTGATACAGGCAAGTAAATTCTATGGTAGAGCTGGCTGCTCCAATACGCAACGCGCATCGACCAAAAGCGAAAGAACCTCGTTATCAGGCGGCAGCTTGCAAATGCGAAGATGACACTTTTAACCAGTCCTGACGTCTACGCTCGGAGTTGGCTCTTGCCAAAATGCGGCTGCTTCTCGTGCGCGACCGTCCACTCTTTCGGCGTTTGCTGGAAAAACTTCCATGCCAGTCGAGAAGATGTCAATTGCTAGGGCCAGTGCGCGTTACAATATCTCCGCAACGCTTCAGCTCATAACTAGGTAGGTGCCACACGACGTCTTGCGATTTGATACTGCCATTTTCAGACTTGGATCTTGGATGGCCGAATTCCTCTTGGAATAACACGGAGTATTTTCCAAGGAGTAGGCGATGGATGCTGTATAACGTGTTCGTCGGGCCAATTTCGATCAATACTATGGGGCTGTTTCGCGCGAAAGTGCTTAAGACACAGTTAGCTCTGATTTCGGCTCGAGCCGAAATGGCTAACTAACTTTGAGCGGGTGCGGCGGTTGCCGGGATTTTTTTGGCGCCATCTTGAGAAGTTGCTGGTATTGATGGTGAAGTGAAAGAGGGCGAGAGCAAAGTGATGATGGGCAATATTTGAGCTCTTGGCGATTAGTTACTCAACTGCTGTTCAGGTTCACTTCACCTCTCACCTCACTTGCAAATTCTCGCTCACGCTCACCTTCACATTAATTTACACCTTGACATCCACCACTTTCTCACTACTTTCCGGCAGCTCTTATAACCAAGATGACCAGAACTGGAACCCAAGCTGCAAAGGGGCCCAAGGACAAGAACTGGCGGCCGCGCATTTCGTCAGGCTTCCCCTCTCATAACCGTATATCTTCGCTGACATCAACTAGCGCTGCTGGCGCTGAATTCGCAACCGTCATTGTTGGCAAAGAGAAGAAGAGATTCGTTGTCCACCAGGACCTTCTCATCTACTATTCCAAGTTCTTCTGCAATGCTCTTACAAAGGGTTTCAAAGAATCAGGAGATAAGGTTGTCAAGCTTGAAGAAGACAGCGAGGAAATCTTCGAATTATTCGTCCACTGGTTATATTACGAGCGGCTCCCGGACCCCGACCTTGGCGACAATGAGGGCATTGTGGGAATCTGGGCCGAAGATGAGGATACAAGGGATAGGGCTGTCGAGCTTTATATATTCGCTCATGTGTACATGATCGAAAAACTAGAGACGGATACGATGAGATTCCTTTTCAATCATATGATTGAGTCCGAAGCAATGTTTATGCCAGAAAATATTCACCATGCTTTCAATCGCCTTCCAAAGGACTCTCCACTATGTCAATTCATGATTGACCTAGAATGCACCAATTCAATTACGCCAATGGACCTCGAGCAGAACGACTTGACCAACATTACATTCTTGCAAGGCATCTGGCTACGTTATGCAAGCCTTTATAAAGAAGATGCGAGTCTTGAGCCCTGTGACTATCTTAACGAGGACTATGAGATTTGAAGCCAAATAGAAGGTAAGGGAACACATCTAAAATGGAGCCCAAGCAAAGAATGCTAAGTCCAGACACAGGCTGAAAAGCGACACACTTATTCGTCACTATGTCTTCCCGGCTCCTCAATCGACGCAAAGACTAAACATTCGCACAACAAAAACGCACTAGGATCAAACAAACTCCAAGACGAAAATCAAAGGAAGAAATCAGAGCATAACAGCGAAGAAGGAAACAAACAAGCTATCAGATTCAATCCTAACACAAGATGAAAAAAAAAAATCAAAAAAATCAAGATACAAATCCATATAATAAAAATACCCTTTTCCATAACTTTTGCCTTTCTCCCCACACTCCACTCTACTCTACTCACACACTACTACTACCTACCCCTCCACCACCACCATCACCACCATCCTCTTACCCATTTCCTAAACTACACACCCACCCATCATCCACCCCTCCTCAGCAACTATATTTGAAAAAAAAACATAACAACATACCCACCCTCTCTCAAGTCCCAATACTCCCCCCACCCCAGTAAAATGACAACTAGCCAAGCCAAAAACCACATGAATCAGAATCAGGATCAAAATCACCCCTCTTTTTTTTTTTCTCTTTTTTTCTCTTTTTCTCTCTTTTTCTCTCTCTCTCTCGGGCGAGGAAATTATTAGTAATGACGTTGGAATG
>SSBG01000002.1:793995-842166 GCA_028220655.1 Shiraia bambusicola | reverse complement strand
ATATCAATAATTTGCGGTTGACGATACGTGCGGGCCGAGTCGATCAGCTTGCGGCTGGGCTGGACTGAAGTGACATGACGGTTAACTAGCCGTGAGCACTTGCCAGTGGTTGCCACTGAGAAGTAGTGAGCACTGGGCAGTGAGTGAGCAGGCAGACAGGGCAGAGCTTCTTCCAAGGGCAGCAGCAGCGGGTGGTGGTGAGCAGCGGCAGCGGCAGTACCAGTTCTTGGGAGCCACGGAGCCCATGGGATGTGGGTGTGGTCATTGTGGTGGTGTAGGAGTGGGTATGGCACCGTACTACGTATATGGGATGATGGGTCTAATGGGTGTGTGTGCAATAATACCGAGTAGAGCAAAAGAAGCCAATGAGCAGACACAAGGGCGCAACAAGACATGCACCAAGGAAGCCTTTCTGCTCTGGTGGCTAGCCTCATGTACGTGATATCCCAAGTCTATGTATACATTACATGCATGCCTAGGTACTCCGTACATACGTAGTATTACTAGAATTCCCCCTATAGACAAATTCTATACCAAGCAACAAAAAAACAACCCGTTCTCAGGAATACAAGTGCGTTGAGTATTGAGGCGTGTCAAGCGTTGCTACTTGGACAGGTAGGTAGTAGGTAATTAATTCCTCCGTGTACATAACTATACATACATAGTACGTTAATAATTTAAACTTGATACATGGCAGAACTGCAGAACAGACCAAGCGATTCACCCCCCTAACGCGCTCGGCTAACTTCGGGTCAAAATACACCCAAGATACGTCTGAGCGCTGCCAAACCGGTCTAGGATACACCCGAAACAGCTGCACTAGACTCCCCACCCCTGTGTAATGTATTTCCGGTATTATACAGGTTATGTACGCCAAGACTGGTATCCCTACCGGCCGTGGACAGCCCAGCCGATCGCAAGTCCTCAACCATCCGCCAGACGATAGACCCATTGCAGGCCGCTTTGGATGCTGCTCTTTGCAGGCTGCATCCTGGGTCCACGCTGTTTCTGTTCTGTTCTGTTCTGCTCTCTAATTACTCGCTGCTGCGCCGTCTGCTCTTCAACTGCTCTTTCACCACCACCATCACCTCCACCACTGCCGCTACCACCACCACCACCACCACCTCTTCCCCACCATCACCACTACCGTCTCGACTCTTGCGCACTCTGCCCCAGCGCTGCATGACCACCACTGTTCGTTGTGTAGCGCAATGAGACTCGCCGCCCTCCTGCCTCGCCACCTACACCAATAGAGACTCGCAACGCGCTGACATGATCACTCTCTTTGGCTGATCTGACACGTCTGGAGCTCCCCTCGTCATGGCAGAGCCGAATGCGAGCCTGACTGTGGAAGGCCAGCCGAGAAGAGTCGAGGACCACCCTCACCACCAACCAGGTCGCCACGACCTCCCATACAAGCCGGGCCGATCATCACCAACGCCCGCCGCCCCCGTCGACACTGCACCACCACCACCACCACCACTACCACTACCACTACCACTACTATTACCACTACCACCGCTGTCACCACCGCCTCGACAGCTGCAGCAGGACCCATACCACCAACTGCAGCAACAACAACCACCAGAAGATGGTGAGGCTACTCCCAGCCAGAGCTACAGCCATGACGCCGACGGTGAAGACGACAGTACGCCACGCTCAGAAGTCCCCTCGCTACCAGACGCCGTGACTGCCAGCCTGCTCTCGCAGATGCGACCCCTCGACCCTGAGCCAAACTACTTTTCTCCCCAACCGCGCCGCCTGTACTCATCGCACATTCCCCGCTCCGCCCCCATCTCGTCCGACTCCTCGCCTGCCTTGAGCACAAATGCCTCGACCACCTCAATTGCACCAGCGCCAGCGCCAGCGCCAGCACCCCCGGCCGCCATTGTAGAGAGTGTCGACCAGCCAGAGACGTCCACACCATACCCCGACCGCCCCACTGTTCAGCGGGACTCGTCCAGCGCATCCACCGCTACAAATGCGACTGTGCGTGCCAACACCATAGACACCCTCCACTCTTACACGACAGCTCCACGAGATGGGCCCGTCTATCCCAATCAGTCCTATGCTGCTCTTCATCTCCAGCAGCACCCTTCCCCTCATGTCCCACCCATTGTTCGCTCTCGCAGCACGCATCCCGCCCACTCGGCAGCCAACTCCATTTCAGGCCTTTCGAGTTTTGGCCTGCCCCACGACCACTACCGCGACATCATGGACTCTGGCCCACGCACTGTCGGCAACTCTCCCGTCAGCAGCCCTGGTCTCTTCGACCCAAAGAACCACCGCCTACCCCAGGTCAACCAGCCTAATGACGGCCTCTACTCGAGCCCGTGGCTGCATCACACCCACAGGCAGCCCCCCAAGGAGACCCACATCGCCGACGTACAGGCCGATCCCATCTCTGGCCGCAAGATTGTCAATCAGTACGAGATTATTGACGAGCTTGGCCGCGGCGTCCATGGCAAAGTCAAGTTGGGCAAGGACCTCGAGAAAGGCAACTTTGTGGCCATCAAGATTGTCGACCGATACTCCAAACGCCGGCGCCTAGGCAAGAACACTAGCCATGAAGACAAGATCAAGCGCGAGATTGCTATCCTCAAAAAGGCCCGTCATCCAAACATTGTGAGCTTGCTCGAAGTCATCGATGACCCTGCTAAGAAGAAGGTCTACATCGTACTGGAGCATGTCGAGCTGGGAGAGGTCAAGTGGAGAATAGAAGGCGCCAAGGAAATATGCCTAGTGGAATGGCGCCGAATCAAGCGCGAATCCCAAGGCATCTTTGACAATGACAGTGCAAACATGGAAGATGAGAAGATCATCAGGACGGCCCATCAGAAACTGGCTCGCGAACAACGCAGAAAATCTCGACAATGGCAATATCAACGCAAGAACCTTGGCGAACACGAGCCTTGGAGCTTCGAATTTGGCGGCGATTCCGAAGATGACTATTCGGAAGCTGGTCGTAGTTCTCGAGCGTCTACTCGAGACGACGATCGCACGTCTGGTCGTACGCACCACCATGAACGTCTCGGCAATCATGGCGGCAACATGGAGACAGCCTTTCGCTCGCCAACGCCTGCTGCCGAAACTCAAAACGTCTCGACAGGCTTAGAAGGTACCATGTATGGAGCCTACGACACCGATTTTGGTCGCATGCGAACACCAAGCGTTACTGGTAGCAGCTCCTCACGTTTTGCTGATGGTGAAGAGGATATACCAGAGCACTTCCGCTATGTGCCCCTCATGACACAACAAGCTGCCTGGGAGGCGTTCAAGGATACGGTGCTAGGGCTTGAGTACCTTCACTACCAGAACGTCTATCACAGAGACATCAAACCCGCCAATCTTCTTGTCACTAAAGAGCATCGCATCAAAATCTCTGATTTTGGCGTGTCCTACCTTGGGCGATCCAAAACCGAGGGCGGTGATCCTGACCAGTCCGAGTCTGAATCACAAGAGGTAGATGAAGCTGTCGAGCTTGCAAAGACGGTAGGCACACCAGCCTTCTATGCTCCTGAACTCTGCCGCACCGAGGTTGATGCCGAGACCCCCAAAATTGATGGCGGCATCGATGTGTGGGCTCTGGGTGTGACACTCTATTGTCTCATCTATGGCCGTGTACCCTTCCACGATTGGAACACATTTACTTTGATGAAGGTCATCAGCGAAGAAGAGCCGTATATTCCCAAGTATCGACTGAAGCCAGTCGCAGAACACTCTACATCACGGCCCAGTTCGCATGGGCGAAACAGTCAGCCGACACTCAGCAGTAAGCGGGCTCCCCATGACCTTGAATACGAAGAGGTCGACGAGAGACTGCGTAGCTTGCTCCAACGCCTACTCGTCAAGGATTCAAAGCATCGCATCACTATTCCAGAAATCAAGCGCCATCCGTGGGTACTCTCGGGTATCTCGAATCACAATTCATGGGTCGAAGAAACCGACCCAGATCGATCTCTCCAAGGCAAGAAGATTGAAATTTCCAAGGCCGATCTTGAGCAAGCCGTTGTTCCCATCGGACTGGTCGAGCGAGTTCGATCAGTTGTCAAGAAGACGTTTGATTTTGTCTCCAAGTCATCTGGTCGTGGCGCAAGCTCGAGACGTCGTGCACAGAGCTCAGCTGCTAATCAAGAGGCGCCCCCTAGCATCAGTGCAAACTCGTCCAGTAGCACAATCAGTCAGGATAGCAGACGAGGCAGTCTTGTGCCCGGTCACATCCTCGAAGTCATCAATCGATCTCGCGACATGGAGCATCCTCTTTCGCACAGTGTCACTGCCAGTCCGGAAGCGAGGGAGCGATCAAAGTACTTTGACAGCCCCAATTCTCGCACCGCATCTCCGGCCCAGGCTCTTGACATCCAAAGACCCAACATGCATGATCGAGCCAATTCATCTCATCACACCATTCGTCATTCCGATTTGTACCCTGGGCGAGCTGCATCGCCGAGTATTCCGCTAGGTCTCCCCGGAACACCAACAGCGTTAGATACGGCTGGCAACAATTTGGGTGGCTTGTTTGGAGGTTTACCACGACGAATGGTCAACAGCATGAGGAGCAAAGACAAACTCAGGCCTCCAAGAGAGCACACACGGGCCAAGTCTATCGACAGACTCGTTGGGGGCGATGACGATGCCCACGGCGTCCCTAGTCTTGCCATCAGTACCACGCCTGTTTCGGGGCATGTTGACCAACCGGATGCTCTCAAGGACATGTCTCCCGTTGCCCGTGGTACATCGCCGAGCTTGTCTGATGCTCAATCCATGGATACAACATCACGACAGTCTTCCATGTCGTCCATCTCATCTCGCCTCCATCGAACCTGGGCGCATGCGAACGAGCTCGAAGTGGGTCCGACGCTAGACATCTCTTCCTATCCTTCACAAGATCGCTTTCTGCAGCTTGCAGCTCCTCCTGTACGGTCGGCCAATTTCACTTTACGAAGACCATCAAAGCCTGTCATGGTTGCCCGTGAGTTGTCAGAGGCTAGAGTTGACCGGGCCAAGGATGAATTCCTCCGAAGAAAGGTTCGAGAAGATAGGATTCAGCGAGAAAGATCTGTTTCCGGTGCATCTGCACGGCATGCTTCGGTGTACAGTCGAACTACTTGTCCTCCCAGCCCAGATGATGAGACATTCTTTCAACGTCGCCAAAAGGTCGAGGAATATCTCAACCGCACCGACGCATCGTCCGAAAATAGTCCTGTCGGCGGTCAAGAACGCGGCTTGGCGTTTTGTTCTTCTGAGGAGCAGTTCACTCCCATGTCACAGTCCACATCCAATCCTTCGATTCCTTCGGTTGCATCAGCTGGATCGTCTGCACCCGACGAATGTGCACCAGTACACGATCTTCCTAGCATGGCCCAAACTACATCTGTAGATTCTTTTTGTCTCAGCAGCTTTGATGCTGATCCTGCCGGCTACGAAGGTGACCACGCCGTGGACAGCGAGGAAGATGACGATAGTGATGAGGATGTTGGTCTGTTCATCGGCAAGAGGAAGCCTGCAAAGACACAACGCAGCGAGTCGGTATCTATCGCTGGGCCTGCTCCCACCGATCCTCGCAAGGACATTTTGCACAATCACCGCCGTTCGCGCCGCAGCGGCAGCAACGGCACTGTCAAGAAGATTGCTCCACTGGGCGAATCCGCTTCGGAACATACACCCAAAGCACGTTGACAAGATTTCTGTCGTCTTTGCATGCATAAAGCGTTGATTAATTCCCTATATCACTACCATGTACAACTATACAATTGTTTTTGATGTACAAAAGAATCATCGACATCATACTAGTCACCAAACAACCACCACCACCACCACCACCACACCGAAAGGATAGGCGCTGGGCGTTTTTTCTTTTACTAGACTTGGATTTGGGCTGCATTATTAGGCTTGAAAGAAAAGGCGGCGTTTTATAATTTCCAACATTTTATTACTAACTATGCACGTATGCTATTACACACGTCTGATTTTGGCATGGGAGGAGCTGAGCTTCAAGTGCGTAACAAGGGGTTGGACTACATGTGTCTTGGACGAAGCTGACGACCTCGGATGATATACCTTATTTTTGCATATATCCCGCTGGCTTTGTAGGGACACGTGCAGAGCATTGCGTGCACGGAGGGCTTTGGCTATGTTTTTTTTGGGGGGGGGAGTCATTTTTTTGGGAGCAATGGGATAGGGACAGCATCTTGCATCATCGTCATCATTATGATCATTATAGATATCGGTGCGTGGATTGGGTGTGATTGATTGATGAGTTCCCCTTCCACCGGGCATGGGTCGTTACGAGTAAAATGTTTGCCTACCTATTGTACCTTGATTTGGTAGCTGCAAAAAAAGTAGTATAGTACTGGTAGTGTGTAGTATAATGGCAACATGCCGTGCACGGCAAACGTTGATCGTATGATTCTGACGATGATCGTTACTGTATTACGGTGACTGAATGTCATGGGTACTTTGCATCGATCGGGCCATTATTTGGCAAATCTGAGATAGGCATGCAGCGCCGCTCACCAAATTTTTTTTCGCGACCGGCACCGCGTTCCGTTAGTTGAGTCGTGTTTTTTGGGTGTCTTGACCTGTCATCCGCGCTGGCTAATTAGTGTCTTTCACGCCGAGGTAACGTCGAAGAAAGACCCATCCCGTTAACCATACACAGTAACCCCATGGTAGGATCCGAACCTCGCTGTCTCACAACGGAGAATGAGATCGTCATCCGTGGAAGTTTGATAACGTCTTTTCAATCCTCAAATCCTTACACACCCATAACTCCCCATATAATTACCTACACACACACACATGTACACACCTACCTACTCCGTACACACCCTCTTCATCCCTTCACCCTCAAGCACATGAGCAAAATCCCGCAATTCCAACCATATTCCTTGTTAAACACTGCATCTCCTCCAACCTGTGAACAAGTCCACTTCAACAACCCACCTTGCACATGCCGTACATACGCACATTACATAGTTATGTACACATTGCGCACACACTACTGCGTAGTCTTACCTTACCCACCTATCCTACCTACCTATGTAGTTACCCCAACTTTTCCAAGCCCCAAAGTCGGGGTTTACACTTGGGATGCCATCCCGCCCTTCCCGCTCAGAACCCATGCAGGTACCCCGATTCGATTACCCATGCATGTGATAAGGTAGTTAGGTCTTGCCATCCTGCGGGACAGAGAAAAAGTGTCATTAATTAGGCCCGATAGTTAACCCAATAATTACCCCCAGTTTTATGAGAGGAAGAAAAAAAAGAAAAAAAAAAGAAAAAAAAAGGTTTGAACTAGCGGCGGCAATAATAATAGTGAATACGGAGTGCTGTAGGTATTATTGTATTACTCAAGGGTATAACACCGCTTGCAATGCACGACAGGTGCGTGAGTGCCAAGACATTATGGCGCGCGTAGGCAGGCAGGCAAGCAAGTTTTGGCTTTGACTTTTGCTTTTGCGTTGAAGTGGGTGAATGGCGCGATTCTGGCGGTGATTTACATGCTTTTGGCTTTTATGCTGCTTTTGGGGGTATGGTTTCGTTGAGGGGGGGAGGGGGGGAGTGAAAGTGGCTGGATTGCGTACATGATGGTGGGGAGGGGGGAGGGTAATTAGGTACATGATAATTACTCTGTCTAATAACTACCGGTTTTGGGCTTAGGTCTATGTACATACATAGGTGTTTTGTGGATGTGGAGATGTCGAGGCGGCTTGTGCACTGGTGACTCGAGCCGTGTTTGTTATTAGCTTGGTTTCTCACTGCATACAGCTATTGATTATTGGTGCGGATGGATCCCCTCGTTGGGGAGGAATTCCAGGGGAGGGGGAGTTGTTTAATTTACAGCGATACGCCGAGTGTGCATAGTATGGTTGGAATAGGTAATTTTCACGACGTATTGGAGGTTTGTTGGTTTCGCTGGACTACATACATTCCGTGGGCATACTATGTAGTGTGTAATAGAGGAAAGACGAAAGATGGGCAGTATTAACTATCCTCTCTCTAAATTGCAAATGTGATGGGATTGGACATGGAAATTGGGATTGGTCGGCTACAGTAACCGTAGCGTATATATTGCATAGGTCACAGGTGTGCGTGTATGTATATACATCTACGAAAAATGCCGCTTTTCTGGATTGGACACCTACATGTGTGGACTTGATTATGAGAAAACGAGTCAGCTTCTTTCACCGTTTGAGCAAGCAAGGGATTTGCTGCTAAGCATGGAATTGCTCGCGGATAAAGTGTTCCGTGATGGAAAACTTTGGAAAAGCATCTATCTTGCATACCGATTACCTTGATTACTTTTCTTTTGAACCTGGATCTGGGGCGCCACAATATGCCGCCATTGCATTTCGCGATGTCTATGCAAGTCATACTACTCATTGCCTATAGGATTTCATAGTGGTTCTAGATGGGGTGGATCCGCGGATCAATGACGTTCTGCGCTCCGCCACGATGTATATTACGCCATGTCTGCACTGCATAATATTTGCTGTACTCCACTTCGTACTACCTACACTAACAAGGCGGTTCCCTAGTTTCCTCAGATGTAAGCTAGAAGAGTACCCAAGGGTGCCTCCTTCACAAAAACGTTGGAGTGCTCGGCTTGACTCGTGCGGATGTGTGACATACCTAGGTACACATATCACACCGATCAAGATTCAAGAGTCAAGACATGGAAATGAAAATGGCAATGTCTAGACATGTGGCGGTACAGGCGGCAGAGGATGAATGTTACCAGTAGGGATATGAAGATCAGCGGTAGGGCTGAGTCTCCCCCGCATCACAACTGCAATTGTCCTGTGTCACTTTACTCAATGCAAACACATTAGTTAGTCTGAGTTTCGAAATGGAGCCGACGATAAGCGCAAATGGTGGAACAATAGAGAGGTATTGTATGATTAATCGTACAGCCTTTAGTGACGGTAGGGGTGGCCAGGTCCAGATATGGTGGATTTGAGAGTGCTCTGGGTGACAAGAAAGACTATGCTCAGCTACGACTTGCGGCTGAAAGGAAACGTAGTGACATTTCCGAACCCGAGTATTCTAGATGCCCTACTTCTCGTTAGTTTCCCGAAGCTTCTCATCCCAAACAGTTTGTTTAACACAAACGGTTTGTTGTCATATACAAACTGCTTATGCCCAGATGTCTCGTACTGCCCATATAAGACAGCCCTCTCACTCAATAGATCACCTCCATTCATATCCTTTCATCTGATTTGAGCCCTCACCTAAGTCTTCTTTGCGCGACTGCTCTTTCTTGTACCCTCTGTCTGCGGTTTGGACGCTGTCGCCTTTCGTTTCGTTCCCCTCTTCGACTTCAGAGTGACTGGCTCATTGTCAACTTCATCTCTCACATCTCCTTTGGCAACCTTCAACTCCACTGCTGTCTCTTCCCCATAATCCGCCCCAAGATCCATGCTTTCTTTGCCCAATACATACGCCACCTTCTCCGCATCTACAGCCCTCACACCAAGCCTTTTCACCAGCTCATCAACTTTCCTTATTAATGCTTCATACTCTTTGACATTGTACTTGATGGCTCTCTTCCAGCCATTTGGGCTCCCAGGCTCGTCCCACATGCACCATCTAAACAATTCATCTGAGAAGAAAGGGATTCTGGCCGGGACGCCAACGCTAAGTAAGAGGGACGCTGTCGCTGGCCCAATACCCTTGAGCGCTGTGAGAATCTTCAAGGCCTTGAGAGCGTCTGTACATAAGTCGCCCTCCAACTGCTTCTTAGCGCCATGACGCAAGGCTATTTCAAAGGCATCTTGAGAAGCTTTCTGAACTGTTGCCGCATCATTTGACTGCACGAGTTGTAGGAGTTTCGGTCGAAATGTGCCGTGTTTTCTTCTCGTCATTAGTCTCAACACAAGATTTAAAAACACATTGAACACACAATTTCCACTCCACTAGCTTTTCAGTCTGGTCCTTGTCTAATGCTATGCGTTTTTTCTGCTGAGCAATTTGATCAGGAATTGTGTTGTAGCGCAAGGCGTCGAGTTCCTGGAGCTTTTCTGGCACCGTGGATTCGTAGCGTGACAGAATCTCAATGAACGCATTGTAGGAAATGGTGTTGCATTTGAGAGAAGGCATCATGCACAAGATGTGGTGGATGCTGTTGCTGCGCGCCTATCTCGACGCGAGAGGGGTGTAGTGGATTTGATCACGTGCCATTATACCCTGTTTGAAAAGTTGTACTATTTTACAAAGTTCACATTCGAGATTTGGTACTCTGTATTGGCCATAGGCATGGATACGACCAGCGAAATTTGGCTTCTCGTAAAACAGGGCGATTGCATTGCGACTTGATCTCGTGATTTTGGGAAGTTAGGATTAAATTGAATTCGGTCCGTGCCTCACGATAGTTACCCAGACAAATTTACGTTTTAGCCTTTGATGAATACTTCCTGAGCTCTGAGCGATTTCAATCCCAATGATTGTGTTGTGCCTGTTAGCATTGTTCGACATGAACCTATAACGCAGGCTGTATGACGCGGCTGCATATACGGACTCACGGAGTACGGAGTAGTTCATGAATGAGTTATTTTAGCATGCCTCCGGCCAAGCCTCAATATCAGTCTAGTGAAATTACGATCAATTCGGAAACGATCTGTCACTTCTCTGACAGCAACTCTGAAAACAGCCCGGTCAAGTAGGGATTCTAGTATGTTACATACAATAGCGTGTTCCAAGCCTATTGCCTTGCTCTTATATGACCCCGAACCTCGGCGTTCGTCGTCTACTAATAACTATTAATCAGTGCCCTGTTGTGTCTGCAAAAGCGACATGTGATCATGTGATCCTAGAACTGGCCCGGGCGTTTCATTCCGAGCCCCATCAGCCAACGGCGGCCCAACGCAAGCCATCAAGACGAATCTCACTGCCGCTAATACCTACGGAGTATGTACTGTACATCGGAAGTAGTTATGTATAGAGCTATTAGGTCAGAGGCAAATACTTTCCTAGAACGAGTTGGACGTCTTGCTTGGTGCATTGGAATCACTAAAATTAGGCGGTCGGCGCGGGCAGGCTAGCCGTTCTGGGCCCAGCTAATCTGGATTCAGTTAGCCGCCTAGCCATTCATTGGTCACGATGCTTATAGCGCAGGGGAGCTGGATATTTTGCCTTTGGTGTTCAGGGACTCCGGGAAGGGATGAAATGAATAAATGTCCAGCTGCCTCCCTACCCAAACCCTCCGCTCCGCTGCTTTGCATTCCTCTCACATCCTCTCCCGTCCAACGGTCATTTAACGATTCTCGTCAAACAATTGCCCATCACTCGCTTTGGGTCTATATCTGCTCTTATCGACTTCTAATTCATACCTTTGGACAAGACTCGCATCGCTTCCCGACCGCCACCTTATCCCTCAATCTCATCCTCAATCCAAGATGCGTTTCTCCACCGCCGTCACCATTGCCCTCTCGGCTGTTGGCTTCGTCGCTGCCCAGCAGAAGTGTGATGCTCAAAAGTGTGTACCTACTGACAAGCTGCTGATGTTTAACGAATCGCATCGTCTTGAATTGCTATGAGACTTTGAGGCTGACTTTCCTTTTTTCTTCTTTAGCATCCTCGACACCTGTGTCTCTGGTTACAAGTCTCGCATCGACGCCTGCAACGCCAACCCCAACGATTTTATCTGCCTTTGCGACGTTTACACTGACGTCCTTGTCTGCTACAACAACTGCCCCAACAGCAACGAGAAGTCCCCTGTCCAGAACCAGGTCACTTCATACTGCAACGCCGCCGCACCCCTACGTGCTGCTGCCTCTTCCTCTGCCGCATCTGTTGCCTCCGTCGCTGCTACTCAATCTCACTCCCCGGCCACTTCTGCCACCAGCGCTGCTGGCTCCGGCTCCGCAACAAAGTCTGCCAGCCCAACTGCCAGCTCCTTCAAGACTGGAGCTGCCGCTGCTCTCGGCGCTCCCGCTGGTGCCGCCCTCGTTGCCTTCTTGGGTGCCGCCCGTTTCTTGTAAATAAATGTGTATAAACGGGAAGTGTAGAGGGACGAGGATTGGGATTGTATGTTGTTAGTTCTTGGATAATATCTAATTGGAATGAGAGTTGATACCCTAGTTTTAGCCTGGTGCAGTCTTGCTACATTGAAACTTTTTCGAGCAATACAATTTTGCTAATCACTAGCGTCTTGATACATGAATGATTTATATTATAGCACTGGGCTGACTACGTCAAGTCTGAACTTGGACTAACATTTCAAAGGGCTGGAGAAAAGCGAGCAGGAGTTGACAAGAGCCAAGCACAGGATGGTTGAGCCTCGAATGCTATTACTATACACAAATAATTTTTACCACATCACTACGCAATTAGCCAGCCTAGAATCTCGACTCCACCTTTTGCTCAATGTCCTGCAACGCCCACTCGCTTCTGGCCTTCTTCGATCGTACTGAATCAACTTGTGCCTTGGTGAAGCCTTTGGCTTGTGTTGCTGGGTTGTAACCAAGTCCTGTAGCCTTAGCAACCTCTGCATCTGACTTGTCGACTGCTGCTGCACCATCTGGACGCTTGTAAACAGTGCATACGACAGCGCCACCAAGACCAAGGTTGTGTTGCAGAGCCACTTTAGTGTCCTTGATGGAACGGTTGTTGGCCCAACCACGTAGATGCCAGACAAGCTCAGCACATTGAGCAAGACCAGTGGCACCGAGCGGATGGCCCTTGGATATTAGTCCTCCAGAAGGGTTGATGACGACCTTGCCACCGTAAGTGATACCGCCCTTGCGGATAAGCTCATGGGCTTTGCCCTTTGGTGCGAGGCCCAGCGCCTCGATAGTGACCATCTCGTTTGCCGAGAAGCAGTCGTGAAGCTCGCAAACCTTGACCTCATCGGCAGAAACCTTGGCCTCGGCAAGAGCATCCTTGGCTGCAAGCTCGCTCATGCTGTAACCAATAAGCTCGATTGCGCTTCGGTTGAAGAGGTTTGGTGTATCTGTGGCTAGACGCTGACCGGCGATCAGGATGGCTTGTTCCTTGAGCTCTGGGCGCTTGTCGAGGAAGGCTTGTGAAACGAGGACGGTTGCAGCGGCACCATCGGATGTAGGGCAGCATTGAAGCTTGGTAAGAGGCTCGTGGATCATGGGAGACTTGACAATTTGCTCAAGAGTGTATTCGTCTTGGAATTGAGAGTATGGGTTGTTCTTTGAGTGGGCATGGTTGATGCGACCAATCTCAGCAAAGTCTTCGAGCTTGGAGCCGTACCTTTGCAATTTTTAGTACATGTATAACTAGTTGAATATACTCGAATGGAAAGACTCACTTCTCCATATGTTCACGGCCGGCGTTACCGAACAGTTGCGCAGCACCTGGTGCATTGGTGACACCCCTGGTTTCCTTCATGATCATGTGTGATGTCACGGTCGGGTTGGAACGGTCCTGGAAGAATGTCTGCAGGCTTCCTGGAAACATCTTCTCGAATCCAACCACCAACACACAATCTGCGGCGCCATGCGCAATCATGTTGCGGCCCATATACAAGCCGGTCGAGCCGGTCGAGCAGTTGTTGTTGACATTGTATACAGGAATACCCGTCATGCCGAACTGGTAGAAGACGCGCTGTCCACAAGTCGAGTCGCCATAGCAATAGCATGCAACGCCTTGATCGACTTCGTCGTAGTTGATGTGTGCATCAAGCATAGCCTTGACACCAGCCTCGAAGCCGAGCTCTGGATAGTCCACCTTGCCTCGGGGCTTGATGAACTTGGTCATGCCTACGCCGAGGACGTAGACGGGCTGTTTTTGGCCGACCATGATGTTGATAGCGTGAATATGTGGTGGTTTGGGAGGGATTTGAAATAAAAATACTGAGGTTCAGAAGAAACAAAAGTATCAATTATCAGGAGGAACACAGATGGTTATGACATTTCCTGGGTAATAAGGCTAGTAGCTTACACTGGCTAATCCCCGCCTCAGAGGCGTTTAGTTTGTGGGGATGCCGAGGTATCCTCTATTGGGATGAACGGCGGCGGATAGCCGAACTAATTATTATTATGCCACGGATGGATTTAGAGTAACTAATAATTAGTACTTTGACGGCTTTGGCAACCCACATGCAAGTGTGATGCTAGGCGGGAGCACATCCATTGCCATGGACCTAGGTAATATGGCAGAGGAACGATGCTTGATCAAACTCCGCGGTGCTACCTATTCATTGTAGTACTAGCCCGGCGCGTTCGGCTGGTGCTGACAACTGATTCTCTAGTCAGAAAGCAAAGCCATCATATCCGTACATTCGCAGCTTGACCCATAGGAAAGTCAATCGCCGTGTGTTTTCTTTACTTTTGATCCATATGTCTACGCCTCTTACCGGCTGCCGCAATGTAGGTCAATGATGAAGAGCTTAAGAAGAATACTCGGTTATATGATGCTCAGCCGGCTATAAAGTCCATAAAGGTCTAGTACCTACCTAATTAGTTTTCTTGATCATCTCACTTTGCCCTCATTTATCATCAACCTCTGGAAGGGATCAAAGACAAGGCCAACAATGCACCCCGTACTCTATTATCCCTTGATTAGTGAGCCTGTTTACGCTGTCATCCGAGTAACTAGACCGAGTAACTAGACCGAGTAACTAGACCGAGTAACTTCGTGTTGGACTGCGATTTCTCCAACAATTCAACTGATGATCTCTGCAGGCCGTACGGAGTATCTGTTGCCTTATGAAACTTAGTTACTGCAATGCAAGTTATATCGATAATTACCATCATTATTGTTGCCAGATATGTCGCTCCTCTCCTCAGCTCGGTGATGGAAAGTTAAAGCCCCCCTGGGCGCTACGGTAGGGCTCACTAGTGGCGCCAAGAAATAGTCAAAATCTTCCTTGATTCTCCTTTCTCTCTTTCTCTTCACATATTATCACGGTCTCTATTAATCTTTGTCGAGGTCAATCCCAAATGCATGGATACACCTTTTCCGAATTGACCTAGAGTGAAGCATGGCCATTCTAATTCTGCACTTTGTATCCATCGACTCTGGTCGGTATTGGAAGTGTGGTTTCGCTTTAGGCGTACATTTATCAAAAACAATGACACACGTGCGGAGTAGTAACAACACCGCTCTTTGGACTACAGGACCTGTTTCCAGATGGATTGCCCACCGAATCATATACCATAGTGAAGCCTGACATAATGTACGATATGTATCGTCGCACGATCCCTGCCGTCCTCTTATCGTTTCTCGCGTGCGGCACAAGGGCCCAACGTCCATAACACACTACGGGAAATCCTGTGGTGCGGACCGGTCCCAGATCGAGTTCGTCTCATAATTAATAGCCATGGAGATTATTGAATCAGTTTTTGCTCAAAACCGAAACGCCCATGCGCTGCATGCCATGTACGACTCCAACATAAGCAACAAGCCAGCTCCCAGTATGCACATGCGGCTGAGCAGACGCCTCGTCATCCACACGGGAAAATAATATATTGCCATTTGCTACATTTGACCATCCCCCCTGTCCTGGTTTGTGATTTGACGGACGCTCTCTCAACCACATTCCACATCTCCCAAGTATGTACTAATATTAAGCAGAATTGGGCTCGCCAGGCAACTGCGGGACTCTTACATCCAGGGCTCTAAATAGATAATCGTTTAATACATGCGTCTCTACGGAGTAGAGCATTGGGATCGCCACATGTGGCACAGCCAGCCGCATAGCTTCGTCTGGCGGGCCTCAGACGCGATGCTGCAAAACAGACACGGATCAATGCTCTTCTCATCAAAGCTAACGCCACAAGTGAGTGAGGAGATAAGCACGCCGTTCTTGATTTCTTTTTTGTTCATCTCTAGCCTTGCCACCAGTCAGCGTGGTCAGGTGGGTTTAACACCCTTCGGCCAGAGTGCCTGCAAGATTCCTTATTCTCATCATCGTGCTTCACCCCGAACTTCGGTATCGCACTCTTTGAAAGTTTTCAATGGGGGCCATGGCACACAAACTATCATGTCTACTCGCGGCATTCAGCTTTGTTACCCGATCTCATCAGGAGAACCCTGTTCTCGATTTGTCTGTTCCCACTTTGCCCCTCACGGTCACGCACTGTCAGCGTTCGACTAACATCGCGCAGCTGTCGAAGATGGTCTCATCAAACTGCTAAGGTGGATGGCCGACTATACATTGATGGCGGTCAGGTGGCCTATGGTTCTTTATCGTATAATGACACGAGTATGTGGCATCAAACGTATCTCGTTGTACCACCAAGGAAACTCATTCTGATCCTTAGATGACTGGCTGCTCTTTAGCGACCTCAATTCTCGATCGGATGTCGGTTTCCCACGGCAATACTCGAACCTCTCGAAGCCGGCGAACATTCCTCGGTTATCAGGAGGTCATCTATGGGCAGATGAGGTGAATAAATGTTTCTATCAATTTGGGGGAGAATTCCCAGAAGGTTCCAGCCCGAGGGACTTTAGCCTATGGACTTATGATGTAATTCTCGACCAATGGAACACCACCACTTTCGTCAGCAGTGAGAAGATTCTCCAGCGACCGGCTTTTGGGGCTGGAGCGCATAGTGAAAGTCGTGGGCTAGGATTCTACTATGGTGGTTGGGTCAATAACAAGACAACGCCTGGGTGGAATGGGCCCCCAATGGCGTTGAGCAGTATTGTGCAATTCAACTTCACTACCGGCAATCTCAAAAATAGTACCCACCCAGATAAAGTTGGGAGGGCCGAAGGACAAATGGTGTTCTTACCCGTGTCAGACAACGGGATGCTCGTATATTTTGGGGGTGTTGAGGACCCCTATCACAATGGAAGTGCTATTGCAGTAAGTCTCAAACTTTTGAATCCACCGAATTCGTGCTGACTTTGATCAACTAGGCCGATATGAGTGTAATCCATTCAACAACCTGGCCTTCCCACCTGCCTTCATAACTGACGTTTAATTAGAACATCCACATGTTTGACATCAACTCTGGCAAGTGGTACAAACAAAATGCAACTGGCGATATACCTCGTCCACGGAGACAATTCTGCATGGGCGTGACCTGGGCAGACGATCGGTCTTCTTTCAATATGTTAGCAGAGCCGTCTTATTGCTTTCACTACAGGCATTTAGGAGGATAGCTTGCTAATACATGAGTTTTAGATACATGTACGGCGGCTTTGGCTTTGGGGATCCCCCCGCTTTTGACGATGTGTATATTCTGTCTCTCCCGTCTTTCAGATGGTTCAAGGCCTACCCTCTCGAAGGCATGGAAACCAATCAATTTGGACATGGGGGCTGTAGTGCAAATGCGGTTACCCCCAATCAAATATTAGTCATAGGCGGCTGGTTTCCCAACCCTGCTTCTGAAGAATGCGATGCTGCAGATGCCAATGGTCAACATAGTAAAGGTCCCCAAGAAGTGAATTCCATATGGCACATACGCTGACATTGTACATCCACATCTAGATATGATTCTGGGAAATAATACCGGCAAGAAAGAGAACGGTATCTGGGACAAATTTGAACCCAAACTCTCAAGCTATGCTGTCCCGAGTGTAGTCGTTTCTGCGATTGGAGGCGGGTATGTTTTGCTTTCATCTTAACTTCGACTCTGGTATTGACTATGATAAGACCCACAGGTGGTGCAACAGTCACTGCACCCCTAACTTGGGATCATAATGATCTTAAAGTGTATTACAAATCCAGTAGCCCGTCTTTCCCAATTCGAACTGCTACTCGCGTCCTATCCGCCATTGCTACAACTTCACCAAGGAATGCTGCTATGAGCAGGAAGAAAGTTGGGCCTATCGCGGGGGGAACAATTGGCGGCTTGATTGGAATGATTGCTATTTTGGGTTTGATTCTTCTATGTCTTCGTCGTCGCAAGAAGGCTCTCAAAGAAAAGGCTCAACAGTCGCCCGCCGCACCGCCTATAGAGCTAGCAACCACACCAATAACACACGAGATGTCAGATTCGACTGCGAGTAAGTATGTAGCAGTTCGGAACAGGCACGATCCTGATGATTATGCCTCCCCTGAGCCCGCACCAGTACAATTGCCGACTGGCAATTATCATCAAGGCATTACGCAACAATCGCTACTTTCGACAACACCAATCGCAGGAGGACAGTGGAATTCACCCCACGAGCATCCTCAGAGTCAATACGCTTTGTCACCAGCGCGCTCGCCACACAATGCGGAGCCAGCCTTCGACAATGCGAATCATCATGCTAGATATGGCTCCTAGGGACATGAGACCAGCCCTATGCAGCCCATGACACCTCAGCGACAACAGCACAATCATACGAGATGGCCGTCTATAGACCAGAATTTTACTATGCAGCAACGACAAGTTTATTATCCGCCACCTCACGAGCTTGGGCACTCTCCTCGTGTTGTCTCCGGTGACAGAGACAATTCAGCCAACACACAATACGCAGAAAGTACACAGTAACGCAATATATATATATATATATAACATGGAAAAAAGAAGTCTAGGGCTGCCCGAGTATACCCAATCCATACTGGCGATGTAGGACATTGAGTCGCTGATGAACGGTCTTCGCGATGATATGAACCGATACGAACGGGGAGCCATAGAGAGCATGCTCAAAGAGTAGGGGGTCCAGAAGCAAGTTAATGTGCAATATATAATAGCTTTCCATTTTAGTTAATGTACTCAGTATTGATTAGTCGTACATATATATAGAGTTGAATATGGGGTTGTTTTCAAAGGATAGGCTCATACCTTCAGGGTACAGAGACGAGACACGAATGAGATGACTAGGCTATCGTTATTATGACAAGACTTTTGTATGTATATGTACACGTGCAAGTAGACAGGCATGGGCGTTTGGTCAATTGTTACAACCGCTCCGACTAGTTAATTAACGCTAACTAGTTAGCTCCGTCTCGGCACGGCCTGCAGACGCGACAACTTCATGCTCCACCGTGCCTCTTCTAACATCGTCAGTCCCGAAGCTTCTAGTACGATAGAAGAGCTTGTTTGGACTTCTTTGCAACTTCCTCAGCAACCACCAAGCCTCATCCGCTCCTGGAACCCGTTCCTCCAAGCTGCCCGCACAGCCCTCCCACCGCCGACTGCCCCGCCATCTTGTTTGCACTCCTCTGCGCGCTTGCTCCCAGGTGCCCAACTACGCCCACAAGACAGCTGCTCGAGCAAAAAAGCCACTGACAATCTGCTCTTTTCTTTTTTTTTGGGGGAGGACAAAGACAGGCTACTTCAGGCTGATTGGGGAGCTCTTCCCGCCGCGCAGCAGCCCGCCATGTCTCTATCCATTGAAGAGCTCGACGCTACCGTGCGCGCCTTCTACGAGGGCCGCGGCGACACAGTACGTGCTCTAGCATATCAAAGATTCTCTCACGGGAGCAGGAATGTTGGCTGACTGCCGCCTTTAGCAAAAACAAGCCCAAGCTACGTTGAATCAGGTAAGCGCCCGTTCAGTCAGTGAGCTGTCTTCGCCGTCCCAGTTAACACCCGCCATAGTTCAAGGAAAATCCAGATGCGTGGCTTCTAGTCGACAAAATCCTCCAGGAAGCGCAGTACCCCCAGACAAAGTGTGAGTGCAAGGGAAGCAGACGAGGCTGAGATGGTGCAGCGCTAACTCTGAGTAGACTTGGGACTTCAGGTCCTTGACAATGTCATAATGACCAGGTGGAAGGTGCTTCCTCGCGACCAATGTCAAGGTAAATATAGAGCACTGCCTGTATTGCAAGATGCTCATAACGCCTAGGCATCCGTAACTTTGTCGTCAACTTCATCATTCAGCTCTCAAACAACGATGACAGCCGCCGCGATGACCGCACTCTCCTCAACAAGTTGAACCTTGTCCTAGTATCCATCTTGAAGCAAGAGTGGCCCCACAATTGGCCCACTTTCATCAACGAGATCATTTTGTCTTGCCACAGCAGCTTAGGCATTTGTGAAAACAACATGGTCATCCTGCGACTTCTCTCCGAGGAAGTTTTCGACTACTCAGAGGAGCAAATGACGTCGTCGAAGCGGCGGGAGCTCAAGCAGAGTATGTGCGATGAGTTCACCTCCATTTACCAGCTGTGTTCCGAGGTACTGCGAACAGCCACTGAAGCCTCACTTATAAAGGCAACTCTGGAGACTCTGTTGCGCTTCCTTAATTGGATACCCCTTGGCTATATCTTTGAGACTCCCCCAAGCGGCCAGAGCCTCATCGAGACCTTGCGGAGTCGTTTTCTCGACGTGCCCGACTTCCGTAACATCACGCTGAAGTGTTTGACTGAGATTGCGGGTCTGCATACAGAGCCTGCATATGACGACAAGCTTGTCTCAATGTTCACGGAGACATTGACCGCCATTTCCAAGATCATACCACTTTCGCTGGATCTCAAGAGCACATATGCATCGAGCAATGGTCGCGACCAGGAGTTTGTGCTGAATCTAGCACTCTTCCTGACCAACTTCTTCACTATGCACCTCAACGTCATAGAGAATCTGATGAACAGGGACTTCCTCACGCATGGCCACTTTTACCTCATCCGGATAAGTCAGATTGACGACCGAGAGATTTTCAAGATCTGTCTAGAGTACTGGACAAAGCTAGTCTCTGAGCTTTATGATGAAATGCAAGCTCTCCCAATCACTGACATGAATCCGCTTCTGAACATGGGTATCTCTGCTGGTGGTGGTCGCGACCCTAGCATGATGGCGAATTATCCTCTGCGCAAAAATAAATACACGGAGATTCTGTCAAATCTTCGAACGGTCATGATTGAGAAGATGGTCAGGCCAGAGGAAGTGCTCATTGTTGAGAATGACGAGGGTGAAATTGTTCGCGAATTCGTCAAAGAGAGCGACACGATCCAGCTATACAAGTCCACAAGAGAGTGCCTGGTTTTCCTTACCCATTTGGACGTCAACGACACGGAGCAAATCATGTCTGAGAAGCTCGCTCGACAGGTGGACGGCACCGAATGGTCGTGGGCAAATTGCAACACCCTTTGCTGGGCCATCGGATCGATTTCTGGCGCGATGAACGAAGAGACAGAAAAGCGATTCTTGGTCACTGTCATCAAGGACCTCTTGGGCCTGACGGAGATGAAGCGAGGAAAGGACAACAAGGCTGTTGTGGCAAGCAATATTATGTATATTGTTGGCCAATATCCCCGTTTCTTGAAGGCCCACTGGAAGTTTTTGAAGACCGTGGTTAACAAGCTCTTTGAGTTTATGCACGAGACTCATGAAGGTGTGCAAGACATGGCCTGCGATACCTTCATCAAAATTGCCAACAAATGCCGGCGACACTTCGTTGCTCTGCAGCCGGGCGAGACCGAGCCCTTTATCGATGAGATTGTACGAAACCTGCGCAAGATCACTGGCGACCTCTCTCCTCAACAAGTGCATACCTTCTATGAGGCATGCGGATACATGATCAGTGCTCAAGGACAGAAGGGCATGCAAGAGCGCTTGATTCATGACCTGATGGCACTTCCAAATTCTGCTGTAAGCATCCTACCTTATTTCTACAAAAACGATTTAACAATATTGTAGTGGGATAACATTATTGCACAAGCAAACCAGAACCCCGCCTGCTTGCAGGACTCAGAGGTGATAAAGATTGTGGGCAATATCATGAAGACCAATGTAGCAGCTTGCGGCTCAATTGGATCATACTTTTATCCACAGATTGGCCGGATCTACTTCGATATGCTCACCATGTATCGTGCAAGCTCCCAGCTTATCGATGAAGCTGTGCAGCGGGAAGGTATATGCATACCATTTTTGATATAAATCGCCGATAGCTGACCTTAGCAGGCAACATTGCTACGAAAATGCCGAAAGTGCGTGGTCTTCGTACGATCAAAAAGGAAATCCTCAAATTGATCAATACCTACGTCGAGAAGGCGGACGATCTGGAGATGATCCACAACAACATTGTGCCCAAGCTGCTGGAAGCTGTTTTGATTGACTATAAGAACAACGTTCCAGACGCCCGTGAAGCTGAAGTGCTCAACGTGATGACGACAATCATCAACAAGCTACATGTACGTTGGAGACCCAATCTCAGCAGACACATGGTTGGCCTCGCGCTACCATCTAGAAGGCAATTGCTAAAGATTTCACAGAGCATGATGGAAGATCAAATCATCAACATCATGGACAGCGTCTTCGAGTGCACGCTCGACATGATCAACAAGGACTTTTCTGAATATCCAGAGCACCGCGTGGAATTCTTCAAGCTTCTCCGGACCATCAACTTGCGCTGCTTCCCGGCTCTTCTTAGGCTCGATGCTCGATCGTTCAAATTCGTCATTGATTCTTGCATGTGGGCCAGCAAGCACGACAACCGAGAAGTTGAGAGCGCAGGCTTGTCCATGTGCTTCGAGCTTGTTTCCAACATGGCCGATACGGATGCTCAGACGTGCAACGGCTTCTTCCAGACGTTCTTCACCACTATACTGCAGGATGTATTTTTTGTGGTCACAGACAGTGACCATAAAGCCGGCTTCAAGTCGCAATCAATGCTGCTTGCCAAGATGTTTTGGCTTGTAGATTCCGACAAGTTGCAAGGCCCCATCTACACCTCGCCTGATATGGCTCCCGCAGGTACTTCGAACCGAGAATTTCTGCGAAATTTTGTTGGAAATCTGTTAGCAACTGCTTTCCCCAACCTCCAAACGTAAGTTTGATCGTGCGCCTCTGATTGAAGTTACTGACCGCTTTTAGTACCCAAATTGCGTCTTTCATTGACGGGCTGTTTGCTGCAAACTCGGATCTCAACAGGTTCAAGGTGATTCTGCGAGACTTCCTCATCTCATTGAAGGAATTTTCAGGCGACAATGCCGAGCTTTTCGCCGAGGAGCGCGAGCAAGCGGCTTCGAAGGCAAAGGAGCAGGAGCGTGAGCGGGCGATGAAGGTCGGCGGCCTCCTGAAGCCCTCTGAGATGGAGGATGACGAATTGTGACTGAACGAAGAACTGATCGCCACCCGTACGCCATTTGACCTCAACACACAGTCCAACCAAGACCAGCCTTTTCATGGTGGAGCCGTAGTTGAGCTCAATGGATGGGACTTCTACGGCATTTGAGGCTGTAAAAGAGAAGGTGGCGACTCAGAATGGACTCGGAAACAGCGGAAACCGCCGCGTAATTTGCTTACATAGTAAGGGGTCAAGGTGTTTTCGTGTACGCGGTCTCATACCCATAGACCTTTGCAGCTCGTTTGGTGCATGGACAAATATCTGGCTTGGTCATGTATAGGCTTGTTCTGCAATTGAAAAAAAAGTAAAAAGGGGGTTGCAGGTATAGTTAGCTATATCCTGTGTGCGCGGCAATGCCGAAGAAAAGAAGCCAAATATATACACAAGAGGCCCAATATTGGCGTGATGTGTTGATATGCGTGATTCAGTAGTATGGCTGACAAGGCCCCAGCCCGTTTCATGCCAGATCATGGATCAGGGCGACTACCCGAAACAAGAGCGTTTGTGTTGTGCGGAGTGAAATACCATGTGACGAAGAAATCAGCGACCTCGTCCCGTTTCACGTGGGGGGTAGGGGGTTTTATTTCTTCGCGCGGCAA
The DNA here is from genome assembly GCA_028220655.1 of Shiraia bambusicola. Classification (NCBI taxonomy): domain Eukaryota; kingdom Fungi; phylum Ascomycota; class Dothideomycetes; order Pleosporales; family Shiraiaceae; genus Shiraia; species Shiraia bambusicola. Next base: position 818,650 of record SSBG01000002.1, on the reverse strand, counting down.
ACCACACAAAGATTGTTTTAGCCAACAGCCTCTGACATCATGGCCATCATGGTCATGGTGACTGTCAAGTTTGATCATGCCTGGAGTACCTAGTTAGGTAGTAATGTTAGCTATGACAGCACGAGCCAATTGGTGAAAGGGTAAACACGGATAATACTTGCCTCGGTGCACAAGATACTACGAGTGTGGGTGTAGGTACCAGGGTATCCATAGCAGACGTTATCATGTACCTGGTGGATAGATGTCGTGCAGTCCATGTTCAAGGTGGTTCTAGAATTTCCGCAGAGAGCTTAGCCGCAGGCATTCTCAACATGGAATTGGTCAATTAACTATCCGTTCCTCAGCCTTTTCAGAGTTCACAGCACCTTGAAGTCGGCCGGCAGAGCAGGTTAAGTGACTATTACCGAGTATGTATGCTCGCAGCTGACTAACCATTCAACTACAGCAGCGGCAGACTGGAGGAACCCGTGCTTGATCTACGGCTTCTCATTCGCTACTTTCTACTACACCTCTCAACCGCATGGGCACATCTCTCTCTGGCCAGCGTATGCACAGTTTCGTGGCCTTCTCGCAGTGATCCGTCGGCTTTGCAGCACAGCCTGGTCCCCCCATATTACGGAGTACAGAATTCCAAGATTCGCTGCTGACTTTGCGCGTGGCGTAGTTCTACGCGAGCCACCACAGTGATCCACCCACCCCACGGCCAGTTCCCTGTTGCGACTTTAGGAGGGACTTATACTTCACTTCTTGAATTTTCTACCAAGAACGCACGTCCGTTCCTAAGCCTGCCATCCAGGGGCCTCACCTCTTTTTGTCGCTTTTTTCTTTAGACTCTGCTGCCGAACAGGCGCTTGCTTGCAACCGCACACCTGGCATTGCCCTTCCTGTATGGTTAATCCCGCATAGAAACGTGGGCAAGGGTCGGTTGTTCGTGCATCATTTCTGCAAGTGCCGTTGAGGCTACGATAGCATCACTGCTGGACATCTACACAATGTATGTTACGTCCTCCCATGGACCTATGGAGCCTCTCGGCCACCGCCTACTTATGGTGCTGAAGAAGACGGCCTCATCGAGTACTCTTGCATCCAAGGATAAAACCACTAACTCAGCGCGCTTTTCTAGGAAGTTTGGCAAGCATATCCAAAAACGGCAGCTGGAAATTCCAGAGTATGCCGCCAGTTTTGTAGACTACAAGGCGCTCAAAAAGGTGTTACCATCCCTTGTAGATTTTCTTTTGCATACAGCTCATCCAGTGTAGCTCATTAAAAAGCTTAGTGCCACGCCTGTGTTACCACCACAAGGCGAAAGTAGCCATGGAGGTGAGACTTTGGATCCGCAGACCTCCCTGCAAGCAAATAAAGCTACCTTTTTCTTCCGAGTGGTGAGTTTCGATTTGGCATGACGGTGACTATATCTGATTGTGCGAACAGGAACGTGAGCTAGAGAAAGTCAACACGTTCTACTTGCAAAAGGAAGCTGAGGTATGCACATTATAATGTTGGTATTCGTTGATACTTACATCGAATTTAGCTGCGCCTGCGCCTTACAACCCTGCTCGACAAGAAGAGGGTTATGCAACAACATCCGCAATCCGTTTCAAAAACGTCTTCACGGTATATTGCTCTCGAAGAAGGACTAAAGCAGTTTAGCATGGATCTAAACAAGCTGGAGGTGATTGGTTCGCATGTGCATAAGGTTGGCCAGAACTAACTCGACTCAGCAGTTTGTTGAAGTGAACGAAACCGCCTTCTCCAAAATTCTCAAAAAGGTTTGACAACCACCAATTTGATTGCATCATCATTGTGCTGACGATTCTAGTGGGACAAAACATCAAAAGTATGCTTTTTATTGTTTTCACCATATCGATCTTGACTGATGCTGTGCTAGTCGAGAGAAAAGCAGCTCTATCTTGCAAGAGCTGTCGAAATTCAGCCATGCTTCAATCGCGAAGTCATCAGTACCTTGTCTGACCAAGCTACCCAAGCACTGCTCGACTTCTCAGGGTGGGCAGAGGGCGAAGGCGTCCAAGCACCTGCCGCAACAGCGGAGCCCCGGGTTTCTGACACTGCCTTTGAGGCGAACATTGAGCTTGATAATCAGTTCATCCAAGCAATCAACACCGCGAATCTGAGTAAGATAGAGGAATGTCTATCACGGTTACTGAAACGGCCTGATGCATGCGATCATGTGTCGCGTGCCTTTCTCAGCACTGTTGCAGACGCACCAGATGCTGCGCTGAAAGTTCTGCTCGACTCTAATCTAGTAAACCTCGCACAAGAGGATGAGATCAATGAACGCAACTGCCTCCACAAAGCCGCCATCAAGGGGCGTTTAGACGTCCTCCAGCTTGGTCTGTCCAGCAACGTCGACGTACACTCGACTGACGTCTACGGCCGAATCCCTCTACATTACGCATGCATGTACGGCCACGTTGCACTTGTGGAAGAACTTATCAGTGTAGCTGCCGATACTGTCAATTTCCGCGACCAGGATAGCTTCACGCCGTTGATACATGCAATTGTACATTCGCAGCTTGCTTGCGTCCAGATCCTACTATCGAACGGTGCTGATATAACTCGACTTGGCCCGGGAGAACACGTGCCAGTGAATCTTGCTTGTCAATATGCATCACTGGAAATTCTTGAGCTTCTGCTGCAGCGATCTGCCGAAATGATACCTGATGCTGAAGGTTTGTACCCTCAGCATCTTGTGGCCAGATCGAGTAAGACCCCCCAAATGCTCCTTATACTCCAAAAATATGGTGCGGATCTCAATCAGCCCGATAAGCTCTACCAATGGACACCATTGTTTCACTCAGCGAGTGAAGGCCATGTGGAATGCCTCAAGATGTTGCTGGACTTTGGTGTTGACGTGGACGTTGTCGATGAGAAGGGTCTGTCCGCTATGTATTATGCAACATGGGAAGGCCATCTCGAGTGCATGAGACTTCTAGCTTCTGTCGGGCGCGGTGTTGGATTAATGACACAGAAGCAGGTATCTCCCCAAATACCCTCCCAGAGTATGTCGAGCTCAATGCCTGCACCCATGGAAATCGAAGGGGACATTGAAGGTATTCCGGAATTTATTCTTCCTCCGCCCATAATTCCTTTCCGGAGATACGGCCACAATTTTCTAGATACAAAAACATTCGTTGTAATCAATTTTGAAAGAGTCGGCAAGGATGCGATAACGTTTTACGATGACCAGAAGTACCCGGCAGCCAGGCTTACTATCTCATCGAAAAGCTCCGACTTGATACCACGCAACGTACTTTTGCCTATACAAGACGAGTTCAAGGTCATATCTTTTCAGATAGAAAACATCGACACATTCTCTATCGATTTCGACATCTACCCCACAATAGGATCAAAGGTTATTGCACGCAGCGTTGCATCGTCAAAAGTGTTCACAGAGCGGTCGAAGAGCACAGGACGATGGCATCTTGAGTTGTTTGACCCAAGACTCCGGGCTATCGGCCGGGTGACGTTCGACTTTCAAGTGGTTAAACCATTCCATGGCATTCCATTAGAAATTACACACTTTGCGACGTATTGGAAAGCTACTAGTCAGCTCGATTCACAGCCTCATACCCTGATTACTGGCTCGAGCCTTTCTGGGGAGTACGTGCGTCTATTTGTACAGCTTACAGCAGATGGCGTACCAGTATTATATCCACGATGGAAAATCAACCATCAGGGGCTTGAAGTGCCTGTCAACATTCTGACATACGAACAATTTGCCGCAATTGGCACCCATCAGAACACAGCAACAAACGCCCAAGTCATCGCTGCCTTAGGCAACGCTTCCTCCAACGACATACCTACCATTTATCAGGCACTAGCCTCCTCGTTCATAACGCTCCATGATGCCTTGTCTTTGCTACCTGCGCATATTCACGTGGAGCTACATGTGCTCTTCCCATCGCGCTCAGATGAAGAGCGGCTGAGGTTGGGCCCAACCCACGACATGAACGAATTTGCGGATCGAATCCTAGCTGTAGTATTTGAACATGCCAGGTTTCTCAGAGAGCAAGGCGCAGGAGAAATAGATGGAACTTTGCGGAGTGTGCTTTTCAGCTCGTTTAATCAGGACATCTGTACGGTGCTCAATTGGAAACAACCAAATTGTAAGTAATTGAGCCTTTGGTCACAAGCCTACTTGCTAATGATTCTATAGATCCTGTATTGCTCTGTAATGAGCTGGGCGCCGACACCTCACGGTCACCCTCCGGTTCAACACATGTGGTCCAGAGCAGTGGCCGCACGACAATATCCGTGAAAGAAGCTGTTCAGATTGCGAGAGACAATAACTTCATGGGGCTCATCTGCAGCTCTCGACTGCTAGTGAGTAACTACAACTGTACAGCTATCGAGGCACTCTAACACAAATGTAGGACCTTGCCCCCGCTCTTATCGAATCAATAAAGACTGCGGGCCTGGTCCTCGTCACCGATATATCGGACTCTCGTGATGATGGCAGCGGACAACCCAAGCCGCATACTGTCCAACCTCGCAATCAGGCAACACCTGATGGCGTGGACGGATATTTGAGAAGCAACGGCGTCCTTTGCTTCAATGAGACCGTTGACGTGTAGCATAGATGACAGTGAAGCATGGCGAGCTTACGACTCTGAGTTTTTCAATCCACAGTAGAACAACCTCCAAATTTTTAGAGATTAATAGTGGAAGAAAGATCAGACATATCATCTTGGTAGAAAAGGCAAAGAAGGGTATCCTGGGGGCTATACAGTGAGGTATTTGCAGTGTTGTGGCGTTCGCGCGCAAAATGTGAGGAAATCGATAATGTATCATGTCAGCATGGGGAAAGGGAGGTGGTTATTTGTGCTTGCTCATAGGAGAGAGGTTATGGTATTAGATATCATATAGTTAGTTAACTAAGATATCATATTGCTTTTGGAAATAACTATGGAGCTGGCGCTCTCAGCATGAAGCTCCTTCTGCATGCATATTTAATGGTGGGCTAGGCGTATTTCCTAAATGCCCTAAAGCCACATGGACGAGAATTACAGAGAACTCTTCTGACCTTTGGATGAGGACTTTGGGTCTGCATGGCACAAGGCAGATGTCAAGGGTCTACGCCGTACGGAGATCCGATCGGCGCTAACTAGTTAACTAACTAATTATTACTAGGTAGTTAGTTTACTAGGGAAAGTGCGAACTCGAGAAAATATCGGGCGACAACATCACTGTACCGACAGATTGCCTCCCTGATTCACACCTTGTCGCTCCCATTACTGGTACTGAACGCATTCGGGCACGGCAATCTGCGCCATTGATTGTCAACATGCGATAATGTCAGCTTTTGCCGCCTTCGCTCCTCTGCTCCGCCGGGGTGGTGCGATTCCACCCTGGACGTGCCGAGCATGTTCGAGATCGCAACAGCAGACTATACTACGGCGGCACAATGCATTTGCAAGTTTCTCCAAAGCACCACCTGAGGAGAGAATGTTGGCAACTAGGGCAGAGCCGACAAAGGTTGTTGTAGAAGGAACAGTCGATGATGCTGCCGGGCCCAGCAGTGGCTCCAAGTCTAAGAAGAGACGAAGACGATTTGTAATTGCAGGAGGTGCATTCACAATCGGTGCGGTAGCTGTCACTATCAACGACGACGCAAAGCATGCATACACTGCAGCACAAAGGAGTAGTAGGGTTCTGTCAACCTTGGTACTAAACATCCGAGAGTAGGCAAAAATCTACAACTCTCCAGGAGGCGTGTTTTTGGCTGACCATGATGATTTACAGCTACCGAAAGACCCTTAGACTTGACCAGGACCCAGACTACGAGGAGCTCCTCAAAGCATGCCACCTTCGATGCGCGAAACGAACCCTCCATACACTTGAGAAGAATGGATCCATCTTCATAAAACTTGGGCAACATCTGAGCAGTATGAACTATCTGCTACCTAACGAGTGGTGTGACACATTCATTCCACTGCAGGACAAGTGTCCCGTGTCGTCAATGGAGTCGATACGAGAGATGGTTCTTGAGGATACAGGCAATGACATATCGGAGTACTTCTCCGAGTTCCAAGAACAACCAATTGGCGCAGCATCTTTGGCACAGGTTCATATCGCCACAGTAAAAGAGACGGGGCAAAAAGTGGCGGTAAAAGTGCAGCACCCGGCTTTGGACGAATGGGCAAAGCTTGATTTGGCGCTGACAAGTTTTACCTTTTCAACGCTCAAGTACTGGTTCCCAGAGTATGATCTTACATGGCTTTCCTATGAGATGGAACAGTCCCTGCCCCAAGAGCTTGACTTCTCGCTCGAGGGTAAGAATGCGATGAGGGCACGCGAGTACTTTTCTCATGTCCGCGAGGCACCCGTAATCATTCCCCAAGTCTTGTGGGCAAAGAGAAGGATACTGGTCATGGAAAAGGTGTCAGGTTGCCGGCCAGATGACTTGAAGACTTTGGACGCCCAAGGTATTGATAGAGACGAAGTTTCTGCAGCATTGGCTCGAATCTTCAATGAAATGATCTTTGGAAGAGACGCTTCACTGCATTGCGATCCGCATGGTGGTAATATTGCTATCCGACATGATCCCAATCGACGAGGAAAAGCAAACTTTGACATTGTCCTGTACGACCACGGCCTCTACCGTGACATCCCAATCGATTTGAGGCGAAACTATGCGCATCTGTGGCTTGCGGTCTTGGACGCCGATGAGGCTGGCATGCGAGAATATGCATACAAGATTGCTGGAATAGGCGAAGAAGATTTTCCATTGTTTGCGTCGGCCATTACAGGTCGCGATTACACTGTCCTTGCAAAGAAGGAGGGGGGTGCTGGAGGTGTCATGACGTCTAGAACCAATGAGGAGAAGAAGGTTATTGGGGATGCTTTGGGTGAAGGTATGCTCGAGAGCCTGATCCAGTTACTTGGAAAGGTACCCAGAGTGATACTATTGATCTTGAAGACCAACGATCTCAGTGAGTTGGGACTTGTCTTGTATTCGTTTACATGGAGCTAATCACCTGTGCAGCACGATCTCTGGACGAGGGTCTGCAAACACGTCAAGGCCCAATGCGCACATTCCTCATCTTGGCACGATATGCTTCGCGTACAGTGTATGAGGAGCAAATTGAAAATCTCACGGGATCCATTCTGTGGCCCCGTAATCTCTTGTCCTGGCTCAACGCGTGGAGCCGGCACATGAGAGTTGAGCTGCAGCTGAGCGGCTATGAGACGTATCTCAGAGTAAGGGCGATGCTGGGTTACAAAAACCTTGCTCTTGGAAGAGATAGTTTTAGAGAGGGCTGATTTGATTGCGACGATGGATGAACAGTGCTTCGAGGGGTAGATGGCTAGATTACGATGTATACCTAGAGACTTGTGTGCGTCATGAACATGGTGTATGACTGTAGAAGGATATGAGCATGAAGACACGATTATAGACATGAAAACAGTGCAAGCACGGAATGCAGTTGCTCATGTGCCTCGTGAGTCGTAATGCAGCCGATTTCTGGAGAAGTGTGAAGGATAATAGGGAAGGCTTATCTTTCTATGGCGTAGTGTGTATGGTGACATGTGGCGGTGCGAGGGGGGCTATCTGGGACGCTATGCAGAGAATTGGCCAACCATGGAAACGCAGCCCGTCGTGTCGTGTGTAGAAACGGGGTGAAGAGCCAGTCTGTTTGGTTGTGGTGGATCGAAGTTGGTGGCTGACAAACAGTTGGATTTGACATCATCGACAACCCTCTCTCAAACGACGCTCGCAGCATGGACAGATGGGCGTGCGCTAATTCCAGCAAGACATACCTAGGCACATACTTGGACTAGATGAACAGGTGGCAGCCCCGTTGACTTTTTATATCTTCACCCGTTCCTCTCTGGCCGAACTGGTTGGCAACAAGCGGCGGGGCAATCGCCAAGGCAGTGACAATAACTAACTACATAGTATTAGTTGGTTAACTTGTGAACCTAAGTAGTTGCCTACTCTCAACTCCAACCAAACTACCCACTGCACGCACTGCTTGCTCGAACCGTTGCAGTGCTGTCAGGCTTCCTCAGCGATAGCGAGGGATTGCATAATCAGCTTCTGTCCCCGAGTGGCTCTTTGCAGGTAGTTGCTAGGTATTAGGTACATAGCCGTGCACGGGTCTTTCTGTCCTTCCTACCGCCGCACAGCCTCCTCATTCTCCTCCACCTCCTCCTCCACCTCCTCCACCTCCACCCTGCACCATCGACTACCCCAACTAGCCCAACCACCCGCCTCGACCGAGAAGGGACTCTCTCTTCCCTACCGCGAGCTCTGGGAGCCGCATCTCTCCATCTGACGTCTGAACTGCACTGCAGCCCGGCAGCGAGCGCATCATGGCTGGCCAACCCAACTTGCGCGTCACAAGTATGTCTGACCTCGAGGCTAAAAGGTCCCTTTCTACCATGCACCACAAGGGCTAACTAGGCCCAGTAATCGCCGCTGATGGCCTCTACAAGCGCGATGTTTTCCGTACGTAGTCCCTAAGAAAGTTGACGTGATTATATCGCTCACATGGCCTCTCTCTCTCTCTCTCTCTCTCTTCAGGCTTCCCCGATCCATTCGCTGTTGCCACAATCAATGGCGAGCAGACTTGCACCACGCATGTCATCAGAAAGACGCTGAACCCCTACTGGAACGAGGGCTTCGACATGTACGTTTCCCAATACCGCCCGCCCCTCGTTGCCACCACCACCACCATCATCATCATCATAACTAATACACGCCACAGGAGAGTGAATGAAGAAAGCGTCTTAGCGGTTCAGATCTTTGACCAGAAGAAGTTCAAGAAGAAGGACCAGGGTTTCCTAGGCGTCATAAACGTCCGCATAGGGTCGGTGATTGACCTGGATGCTGGTGGTGATGGTACGCTCGCGCTACCCCTCCACGCCCACCCTCTGGGTCACACGTACTAATCCTACCACAGAAATGCTCACCCGCGACTTGAAGAAGTCCAATGACAACATGGTCGTCCACGGCAAGCTCATCCTTAACATATCTACCAACCTCAGTGCGCCCGCCAGTCAGGGCGGAGCCAATGCATCTCGCCCCACTGCTTCCCCACATCTCTCTATAAGCGGTCCTGCTGTGAATGGCACCACTACGCCATCGCAGTCGACGCAGAACTTGCACCATTCTGATGTTTACCCGGGTCAGCAGCGACCGCAAGCTACCGCCCAGACTACCGCGCAGCGCGTCAGTCAACCGCCGCCTACAGCGCCACCTATGGGTGGAGCACAACAACAGCAAGCGCCCCCACCCAATGGCACCCGGCAGAATGGCACGGGAGCAGCTTACAGCGCGTTTGAGGATGCGCAAGGACGACTTCCCAATGGCTGGGAAAGACGTGAGGATCATCTTGGTCGAACCTATTATGTCGACCACAATACAAGGCAGACAACCTGGATAAGGCCTGGGGCTGGATTCAGTCAAACGGATTCTCAGAATGCCATGGCAGCACAGACACAACAAGAACGTGCCAGGCACCAGAACCGGATGCTGCCCGAAGACCGCACAGGAGCAAATTCTCCTACGCTAGCCGAGCGACAGCCTTCTCCACCAACTGGCTCTGCAAGTGCTGTGAGCATGATGGCTACTGGGGCCACCACTGCTGGAACAGGGGAACTTCCATCAGGTTGGGAGCAGCGACATACTCCAGAAGGCCGACCCTACTTTGTTGACCACAATACCCGAACAACAACATGGGTGGACCCCCGCCGACAGCAATACATTAGAATGTATGGCGGCCAGGCTACCAATGGTAGCACCATTCAACAACAACCCGTTTCTCAGCTTGGACCACTTCCTTCAGGATGGGAAATGCGACTTACCAACACAGCGCGAGTGTATTTTGTCGATCATAACACCAAGACCACCACCTGGGACGACCCGCGATTGCCCTCGTCCCTTGATCAAAACGTGCCGCAGTACAAGCGTGATTTCCGTCGTAAGCTAATTTACTTCCGATCTCAACCTGCACTTCGCATTGTTAGTGGGCAGTGCCACGTCAAGGTCAGGCGAACGCATATTTTTGAGGACTCGTATCACGAGATTATGCGTCAAAGTGCTGCGGATCTCAAAAAGCGACTGATGATCAAGTTTGATGGAGAAGATGGTCTGGATTACGGTGGTCTTTCTCGAGAATTCTTCTTCCTGCTTTCACACGAGATGTTCAACCCATTCTACTGCTTGTTCGAGTACTCTGCTCACGACAATTACACGCTTCAGATTAACCCTCACTCTGGCATCAATCCAGAGCATCTGAATTACTTCAAGTTTATCGGGCGAGTTGTTGGGTTGGCGATTTTCCACCGCCGATTCTTGGATGCCTTCTTTATTGGGGCGTTTTACAAGATGATCTTGAGGAAGAAGGTGTCTTTGCAAGATATGGAGGGTGTTGATGCTGATTTCCATCGCAACCTGGAGTGGATGCTGTGTGTTCTCTCTCATTTCCTATGTCGTTGGATTCGGACGCTAATTTGATCTCAGGAACAATGATATCACCGACGCACTGGAGCTCACATTCTCAACAGACGATGAGCGATTCGGCGAGACTGTCAGTATTGAGCTGAAACCTGGTGGCGAGAACATTGAAGTCACAAATGAAAACAAGCATGAATACGTCGAGTAAGCAAATTCCCCCAGGCTTGCGAAGATGTATACTAACAACGACAGACTCATTACTGAATGGCGAATTCAAAAGCGAGTCGAGGAGCAATTCCAAGCCTTTATTGCTGGTTTCCACGAGCTCATCCCGGCCGATCTAGTCAATGTTTTTGATGAGCGAGAGCTTGAACTACTCATCGGCGGTATTGCTGACATTGATGTTGATGACTGGAAGAAGCACACTGATTACCGTGGCTACACTGAGAACGATGAGGTGATTCAGAACTTTTGGAAGTGTATCCGTAGCTGGGACGCCGAACAAAAGTCTCGCTTGTTGCAATTTGCTACGGGTACTTCGCGTATCCCAGTCAACGGTTTCAAGGATCTCCAGGGTAGTGACGGACCTAGAAGATTTACGATTGAAAAGGCTGGTGAGCCTAATCAGTTGCCGAAGTCACACACATGGTATGTCATGGTTGCTCTTCGTTTGAAAAAAGAAAAAAAAAATCAGAAGGCTAACGAGATGTGTAGTTTCAATCGTCTGGACCTGCCTCCATACAAAACATTCGAGGCACTCAATCAGAAACTGACTATTGCCGTCGAAGAGACGGTTGGGTTCGGACAGGAGTAGATGAAGAATCTTGTTCCATCACACTTAAAAAAAGCCACTGGAACAAGTACGCAAGTGTACAAAACTTGGGCATTGGCGGATGGCCGCTTTGAACGTACATGGTTCATGTCTAGCATTTTGTATTTTCCTTTCCCCTCTCCCCTGAGCGCTGTCGTTTGTCAGCAGAAAGCGACAATTGGGCGTTGTTGGGCTTGACATGATGTTTGAAATGGTATAGGGCAGCGCGCTTTTTGCTATGGCTCACAAGAGCGCCGTATAGCATAAATGGCATAAATTGGCCAAACGATTGCCCCCCGCAGCATTCTCTTGTTACTAGATATGCCCTTGCCCAGATAACTTTGGTGCCAAGATAGGAGTGTTCACGTGGATGATTCGCAGCTATTCACACAACACGATCACCGATACACATAATGGACCTTTTTTTTCTCTTTTTTTTTCATCAAAAATTTCCCCATTGATTAAAGTAAATACACAACCATGCCGAGCCAATAAGGAGTGCTTTTACCCCGAAGCTATAAAAGAAATGGTCAATAACATGCTCCGTCAAAACCCCCCCGCCCCCGAAATGCAATCGAACAAGGAAGACGCCATCGTAGCCCATTTGGTGGTTCCCGTTGCCGGGCCAATGATGAAAGAAGGCGTGAATAGGAAAGCACCGTAGCAATGCAAGATGTGACATGGTCGTGGGTCGTAGTCGTGAAAGCCATTAGATGGCGAAAGTGTTTGGCTCTCAGCTGAACCAGACAACTGTCTCCAGATAAACCATTCATCACGAACTAACAACCATATTGTTGGGTGGTCTAACCACAGAGGGAAGCTTGGGTGGGGTTGCTTGTGGCGTGGCTGGAGCTGGGGGCCTTGCAGGAAGATGTGATGGCGTTCCATACTTGGCAATGCTACTTTGAGTAGAAGCCGGATCTCCAGGCTGCGAAGCAATCCGGTGCATCACGTGAGCGCCATTGGTACCTTGCAAACTCTGTGGGGACCCAAATGAGATTGTACTAGCAGCCGAAGGGCTCACTCTGGGAAGCTGCTGTTGCATACCGTTCGGTCCAGGTGGATGGCCATGATATCCGTTCAATTGGGAGGGTCCTTGGCTCATACCTGGCTGCATTGCAAATGGCATCATTCGTCCGCCTGGAACAAAAGCCTGACTCTGCGGATTGAATTGTTGGCGATGATAACTTCCGGGTATGGGATGCTGGCTGTGATTCATTTTGCCATTATATGGGTTCGCTGCAAACTGGCCATAAGGATATGACGTTGGCATAGGCCCTTGACTGGGTGCAGACATGGGACGGTTGCCTGGACCAGGTGATGGGTAGGGGTTTGGGGCCATAGGGTACGACGGCGGCTGTTGAGCCATTGGCGACCAACCTGAGTTCATATTCATATGCTGGGACTGTTGATAAGGATCCTGGTAAGGAGCCATAGCAATGTTGCCCATTTTCGGGGTCACTTGCGAAGGCACACTCGCGTTCTGAAACGAGGACATGCCCCGCTGGAAATCCGTTGACAGGTCAAAGCCGCTCTGCGCCGCTCCATAATTAGGATACATCATTTGGTTATTTGTAGGAGGATAGTGCTGGTTCCAGCCATACTGTCCCTGTGCTTCTGGGCCAACCATGGTTGGATATGGGTTGCTATAGACTGTTTGCGGAGAAGCACTGAGGTTCATGCCAGGGTACTGGGGATTCTGCATAGGTCCAGGAAAGCCATTGTAGTAGACGACATTATCGCTGTTATAGCCCGGATTAGGACACTGCTGAGGGTAGTAGGCATTGAATCGAGAACGGGCCTGGAAATCGTCGTCATCGTAATTCCGCTGCTTCTTAGCTTTCTTCTTGCCATTTGCAGAACTCGAACGCGATGCATCCTTCTCCTTCTCAATTTCTTCACCAGATCGAGTGCCTTCATTAGTTTCGTTCTCATCAGCTTCAGCGCTGCCAAAAATGCGTTGACGGGCCTCTCGATAACGAGCCTCACGTTCTTCCCTAGTTAGGTTCTTGAGGTCCTTATCTTTACCCTCATTCCCGTCATTGCTACCCTCACTACCGCCCACCTCAGATGTGGTTTTCGATGGATTCTGTGAGTTGGCGGTGGTATTGGTGCCGGATTTGCCATCGTCACGGCGCATAATCTTTCGAGCAGGAAGCTCAACAGGTGGGGTGTTGGTGCTTTTTGCAGGGTCAACCATTTGGGAGACAGGTGGGGGGCTGCACTCCGGTCAGAGATCCAATAATCGAGTTGGTTGAATCATACTTACATTCTACAATAGGGAGTGCGTGTAATTTTTACACCGGTCATGGTGGAGTCGACAACATGACCGAGCAAGTAGTAATCAGCTAGACGATGAGCAAGCATTCTGTAAAATGTGTTGCAGTTAGGCAAAGCATATTCGTTTTCACTAATATTGTTAGTAACAAAATCGTGACCGAACTGGCTGTGCAGCATACCGAGGCTCTTTAATGAAATCGATAAAATCCTGCTCAAGTTTGACAATAAACAGACGATCGCGAGGTGATTGTAGCGCTTCAAGGAGTTTTTCGTCTGGAATTGCTGGCAAATCGGGGCCACCATTCATTGGAGGAATACTGATAGGTTGAGCTATAGGTCTAGCGCCGTTTGAGGCTTGATTCGGATCATAGAGATTGTGGGGACCATTTGGAAGGGTTGGGAACCTCCCTGGTGGGACACCACGGTGAGGTTGAGGATTCATGACTGCAATCTCGTGGAGTTGGTCGCGAAACGCACGCGCGGCACCATTGTCAGAGCCCTGTCGAGAGTCTGCGATGACAGATTCAGGTGGACTGGTGACATCCTCCTCTTCGACTGCCCTTAGACTAGCGCTGTCGTCAGGTCGAAGCGACTCCTTTTCATCAAGGGCAAATGTAGTAGCAGAGGTGACACTTTTTCCATCGATGCTGGGAGGCTTAGCGGACCCGTCAGAAGAGGACAATTGCGTGCTGCTGTCCTCGGCGGCTGAAACCTTGACGAACGCAATGGATCGTGGCCTCTCGCCTGCTTCTTCTTTGATATCGGAAGATGGCGCAGCTGACTGTACGGCTGAATCAGTCCATTCTCCAGTCCGTAACGCTCTGCTGCCGATCTTGTCATTCGGGGGACACTTCTCTGCTTTCGCCGCCGAGGCTTTGGTGGACTCTGCAGTAGCTTGTGCAGGACGGGCATTTTGAGGGAGTGCAAGGTTTTTTGGTGTTGCGACAGGCGGTCTCGCTTTGGGTGCGGATTCTTTAGATGTAGGGGATTTCAACGCAGAGGCCGCGACCTAACGTTATTAGCAACAAGATGACAAAGGGGATGCGGCAGGCCCACTTTTGCGAAAGAGGGTTTCGGCTGGACGCTCTCCACAGAAATAGGTGTAGTAGAAGCCATGACTAAAGAGGGTCGTCTGTTCAGTATTCAGAAGAAGAGAGGACAAGACAGCTTGGGTCGCGTGCGCCAATATGCAGCCAGCGGCGCTACAGAGAATATGATGCAACCGAGCCGAGGGAGGTGATGCGGTGAAGTGTCTGGCTACACGATTCGAAAGTGCCAAGCTGAATGGGATATTTCACCAAGCCTCGCGCTGCAAGTGCGCACTCGTGTGAAAAGAAGGAATGGGTTGAAAGATTGGACAAAATTTCAGGAAATAGGGTGCTCAAGGAAAGTCGCGATTGCCAGGGCCAGGGAGTTGGACATGTTGGTGTACCGACATTCGCGAAAGGTGTTGTTGGGCGTAATGTGAGTACTGGTAGTCGGGTCGAGGTACAGAAGTTGTCTCGTGGAGAGGAAGCAGCCAAGCGCCAAGCGGTCTGGCGCGCACAGCTGGCGACCGGTGAATTGAGGGCGTTGGCGGAGGCGCAGAAGGCGACGTAGTGGGGACGAGGCTGGTATGCGGGGTGAAGCGTGTTGAAAGGTTGAAGCACGATGTGAGGCGGTCGAGTGGTGGGTGGTCTGTGCGCTCCGGATCGGAGAAATGTTTACGGAGTAATAACAATGTTTAGGGGCAGGAACCTTAACGGAGGAATTCACAATGGCAACAGCACTATGGAGTAGACACTCTGGACTTGGTCAATTCAACTCAGAAAGCTCCTCCTCGCAATCACATCTAATTCATTTTTTGGTTGTCTTGTTATAACTTATAACTACGAAGCAGTTCCTGCATCACTTCGTAGGGCTGCAATTAACTAAGCTTTGGTGTCACGTGCCGGCGCGGCGCAGCTCCCTACCCTGCCCTGCCCATTTCAGTCTTCCAACTAGTTCTTCCAAGTTGGACTCTACCACCCTTTCCATATTTCTGCTGTTTCTCGAGAATCACTGCAACTTCAGCATGTTTCGCCCTCCTGGCCCTGGTCGATCCAAGGCTACCGCGGACACGCTTTGCCAGAAGTGTTTGAAAAGAGGCCACTACAGCTACGAATGCAAGGCTCCGGCCCAAGAAAGACCTTATATCTCCCGCCCATCGCGAACACAGCAGCTTCTCAACCCTAGGCTCCAGCCAAAGCTGACTACCCAAGTCCCAGAAGACCTGTTGCGCAAAAAGGGTATTGCAGATGACATCTTGAAGAAGAAGGAGGAACGTGAGACGACCTCTAGTCGCGATCTCAAGCGGTCAAGGTCGACAGCCTCCGCAGATTCGGTTTCGACAATATCTACCAACCGAGCACCTTCGAGGTCCCCCTCGCTGCCTAGAAGACACAAGCATGGTACAAGCTCGTCACGGGCAGGTAATCACAACGCCCCAAGCAAGCGGAGGAGGCGATCTGTTTCGCGAGATTCACACTCATCAATGGCCTCGGATCGCATCACACGACGGCGCATGAGCTCGTTCAGCCCAGGGGAACGAGGCCGCAAGAGGACAAGATCAAAGTCGCAATCTGCACGCATGGACACACAATACGAGACCGAACAACGCCGATCATGGCGAGATTCACGCTCACAGACCAGGAGCAGACAGCGCCACGGAAAGCGACCGGTCCGAAGGCGCTCTACCACTCGATCACGATCGCGAAGCCTGGATCAGATGGATACTTCTGAAGATCGCGGTTCCCACAAGAGAGCGTTTGCAAAGAGAGTGCCGTCAGCATCACCTTCGCCATATCGTGGAAGTCAAGGTCGAAGCCCGAGTCCATACAGCAAGCGTAGAGCACCTCCATTATCACCAAGCCTACCAACAAGCATATTTGCAGGTCGCGATCGGGATACCGCTGAATCTGGCAGGAATACTCATCATGGCCGTGGCGTAGCTCAAAGGCCACCACGGAGTCGATTCGACGGCGATCATGTCAGGAATGGTGCGCCTCCTGTACAAGCACCCCCTGTCACAAGGGAGCGGAGCTTGAGCCCTTATAGCAAGCGTGTTGCTTTGACAAGGCAAATGCAGTCATGAGTAGCACGTTGCAGAGAAAAGAAGGCTGTTGAATCAGAGATAAACCCAAGCTGAAGCAAAGACACATCTGCGAGAATGATATACGGATTGTGATATGCCGCGGATGGACCTATCGCAAATGAGATTGGTGGTATCTTAATTGCATCAATAGCTTATAGATGCCCGTAAAGGGCCACAATGTTTCTTATTCCTCATTTTCCACATGTGTAGGGCTCGGCCTCGCTCCTCTGATCACCGTGCTGTCTTAGGGAGTGATGGAGAAGTCACTGCAGGCGCCTTGGTATGGCCCCAGTGGTCCAGCCGCCTCCTCTCACAGATCAAATAGTTGGTATGGGATACCATATTGTTGTTCAGCTCACGTCTTCGTCTTGCTCATCTCTTTTTCTCTCCCTCTCATCTTCTTGCACCTTCAAGTTCATAGCTTCGACCAGCTCACTACCTTCCATACCTACTTCTTGCCCGTCGCCCTCATTACTCGCCTCCCCACCTCTGATCTCCTTCACGGCACTCTCCTTGATAGCTTTCTGCCCCTCTATCCTTTCTCTGACTAGCCTCGCAATTGCATTCTCTGTCTGCACCTCTAATGGTCTCATTTTAGCTTCGAGATCCCGCTTGAGATCCCAATTTGGTTTCTTTGGTTGTAACTTGAAGAGATCTAGTCCTTTGTCGTCTGCCTTTTCTGCTTCTTGTTGTATCTTCGTTTCTATGGCGAGCTGTTGTGCTTTGTGCTCGAGGGTTTGTGTCTCATCGCCGATTGGGGTATTTTCGAACCCGAGCTTGACGTTGCGTGTTTCCGGGTCGAAATTCCGTCCACTAAGATAAGTTTTCGTAACAGAATTATCGATTGAGTCGTCTCTAGAAGGCTCGACGCGTGCAAGGGCAGTTGAGGTTGAGGTTTGTGTAAAGGAAGCTCCTTCTTCTGTCTCGTCTGCGACGGGGGCTTTCTTGCGCTTGAGCGATTTTAGCTGTGCAAGGCGAGCTTTCCTATCATTTGCCGCAGCGGAGAGGGCTTCATGAGAGGACATGGTGGGGTGGTTGTTGCGACAAAGACTGGATGCAACTGTTGTGGCGAAAGATCGGAGGTGAAGTCCGGTTAACTAGTTACCTACCTAGCCTAGGCGGTTATTAATAGTTAGTTAGCTTTCTAGGTTAGACAACATAATATTTTCCCATCCTCAATCTCATCATACATCACAGTACAGCGAAGCGCGCAAAACCCCGGAGCGCTCATGAAACGATCCTATATCCAGAATAGCAGCTTCACTGCCTGCACCGATTGTGCGCTTTTAACGTTCCTGGCCCCGAGGGTCTTGATCGAAACTCCTATTCCAAGGCCGAATCAACGATACCATTCAGGAACGAAGAGCGCTTCGAAAGAAAAGGACGACATCTTCGCACATCAGCGATGCCTGAATGTGCAAAAAAACGACGTTAAGAGCCATGAAATACTCGGGAATAAGACACGAAATTCTACGATACTTAGAACTAAGTGTCAATCTCCAATTCTCACTTTACATGGAGCGCATTCTAGCCACGACGGCTTCGCTAACTCGGTTGGGACCCGGTATGCGAATATCTCCACCTTCGCCCGGCTATATATGGGGAGATACAGCGCATCAAACTCAACAATAAGCCGTGTGGAAGATCGAGGGGAGCCCCAACTTCCAAGCGTCGTCAATCCCGACAGCCCATCAACTTCGTACACATCAGATGAAGGCTACTGTGCGCATACCGACAATCGAGAGAAAATGCTGGCTCTTGGAGAGACGCAACTAGCAAAGTACTTGTTATACTCTGGACACTTTGTAAAAAAACCATTCACGCGGGGCCAATATCGGTCACTCCGCCGGCGTATTGTGAATCTTTATCGGTGGGACCGTACACAAGCGGATTTGACAGGATTGGCAGAAATAAATTGCAACGTAGACCTACATATTGAGGCTTTCGCTGCACTTGATAGGAGACGCCCTTCTATGGAGCAGCTTACCAACGAAATCACTATTCTCCATCACCATCTATGCCCTCAATGGTATGAGGCAGTCTTTGGGCGCATTGAAACGCTCAATACTCGTCAAGCATGGAGTAATTGGATGTGTTTAGACCTCAAGACAAGAAAGAGGGCCTTTAAACCCCTACTAATCTATGTGCTCGATTTCAAACCCTTTTGCGCGATGCTATTTCTGCAAGTATTAGCCAATGATTCTGCCTTGCATCAAATGAGTCGCGAGATCATTGCGGATGCTTTGGACCATCTTGCTATGATACATAACTTTGAATCTTACTCTACAAAGGGAGACTGGGGCGCGAACCAACAGGCATTGAAACGAAATTTTGCACCCGCTTTTGTGTCTGTTTATCGTAAAGCACTGGACAATAGCAAAAAACTGACTGAAAGCCGACCACTGGCTGACCAACTCGGCGTTTGCTCACAAGATCTGTTGTTGAATCTGGCAAATATAACAGAGGTCGAGGATTTCCAAGAAGTCTTTAGCATTTTAATCGAAAGCCGCGCACACTTAAACTTCGATACTCTTCTACACTATATGAACAAATTCGCGAAAGCCGGTAATGTGCGATACGCGTTACGTGCTCTTGGAAAACTCAGAGCAATCTTCAAGGACAAAGCGTGGAATGTGTTGGTAGACAGAGTCCGCTTTCGAAAGAGCTGTGCATTGATTCTGCGCATGAGCCTGGGAAAGAGCAAGGGCCAGGGTTATGACCATACTCACGACGTATTACGTGCCTTTTCTCGTCTGGGAATCGAGACGGATACCACTTTTTATAACATTGTTATGCATAATGCGATGGATACCTTCGACTACGCCACTGCTTTCAAAGTGTATAATGCTTTGGGAGCTAATGGGCTGACGGCGGACAAATATACGTATTCGATCCTTTTGCGAGGTTGCTCATTGCAGAATAATCCTAGGATGTTCTCTCAATTTGCAAAACATTGTGCCGTCGTAGCCAGCCAGATACAGGACCATTGGCTGGCGACTGACTACATGTATTACCTATACATCTGCCATCAGGATTATATCGACAAGGGGAGAACATTTGCCTTGATTCAGAAGGCATATCTCCGCTTCTTTCCTTGGAAACCTTTGGAGTTTATTAGCGACCAATCACAGGTCACTAGAGACACCAGCAATCCGGCAAACTTAAAAGAAACTCCATCTATGGCGCTCTATCTTGTGCTGCAAAGCGCGATTCAGTACGCAGCGGAAATAGGCCACTACAAATTGATGGACCTGTACCAACAGTTCAAGCAAAGTGCCAAGCAAGACCGTGACACGGGATTGGCAGAACTCGCAAGCAAACCAATCATTTGGAACGCTTTCCTTCTTGCTTTTTGCCGCCAAAACCGGTTTGCAGACGCATCTCAGGTCATGAAAGATATGACAGAAGACGGCCCGAAGCCCAATGTCTACAGTTGGAACATTTTCATGCAAGGCTTTTTCAAAACAGGCCAATTCGAAGCCGGCGATCGTGTTTTTGAGCTCATGCAGAAACAAGGGCTAGTTCCCGATCAGTTCACATATGGTATCCTATTGCGAGGATATGCAAAGGCACAGAATATTACTGGCATTGGTCAAGTCATGCTCCATCTCAACGAGGAGGAAGAGATGGATCCAGCCCTATTAATGGCGCTCAGTCGAGTTCTTGATCGCAACAAGCTGATGTCGGTTTTGGAAGAGACGCGTCGTCGCAAGGACGTGGCGGCGCAAGAAGAAGTAAGGTCGAAGGTCGAGGAGAGATGGCAAGTGCCCAGGTCCCAGGAACCAGGTGGTCTAACATGAGGCAAGGAATGGAAAAGCACTCTGAGCTCAGAGAAGGCCGCATCATTGTGCAAAATACAATGTCGGAACTTGGAAGTTGTAGGGTGTAGGGAGTAATTACGGAGTAATATGTCATAATGTTGGTGAGATCTCAAAATCGGAACGGACCTTGCCGACGGAATGATCAGCCGACATCGAATCCTCTCACGTCACACTACAGCTGTCACAACGGGAAGGCGCAGCTCAAGCATACGACTCCATAGTGCAGAACCAGCAGCTCCAAGCACAGCGCGGCACGCTGCTTATGTGTAAGACGCAAGTCGGTAATGACTATTCAGCTCGAAAGATGCACAAGACCTGTTATTGTTATTGTATATAGCTACTGCAATGCGAGAACTTTTCAATGCAAGTATAGACCATGTAATGTTGCTCTACTCCGCACGGAGTACCAAATCCATACACCACTACCCTAGATTAATTCAATACTTGTATAGATGGAACTTCAAGCATAGCCAGGTAGTTGATTCCGAAGTCGCCGTGTGGGTAGGCATGACAAGTAGCCGTTGCCGCCGGCTTGCCAATGGCAGGCAATAACTAGTTGATACCCAAAGCACCGAATACCCCATACCACGATACCTAGTTGGCCGTCTGCAATCGACACTTTTCGAACCAAACTGGGTGTTTTGAGGTGTTGGTTCAGCTTGGCCATATGGCCATGCTGGTGACGCCGATATTGCAACAGAAAAAAACGATGGTACCTAGGTATAGTTACTAACACTAGTGGATATAATAATGACCAAGCATATCAAACAGGAAGAATTGCAGTGTTTAATGCACTGTGGGCCAGGGGTAACATGTGGGAAACATGTGGTTGCCCTGGCAGTCATGACCATGATGGTGGTGATGGATGGGCAGCAGCGAGACTTGTACGACTTGTATCCGTGTTGTTCATCTGCTTTCAACGGCATGTCAGCAAAGTTACCCAGTTGAGCCGGGTGCGGGAGTTGTACCGAGAATATCGTACGGGCCGTGGTGGGCAGAGCCTATGAGATATGGGCATATGTATGAAGTGCGGCCAATGTACCCGCGAATTAGTACAGTAGTCGATGCTGGTTCACCAAGTTGCCTATTGCAGTAGGTTAGAGATGGGGTGGTGTACCAGGACGCGAGTGGTAAGAGGCGTGTTGGCGAGTCTGCGTAGAGGGACGGCCGATGTAGCCGTGTTTTGCAGCTGTTTTCAATGGCAGGCGGCAGAAATTACCTGAAGGAGAAGGAAGCGGGAAAGCAGCAAGCCAAAGACTCGGTGCGGCTCGGCCTTGGTGCGGTCGCCGGTGGGTGTGGGTGTGGGTGTGGTGGAATGACAAGATGCGTGTGGACTGGGTTGAGTTGGCTGGGCTGGGTGCATCCGGCGAAAAGCCTCTGCAGTAGCACGGGCAAAGGCGAGACGAGTAGGTTGTGCCGTTAGCACCGTAATTACATTATTTCCATATAATGGTTGTTCGGCTTGACGAGATTGGTGTGCCTGAGCAATCAATGTTGGGGCGCCACATGCAGTGGCTCGCATGGTGCATCCATGATCGAGGGCCAGCAATCAACACTTTGGCCAGAGAGTTTCTTGGAAGGGCAATATAAAGAGGGCGAGAGACGCAAGAGTGGTTGTGTGGGCGGGATCGAGTCAGGGCACTACAGTTGGTGGTGTCTGACGTGTCCGCCGGCTGTTCTGAACGCGGCGCAGAATGGTTGGGGTTTGTGGCCGTGGGTGTGCTGCTACAATCAACAGCCATGTGCAAACCTGCCCAAATAGGTATTAACAACACGCTGGGATACGAGCACGGCGACAACCTATGTCTCAAACGGGGCTGAGCTGAGGATAATGATTGCAGTCTTGTGCGAGCATGGCCCTTGCATGGTCGACTGAAACTCGGTTTGGTTGCATGCGTGGTACATACTATGTAATTAACTAATACACCCGTGGAACCGCCTCCGCCATCGACGCTGACCATCAGCCTTGTCCCATGTGGCCAACTACACGAGACAAAGCCCAAAGGTCCTGTCAAACTTTACATAGGTAATCAGCCTACGTAGGTACAGTACTTGGACTCGGCCTCCCCTGCACACCTCCCTACCCAGCACAAGTATGTACCTACCTACATATACCGAGTATATAGGTACATACACTGTAGTACATACATGCTTCTTCGTGCTACCTACAGCGGCATGCCGTGTACGATAATCTCGACCTACTATGTATGTTACATGTATCGATGTCAGCACATACATACTATGTGCATGGCATGCATCGAACAACGCCAGAAGGAAAGAGTGGGCCCCTTCCGCATCCTTCCTAGCTCCAATTGTCTCTGTCAAATCTTGTCAACCCTCGACATTCTCAACCACTTCATCCTGAGAAACGGCCTCAGATTCTGGAAGTGGGTGCAAAACAAATCTTCCGTCCACGCATCATTGCAATGGCAATCACTGTTAGCATGGGAGGTTTCATCTTTGCCAACTATGGACACGGGTACAAGACACATGTTGTGATAACTCACTAATGTGTGCAGGTTACGACACTGGACAAATCTCTGGATTTCTGCAGATGCCCGATTTTCTGACCAAGTTTGCTGATCAGCAGAATGAGAATGGAAGGCTGGCTTTTTCGCATGGGAAGAGTGGCCTTATTGTAGCTCTGGTATTTTGAACACACAACATGTTTGCTTTGTGGCTTGACTGATGAGTTCTGCAGTTGTCTATTGGAACTCTCATGGGGGCGCTCATCGCTGCACCAATATCTGATCGCTTCGGTCGCAAATACTCAATCGTCTTCTGGAACATCATCTTCTGTATTGGTGTAATTGTCCAAATCACCACTACGACAACCTGGTACCAGATCTCGCTCGGACGATGGGTTGCAGGACTTGGTGTCGGCGGGCTGTCCGTTTTAACACCCATGCATCAGTCCGAGACAGCACCTCGATATATTCGTGGGGCGCTCGTATCTTGCTATCAGCTCTTCATCACACTTGGCATCTTTGTGGCCTACTGCATCAACTTTGGCACCGAAGCCGATCCCGGCTCGCGTTCGTGGAAACTGCCCATGGGTATTGGCTTTATTTGGTCATTCTTGATGATTGTTGGCATTCTCTTCATGCAAGAATCACCTCGTTGGGAGTATAGAAAGGGCAAGGTTGATAGCGCACGCCATACTATCGCTCTCAGCTATGGAGTCACTGAAGACCATCCCCATGTGCAACGGGAGATTCGGGAGATCAAAGAAAAACTGGAGGCTGAACTAGCCGGTGGCGAGCACCATCCATGGTACGAAATCTTTACCGGACCACGAATGTTGTATCGCACCATGCTTGGAATCACATTACAAGCGCTTCAGCAACTGACAGGTGCCAACTAGTTATTACTTCTACTATGGCACCACCATTTTTGATTCTGTCGGCCTTTCCAACTCGTATGTTACATCCATTATCCTTGAAGCCGTCAATTTCGGAATGACCTTTCCTGGCCTTTACATGGTTGAGAAATTTGGCCGGAGACCTACCTTGATTTATGGAGCGCTATGGATGTTCATGTGCTTCCTCGTGTTTGCCTCTCTTGGACACTTTGCCCTACCCAACGGCGAAGGTACAACCAACCAAAGCATTGGGTACGCCATGATCGTCTTTGCCTGCCTCTTCATTGCCGCTTTCGCAATGACTTGGGGCCCCTTGGTCTGGGCTGTCGTGGGTGAAATATACCCATCGAGATACCGCGCCAAGTGCATGGCCCTGTCAACGGCCAGTAACTGGTCATTTAATTTTCTAATCAGCTTCTTCACGCTATACATTACTGGGGCAATCGACTACCGATACGGATACGTTTTTGCTGGATGCTGTTTTGCAGGCGCCGTCATTGTCTACTTTTTTGTATGCGAGACGCAAGGCCGGTCTTTAGAAGAGATTGATACCATGTATATGCTCAAAATCACACCTTGGAAAAGCAAGCACTGGGGGGTCCCCGAGGGCGAGGAATTGCCGAACCTGGACAGCACATATCTCACGTCCGGAGCGAGGGGAATCAATAAGAAAGAGGACGTACGAGCACCCGAGCAGTTACAGCGGGAGGAGATTCCAATGGAGGCCAATATGTGAGCTGTGGTGATCAGGGAGCGCGGCAGAAATGGACAGATCTATTGATATCTACAAGCCCTGGAGGGAGCTCACTATATACACGCGCGCAGGGGCAGGAAACAGATGAGCGAG
>SSBG01000002.1:770360-787176 GCA_028220655.1 Shiraia bambusicola | reverse complement strand
TACTAGGTGGAAGCGAGGATGGTCTGTGTGCTTGGGTATTGGGTGGGTATGTGCTCGGGCTTGGATGGATGGATGGATGTGGTGTTGGTAATCATTGTTTACTCCGTACGTGTTACTGGAAGGCTTTTCAAGCATGGGTTTTGGCAGGAGGTGTGTCGGACGGACTGTCCGTTAGACACCGAGATTGTACAGGGTCCAGGCATTGCATTTTACGATACTTTACTTGTGGCATTGTTCTTCTCGTGATCATACTCTGCATGCATGTGACCTTAAAATTCTTCTCCCAGAGTTACAACAGTAGTAGGTATTCATCTAGTACTCTGAAATAGCTCACAAGCATACCATGCTGTCCTGATGAATAAGAGAACACATGGAAATACAATCACCAAGACAAAGATAACTCCAACCGAGCAGAAGGGATATTATAAATGTTGTACAATTAATATTTAAGACGCTCGAGATACGAGCCTACATAATCAAGCAACGATATGGATATCTCAATTTTACTCCCTGGACCAACCTATGAAACGTCATGTTGTCACTCAATATGCTAACTCCCGTCATTGCTTTTTAGTGTTGGTACATTTTTAAAACCATCTCTTTCGTCAATCGTCATCCCATGCGCTTCATCGTGCGAACGTGATTATATAGGTACCAAGATTCATCGAAACATAGAAATGTGACACAAAGGAAAGCCCAAGGGGTGCATTGTAACACCATAACACCAAGCTTGTGTGTGAAATCTATGCCGACCAGCGACGGTGAGGGTTAAAAAAAAAGAAACCAGGCGGAAATAGTACAAGTTGCAACATCGACGCAACTGGTGGATGCAAAAATAGACGACAGAATCGCCCAGAACGCTGCAGCTAATCTCAAAAAAAGAAAAAAAGAAAAAGAAAACCCTTGACCTCTCTGACAAGGGAGATTTGCGACTATTTTTCGGCCGATAATCCAAGCGTTCATACGTCGCATTTGATGAAAAGTAATGGTGACATGCATGTGGTGGAATGGGCGCGGCCGTTCTGGAATGTACGGATCATGCATGTCGGCAATGCGACACTCGGCGGCCAACTCCGTCATGCTCTTAAAACATTTGCAGCTCAGTCATGGTTACCGCCGCGTCGTCGGTGCTTTCCGGGAAAATCAACCTCAGGATGCACAACTCGCTGCTCATTGTCGTTAGCGAAGCTGTGCCGCGTCTAGAGATTGTGTTGTGGTGGTGGTGGTGGTGGTGGTGGTGGTGGTGGTGTATGGTGAATTCTTACCATGTGGCGTGTTAGTGCATCGTTGCGCGAAAACGTCTTCTCCTCAACACACAATGCGCAGCGAACTTTTTGCTTGCGTGCATTGTGAATCGTGTCCTCATGCCTAGTGAGGTCGTATGGTCGGGAGAAGATGGTGTTGCAAGGCTTGCCGGTTGTGGGATTGATGCGCTCGCACTTGTGAGGCCCCGCTTGCGAGTTGCGCTCTAAAATAGCCGCTGATGTCATAGTAGTGCCGAGATTGGCATTTCGATGACCCTCACGCTTATGCTTTTGGAGCTTCTGCGGCGTTTCGAAGCGTTGCGAGCAGCCATGATAGGTGCAAGAATAAGTACCAGAGTCGGCATTTGATGACGTGGGCTTGTGCAAGAAGCGATCGCTGCCCTGGCTGCCATTTGGAGGAGGCTCAGCTTCGCTGGCACTCGAATCCATCGAAGTCAAGTGTGCAGGGAATTCAGGGGTCTGGTCGACAGACGATTGCATACTCGATGGTATTGAACGAAATTGTGATGAGGATGAAAGTGGTAATTGAGCGGATGGAGTGACAAAGTTGTTGAAGGCTGATGAGGTTTGTAGTGAAGATGGAGCAGTAGAGACTGGAAAGCTTGATGAGAACTGAGGCGTTGCCCAGCTGTCACGGCGATATGACTGTGATGTTGCCCTGTCAAAGCTAGACTGGGTGGCGCTCCTATATTGGCCGTCGTACTCGCTCGCGCCACTGTCTGGAAACAATGATGCTTTCGAGTCTTCATCAGCTTCCCGATATTCGATCAAGGCATCTTTGGGTGAAATGGTCTTTGGCTCAGGCTCCTGGCTAGACTGCATTTGCGACTTCATGGCATAGGCGGCATCGGCCTTGCGGTTTTGTTCGCGCGCTGCCATGGCAGAGTTGAACGCGTTGGTGGGCTGGCAATATGGCGAGCCTCTTCTAAACGGAGAGTCTCCCCGTGAAGCTGTGCTGCTTGGTGATTGTGAACGCGCATACTGTGCTGCCTGTAGCGCACGTTGGACATTCTCGTTTGCGTTGCCACGATATGGTGACAGCAGTGATGATTGTGCTGGCTTAGTCTGTGGTAATGACTGTGCGGCCACAGCACTTGGGTCGTAGAAGTTGTCGGCAGCAATGTCTGTGTACGTCCTCTCAAACTTGGGCACAGTGTGTTGTCTCATGTCTGTACCATTATTGTCAGTATAGAGCCCATGGAGAAGAAGCCAAGAGTCGACCTTGTCGGAGATCTCACCATTTGTGGGGACCTTGAAGTCCATGTCGTCACCCTGAGTAGTGTGAGGTGTTGCTGGCGAGTCGTGGCCGTAGCTCGAGACAGACTGACGCGCCGAGTGCGCAAAGTCTGGGACATCATCGCCTTGGTCCATAAGTGCCTGCTTCATTGACATGTGGGCAGACATGGTCTGGTCCATGTTGGACGACGTGGGGGTAAAGTTGCTGAAGTTGTTTGAATTCAGAAACGACTCGTGGGTTGGGGTGTGCGAAGGGGTTGGAAGATGATTCGAGAAGGACCTAGGCAGGCTGTCAGGCATGTCCAATGAGTCAAGCCTCACGACTGAGGCCGGGGGCAAATTCCCGGAGCGAGCGACGTACTGGTAGTTGTTCTGAGGGCCAGCTGACTGGTACTGCGACGCAGTTGAGCCGACCGACGACGACGACGTGGCTCGTTGATGTCCTCTGTGTTGGTTCTGAGCCGATGTGCACAGCGATTGACCGTAGTTCCACGACTCGAGGCCGGTGTTGCTATTGCTTGCCGACAGCATCGAAGTCTGCGAGAAGCCGTCCTGCGGCAATTGTGGAGTGGGTGTGGACTGGTGGATTCGAATGGCCGGGTTCACAAGGTCAGAGTACGGGCTCGTCATGAACGTGCTGGGGAGGAGGGTGCCTGCGACAGAGGAGTTGAAGGATTGTTGCTGGGAGTCGAGATAGTCGTGCAGCAGCTTCTGGTCGAAGAAGGGCTGGGTGGAGAGTGGGTGCGAGTGGTGGTGGGCGGTGGTTGATGTGTTCAGGTGCTGGCGGTGTTGTGTAGGTAAGGCTAACATGGTGTGTAAAAGGAAAAAAGTAAGGGACCACGGCGGGTGGCAAGATTGCTTTATACTAGCGAGTGACAGATGGGGCCCGGGTGGGTTCGCCGATTTGGAGAGACTACGACTTGATGAGGTGATCCCAAGATGGTCGGGAGTGGAATATAGTGGAATGGTGAGGTAGACTATCCGGTTGAGGACGGAACAGCGGTAGCGGATATAAGGGCTTTGTTGCTTTCAAACTGCTGAGCGATGGAATTTCCAACGGCGGCGTCTTTTTTGGGGAGTGCTGGTTATGCGAGGATTTGGCTGTGCTCATATCACCACCTATGACGCAGTACAAGCAGGGGGGGAGGGGGGGACATGATAGCGCCCACTAGCGCCTACTACTAGCGCCAGCTTCCAGAAGAAAAGCACGACCCTTTGAGTTTGCTGGCCGGGGGTGAGGATCTGCGTCTCCTTCATGGTGGTGGTGGTGGTGGTGGTAGTGGTGGTAGTGGTGGGTATGTAGTGGGTGGTGGTTGGTGGTTGGTGGTTGGTGGTTGGTGGTTGGTGGTTGGTGGTTGGTGGTTGGTGGTGGTGGTGGTGCTGCGGCTGCATGCGGGCGCCGGGGCCCTGGTGTGACCGAGGGGCTGTGCACATGGGCAACGCGAACTCTTGCACTCAAATTTTTTTTCTTTTTTTTTCTTTTCTTTTTTTTTTTTGCTCGACGTGCATTCGGCTGCCATCCGAGATACTGTCCGTTGTGACTCTGGAATGTGCCCAAAATAATACCTGTACGTAGCATCGAGAGCCGCTTGGGCCACCCTGGCTCCCATCGCGAACCTGCCTACATGATACATTGATACTACTCTCCAACCCTACCTACCTAGCACAATGCTGTTACTCATCCACACTGCAATTTTGTGTCCTTGGCATCTCCGAGGCTCAGGAGTCAGGAGCCGGGAGCCAGGAGTCGGGCGTTTATGCAGAAGGATATGTTGCCTCCAACTGCCTAGGCACTGCACATAGTGTATACCTACACCATCTACCTGTTGCACTTCCTTCAGCTGGCGATGGACATGGACGCGCAGGCTTCCGGGCCCAAGAGGCCAACAAACAGTCAATTGGCTATTGCTTGTCTGTCTTGCTGAAAAGAGGCTCTGTAACGTACGACATGCATCTGAGGTGCAGCCACAAACGTGGAGAGGGTCCCAGTGGCTGTGCCAGCCCTATGCACGATAGTCGTCAACCGTCTGCGGGCTCCCCGAAAAAAACCGATCTGGGCCCAAAAACAGCACCGCCCGCTGATTCGCCCATTCACCGCACTTTCTCGATCGCACTAGCCACACGGGTCAAGCCACTGTCACATTGTCGCCCATGTCGCTTCTTCTTGCTATGTATCTATGTACTCCGTACTCCGGTAGCAATAATTACCTGGATGCACTGATCATTCTGCTCGGTACATACATACATACATACATACAACCATTCCTGTGCACATGCGGCGCCGATCGGCTTCACTCTCCAAACCCTCTCTTTGGCCTTGTCTTGTGTTGCCGCCGCGCTTGCAAACATCCGCTCGTGTGCAAAATCCACCATGACATCATCGGACAACTCACTTCGCTACTCCCTACACGGCTTGCTTCACCAAGTCTATTTTCTGCGCACACTTCCTAATATTACTTGGCCGCCCATCACTTGCCTAATCTCCAATGCCCACAACTATCCTGCTGGCCAGCGACCCGGCCCATGACTGCTCACAGCGAGCGATGCAGTCATTGATCGCCAAACGCGTTGTGGCGTGGGTCTCTACATACATACATACATAATAATATCTAGTGCCCGCCATTAGATTAGCGCATCCATCGTCCAATCCACCATCGCGGGTTCTCCAAAGACCCTGCGTCGGCGTGATGCTGTCCAAGTCTATGCTGCCCAAAATCCCCTATGCGGTGCTTGTACTGCCGATCATGACGCCTGAGGCATGTAGATAACCGTCAACCAGACGAGTCTTTGGACAAGAGTCTGCATTGCGCCTCGTAACCAAAGTCGTCGTAATAATCATCACATTTAGCCGCCCCAACTGGTGCTGCTCGCTCGTTTCGACGTCTTTGTGCCATCTGCATCAAATGCTGCTTGGCCTCAAGATTTGGCCAACCCCCTCCGTCAAACCTGCCCTGCCCTGCTTCTGCATTCATGCACCACACACCAGTTGTTTATTATTATTTGACAAGATTTGACTTCCCCATAAAGAAGTCTGCAGGTCAATAAAGATCCCACTTGGCATTCTGCGGGGTCGCTGGTAACCACAACGTCAACCAGCATTCCTTCCAAGGTTGGCCTCCTGCTAACCATGGCAATGCGAAGCCTCTATTATGGATTACTTATGATTTACTGCACTCTGCAGCCTGCGCCCTGCGCCCTGCCCTATACCAATTCACCTGTTGCTCCGACCCGAAGCCGAATCAAACCCCCCAAACCTGCCCGGTCACGTGCTGTAGCCGGAATCGGACAACCAGCGAGTTATCTCCCCGCTGCAAATTCTATTTGGGCACAAGACTGCGCTGACTACACATTGCACAGCACACATGCAGACCAGACACTCAAGGACCAAACCCGCACAACACCGCGCTGTTGTTGATCACGCGGTTGCACCTCGGCCCTAGAAAGTCCAATCTTGTGCCGAACAAGCTGTTTTCGTTAGTTAGTGCCGAGTCGTGCCAACGGGTCTCAACTAGGTAGTAGTGAATCACGGCGCCCTCCGTCTCCGCGCCAACTTTGGAAACTATGTTTTTAAACATGACTAACTGTTGAATATATTAGTCGGTCCGAACTATCCCCATACACACAACTTGTAACACCCACTTGATTGAACTACTGAATTCCTGCTCTTTGGTAATACATGATATCTTCACACTTCCTTGCCCGCCTAACCTGCCCAAGACTCTGCGCACCTGCGAGGCTGACAGAAAGGCTCTTTGGCTCCGGGCTCTTGTTCCGCCAGGCGACTTGCTCGCAACGAGCGTCTCTCTTCAAGGTTCACGTCCTCTTAACGGCGAACCTTGGCCAGAGGCGCCTATCGTCTTCAAGTACCCTACCTCATGTAACTGTACTGCATTGCACTACATACAAGGTTAATATCAGCGGGTAGGAATGTCAAAAGTACACGTCTTTTGAAATTCTTAAAACTTGGTTGATACTACGCAGTTTAAATCTACAAGTAACTACTTAGTAAACTAATACAGACTAACTGGGTAGTTATAAACATTACTAATAATAATATATTATCTAGTTAGCATACTTACTACGTAGTATACATCTATTATAGAGGTTCTATGATACACACCCTGCATTTATTCGACTCAGCTGTGAATATTAATGTTAAATGGCCATAAATGTCGACCCCGCTCTTCATTCATGTCAGGGTCCTCAGATCGCGCTGCAGTCTTTATCCATTCCTCAAATACATATTGATTTGCATCTTTGAAGTTTGGCTACTTCCCAGTCCCCTGGGGGAACCCAGCCGTCAGTATTCAAGTTTAAAGAATGCACGAGGAACTGTTCAAGACTCCAACTACCTTGGAAATCCTCCTACTCTTTTGCGTAAAGGTCAAGTTCCTTGGAAGATGGTTAGTACAGGTAAGAACCTCAAAGCCCAAGTATATTCTAGAATCTATTGCCGAGATAATTCAATTAGTTCTTACTGTAGCGCAGCTGCACCATCTCTCTAACATAAATAGCAATAGTTACTAGATTAGCCCAAGTAATATTTAGTTAAGAGCTCGTGTATCATATAATTTAGGGACCCAGCCTCTTAAGGCAACCTTAAATATTCGCTCTACGATAGGCAATAGTTGCTACTTCTAAATTGGTTATAACTTATCAGCCTTAGAGGGCCGGCGACACTAAACAGGATTCTAGCTACAGCGCTCGAGCCATTATCCATATATAGAAGGAAGGCTCTATTAAAGGATCCCTCTTTTTTTTCTTATTAAACAATTTTACTCGCCCTAGTCAGGACATGCTTAGACAGCCCTTTTACACAAAGCTGGATAATTAAACTCAACATGACGTGCTTTTCATCGTAGTCTATCGTTTTTGAGCCAGCGTCCGCTTGTGTAGGAATATGCGGTTAACTCCTTGACACTACTAGCTCTGGGCCACTTCACTACATAGACTAGATAATACGATTCTGTCCTTGCCAGGCACTCACTTGTGTGTCTTGTGTTGTCGCAAGTGCTGACATAGTACGCCGCAAAATTGTGGAGGTTGAATGCCGATAGCTTTTCAGCACGTTTAGAAGTGGCAATGACAATGTGGCATGCTGCGTTGACCGAACCACGGGAGAGAAGAGTATTTAGGTGATTGCTCCAGCTCTCGAAGTGGTAGTTAAGCGGGTCAGTATCTAATCATGTAGTTATCTCGCTGGATGTATATTCATAGTCAACGCGCTCTTGAATAGAAGCCAAATCTTAGCAGGCCGAAATAGGTTATGGAATTCTGGACATAGTCAGGATAGTTACAGAACTGAAGTAGGGCGGCACGGATCAAATTTGTGCCGCGGTGCAGAGCCCTGGCTTGTCACGTGGATTCATCACGTGATGGGTTCCTGGTCGGGTATATATGGTGGGCATTACCCATAGATAGCACATCATCATCATATCACACATGCCTCCCATAAGCTTTCCCTTGGAGGCTGCGCAAAAGCTGGTTGCAACCTGAATATTGGTCAATCCCTGGGGCACCACAGCCAATTTACGGCCGAACTACAGCATATACTTTAGTCTTTTCAAGTTTTCAAATTAACCTTGGAAAAAGACGTCATGTGCTCAGCCTGTGCCTAAATGTTAGCGAGAATGCGTGAATGCTACACTTATTTCAACCATGGATTCTTACAAAAATTTGATATCTTGGGCCATAGATCCCGCGGGCAGTATTCAGCTGTTTGAAATCAAGCCTTCCATTATCCCTGGAAGAGGTATTGGATTGATCGCAACACGCGAGATCAAGATAACACAATCTCTTGTACCAAGACTTGTTATCCCTGACCATACAACAGCCTGGAGAGACCCAGTCTTCCAATCGCTCGATCCGATGCCCAAATCCATTTCGCAGATGTTACCTTCACAGACTTCCCTTCCCACTCTTCTTGCTGGTTTCTCACGCTGTTTTCCCGAGTCTCACTGATATTGAGACAATCCCATTAATGTGGCCATCAGAAATGTACATCTTGCTTCTAGAGCCAGCGAAGAGACTGACAGATTTAAAACTGCAGAGTACCACATCTGCCAACTTCAACAAGGTCGAAGAGTTTTGTGTGACTTTGGCATCCCATCTTACCCATCTCCAAATTCAGAAACATCATCTTCCTTTTATACCACAGCTTGAAGAGGTCATAATAATAGAAGTGTCCACATTTATCCTAGTGCTTTGCAGACTATGCACGAAATACATCAAAGTCAGACAACTTGACATGAATTGAACTCGGCACTTCGGCACCTCCAAAGAAGGTTTTAGGTTGGTACTTGGGTTATGTAAGAGATAATATCCTCCCAAGTACGATCCTATAGATCCATGGCAGTAATCTTCAAAGACTTGGTACCCAACCACAAAATCCAACAACACAACCCCCAAACTGCCCTCGAAACAGTAATTTTAAAGACTCAGCACGACATCGGAGTAATTAGCTTATCAGATATCAAAACGCAATAAGCTACGCCAATAACGTATTCATATAAGGCCCCCCCCCCCCCTCCGGCCCCCTAAAAAAAGGGCACACATCCAACACTCAACTTTCCAACATCCCAACAAAAATCCCCTCAATTGGGTCTCAACACCACATCCCCCACACAAACCACCACGTTCTTAAAAAACCTCCTCCACTCCAACGGATCACCACTAGCCTTCACAAACCTAACCTCATTATATCCAACGCCATCGTAAACCGCCCTTTCAATCACAACATGTCCATTCAACCCCTGTCGTCGCCCATCCGCCATCTTCACCCTGATACTCGCTGAGCCCGCGCGCTCGCAGTCCGCTATAGCTTGTTCCGTAAACGATGGCGCAGGGACGCCTAGGCGATGGAGAGCTTCGAGAAGCAAGGGTACAAGGAAGGACAGGGCGTGTGGAGAAATGAAGCGCGCGAGAGAGTGGGAAGGCATGATATCAGCGAATTTGCGGGCAGCTTGAGTGAGTGTCATGGGTATGACGGGTGTTTGTGAGAATTGTGTCATGCTGGGGTCTTGGGAGAGCATGTCTTGTGTTGATGGTGGGAGCTGTGAAACTAGGGGTGTGGAGGGGATGGCTTGAGAGTGTTTGGTTGGTTGGTTGGTTGGCTGTGAGGCAGAGATGCCGTCGTGTGAGGCGAGTCGTGGTGGTCTTTCCCAGTCGAAAGGTGTCTCGGATACTGGAGTCTCGGGCTGTGTGGAGGAGAGAAGATGGATTGCGCTTGATTGTCGAGGATCAGGATCGATGTCCATAGCATCTTCGTCCTGTGAGAAGCCGCGCTGTGACTGCGTCGGCCCACGAGTAAAGTCGATGTGCAGTTGGGAAAGCATTTGAGTTGCCAATCCAATCGGGTTTGCATTTCTTCCCGACGATGTCAGGTACGGGTTCCTTCGTGTAAACCAAGGATGTCGTCGGATTTCATCTAGAGAGAAGCGCTGCGTGGGATCAATCCTCAACATGCCACGAAGAAGTGATACAGCATCTGGTGGAAGCTGCTCCCATAGCTCATCTGTTGTGTGTCCACCAGTCTCTTCATATTCTTTGAACTCTTCACTTCGCATCGTTGGCTCATCCCAAGGAGTGTTACCCACCAGCAAGACGAACATTACGATACCGCAGCTCCAGATGTCACATATATTGGCCTGGTACCCTTCGTCGAGCATATCAGCCCTCATGCTCCGTCTGCCACTCACAATCTCAGGCGCAATATACGGCGGCGATCCACACACGGTATTGCACAGCCTCAATTTTCCATCCTTCTTGAACAGCGCAGCGAGTCCGAAATCGCTCAACTTTAAATCTCCCTCTGCACTCAGCAGTACATTTTCCGGCTTAATATCCCGATGTGCAACACCCACCGAATGCATATAACCCACTGCACTTATCAATTGAGAAAAGTAAAAGTGTGCAATATCTTCACCAACACCCTCGTCAGCCTCGATCTTGTCAAAGAGATCACCACCCTCCGCAAGCTCCATAGCTATCCATGTCCAGAGACTATCTTCACCAGACCCAAGCCATTGTATGATATTCGGGTGTCGCTGCAAATGTTTATGTAATATAATCTCCATCTGAATCTGCTTGGGCGTGAGGCGGCCTTGCTTAAAGGCATGTTCTTTGTTGATGAATTTTATGGCGATGATAGGCCTGGGCGCGTGAATCGGGGCGGCTTTACGAATCGAGGCATACGCGCCTTGTCCAATGGTTTTGCTCACGAGTCGAAATGGGAGGTCGGATGGCAATGGAGCAATTTGACTCTGCGCATCTTGTTAGTCATATATTTCTGTAGATGGTGTTATAAACCTTTTTGGTTCAAAACTCACTCCAGGTGGTGCGGGCGCCATTGTGCATCAGCTGACACGATTCAAGTCGTCAAAGTGTGGACATAAATCTTCAGGTACAGTGGCAACTAATGCTTTTCGTTGATTGTTTGCCGTCTGCCTAGCAAATGACGTTGGAAGTCGCGTCCCGCAAAAACACGCGCACGAGCCATGTTTTCACGCGACTCCCACGCCTCGTCACGTGGTCTCCATTCCGCTGCCTGGTTTCAATCGCATTGAGATGGATCAATTGCACTCCTTTCTATTACTCCGTGGTACTCCCGTACATCACATGATCACCTAACGTTTCTGTTCAACCTTATTTCAACCCCCTTTCGGCTGACTTGCCCTTGATAGTTATTCTTGCTCAGCAGCAAAGCGGTTCACAATGGCTCTTGAAGGCTTTTCCGGCCCCGCGGCAAAGTGAATAGCCGCTCAGCCGACCGGTTGTTCGGTTCATGTACGGCACACCGATAATTGTTGAGATGCGGTGCGAATGAAGACGACATTCTGCCAACCCTCTTAATACCTAGGCAATATGCGTTCCATCTGTCAAGGGTTACCTGTCGTTGGATCTGCCCGTTCACGCATAATCCCGCAGTCCACCGAATCCTCCCGCAGACTGCCATTGAACTTGGCATGTATGTATACATGCCGTATGTACATGCACACATCGTCACCCATTCCGAGCGCGATGGACGCCCCATCAAGGGCGTGAACTGACTAGCGGCATAGAAAAGCCATTGGCAAACGCATACCAGCTTCTAACCCTATCATACTGCCGGGAATATGAGTCCGATAACTAACCAGACGCGCCTCTTGCCCCTCTCCATCTTGACTGACTCTTGCCATTGTTCTATCTACGCCACTTGACTATCTATGCGCAGAGTTTACGGCGACCTGCGGCGAGCTCGTGGACCATGCCCAAGCCGGTCAGGGCTTGAAAGCTCTTCAGGTAATATTTCCTATTCCGGCATCAAGGAGATAGCCGATGGCCGCTTTCATTTAATTCTTAATCAAGACAAAGACCACAGGCGTATTTTGCGTATTTGCGTATTTACAACTCTTGGGGGGATATGAACGGGAACATGGCGGGATGGGGCAATTGCTAGTCACCTAGCTTGTCTCTTCTTTCTCTCCAAGGGCCTTTTTTTTTTCCAAAACATGCTACCCTTCCTGGCGTACTTTTTTTTTCTTTTTGGATCCTGGTCTGGAGTCGGCCCATAGCCGCCATTCCTCAATTTCCACCCGTTCAATCCACGGTGTTGGGAATCCCCCTGGTAGCTTGCCAGTGCCAGTGCCAGGTTTCCCGGCGCGGACAAGGGGGGGGAGAGAGAGCGAATGTGTGTGCGGCAAGGTCAGCTTATTATCAAGCTCGAAACTTGGAAAGGTTTTTTTTTCCTTCTTTTCCTGATGGAAACAAAAGATTGGCGAGAAGTTTAAAAATTTCTCGAACCGGTCCGATGCGCAGTCATTCTTGTGTAGGTATTACCTATTATTTGTGAAAAAAAGCTCGGCATATTGCGGTCGAATTTGGTTCAAAAATGTTTTTCAAATTGGTTCGAGGTAGTACGTTTGAGGATATTTCAGCGAGGGGAGTTTCTCTTTGGTCCGCAAGCTGCCCAGTGGAGATGCTAGTATGTAGTTTAGTGCATGGCGCAAAACACTATTAAGCAATAACTAACCATTTTCAAAAAAAGAAAAAGCCACTAAAGATTCAGAACCGATTTGAATTGATGCCTAGGCTAAATCGCCATTAAACTACCTAATAGCTCCAACTTCTGGGCATTAGGCAATCTGCGGAGGATGGCATGGTTCAGACAGAGAGAGAGAGAGAGCCCAAGCCAAGCATCACTAGGTATTAGGTACTTACTTTCTCCAAGGGTTTGTTTTGCTGGGACCTCGACTATAACATATAGCAACCCTGGCCATTAAGCCTGCAAACATTCCATACTGTCAGACCATCTACACTCACCCCTTCCAGCACATGTGAATTGTGACGCGTAACCTACCTACGTCCTTGACTTCCTTTCCTGACACCCACCCTCGGGATCGCACCCATCTCCCCTACTCCCATGAACCCTTCTCTCCACGCCAAAAAAACCCCAGATCCCACACTATATAACTTAGATACATAACTATAACTACTCTTTTTTTTTCCTTTTGTGCTCTTTGCTTTTTTTTTCTTTGGTAAACCCTGTGTGCAATTCCACTTTCTTCTTCCATGTTTGTTATGGCAAAACAACAACAAGGACAACGACAGCTCGCTTCCACCATTTTTTAGCGCTAATCCGCCGCGTTCAGGCCGCTCCGCACCAATCATGTTGCGCGGAACAAGTTCCTGGCTCTAGGTGACATCATTGCTCAGACACTGGCAGTTCAGTGGATGCAGGCATTGAATCTACGCCTTTTACCTATTATTATGCGGGGGGGGTTTTTTTTTTCACGGATCTAATTACTACTATAGTACATGAAAGATTTACATACACACACACATAGGGCAAAAAGTATAGGTAATACACCATGACACGTGTACCTTCTATCCATCTACCTTCATCAACAGCCGCAAAAGGAAAGAGGGGAAAACCATAATAATTCACCAACGTGTCAAAAACGGGGTACATGATACCGTCTGCCCATCTCTCAAACACGACGCTTTCGGGCATTCTTGGCTCCACCTAGTGCGCACTGCGGGTGTGCGGGTAGGAGTAGTGCATCGATTGGGGGCTGCAGGACCTGCATCGCGGCTTGGCAGATATGTAAAAGCGGGCTGTTAGTCGACGCACACGGGTATCGAAGATCGGTTCGTGCCAAAAAGTCTAACTCCGTAGTGACTCGGAGTGCTAGGTACATAGTATGTACGGAGTATGTAGCTATATGCGGTTCCTTTGTGTAGGTGCTAATATGTGAATTGAGGGTGAAAAAGGATGCATTAGTGGATATGGATGTGTAGTAAGTAGGGGGGTTGGACTTTGGATTACATACCTACCGAGGTACTTTCATCATAGCCATAGCTTCGTTTCTTAGCAACGACGTACATAGTAGGGGAGGGGGGTTGGTGTCGTGGCTCCGAAGGATCCGCACGTTGGAACGACTGCAATTGTTCTGGCCTGGGCGCACACACACACACACACACACACACGAGAGAGCGAAGTACCATGCAAAACGAAAAAAAAAAAAGAGTCAAGAGTCAAGACAGAGTCGGTCCGGTTCTAGAGCTACAGCTATCGTGCGGAGCAAAGCATAAAGTTTTGGACAAAGTCAAAACGCCTGCCTTACCTACATACTACGTACACAGTACTTCTGCACAGCCCGTGTGTGCCCATGCAGTAACGCGGTACAAGCGAGAGCTTGTTTCGACTATGCCGTCGTCGACTCGTGGTCGCTGCTCTTGGGTAGGTACCCTTATATTACAAACACGTTGCACGGCTACGTCGACTTTGTGTCCAGCCCAGCGGTACGTTTCTTCGAGCTTGCGTATGCTCGCAACTGCCGGGTGATCAGCACACAATACGATAGAAGGCAGCATCTCCGGGAGTCCGGCCACATGGCTCGATCGTGGAGGAACAGCTCTCAAACTATCATCAAAACTTTCTATTGGGAGTGAGGGTATCGTGCACCTTCGATCAGGTAGGTAAGCTACTTGCTCTCTCGCGTAAAATCAAAATCAAAAGCCATTAAGCCCTAGTCCAAATCGACCATGTAGACCAGAAGATCCTCTAGCGCGAGTCGGTAAAGGCTCGCCGTTGCCACCTTGTGTGTGCACGCATATGCAAGGTCATGCATGTGCGTGCAGCCAGAACAGTAGGAAGAAGGGAAAAGACAAGGGGAAAAAAACACACACACAGAATAACAGACCACCACCCTAATGCAATTGTTTTGTGCCGGGTGAAAACGCCGAGTCTAGGTAATGCATGAGGAGTGAAAAAAAAAGGAAAATACTGCATCGATCCATGAAAGCATCCAAGGAGTGAAGCAGATCGATGTCTCATGCAGAGATTGATTGAATGAGACTTGTCGTTAAGGCATGTCGTCTGTTCGAGAGAGAGAGAGAGAGAGAGGGGGGGGGGGGGATTCGCTATCATGACCGGATTGGTGCAGGTGGTGCAGCATAAGCTTGAGCAGCAGCAGCGTCGAGCCCTCGTAGTTGCGGAGCGTACTTTTGATGCTTGACGAATTTAGGTACAGAATCCTGTCGATCAGTTAGCGAGGCTCGGGCATCGACATGTCAGCTAGACTTTAAAGACATACACTAGACATGAGCTTGAAGATTGAGTTCTGGGCCTTTTCGAATAAGGACGCTACTTCGTTGAGGCTCTGTAGCATGGCAGCATCATCACCGACTGCACGTGTCATCCTGGTAGCTAGTTGAGTGCGCAGGCCGTGGTCGATGTTGAGTTCGTTTGGCGAGCCTGGTGCTAGGAAAGCGTTGTAGAGACCTGTGGGAATGAGTCAGTTGTGCGACGGAAAAAGACGAGAATTGATTCAAGTTTTACCATAAGCAGCTGCCAGTGTCTCACGAATTGTTTCCACCTTGTTTTCGCCCTTTTCACCAACAGCCGCGCGATACTGTCGCTGAAAGTCCTGTACCTCGAGGTAAAAAGACAAATTCTCCTCACACATGGTCTCTTTGAGAAACTCGCGGTACAGGAGACGCCAGGAGGGGTTGCGGATGATGACGTTTGTCCGATTGCTATTGGAGTCGCGTGCTACACCATCTCTCGACTTTGCTGTCAACGATTCTGCGGGTGCAACCTCATCGGCAGTCCAACCAGCAACGCGCTCGCCGTGTGGAGTGATGTAGTAATGGACCTGCTTGACAGGTTGGAAGGTATGCTCAGAGTTGCGGGGATCAACTGGAGCAATCAGCTTGAGCTGCAAGAAAAGCGAGCCGATTTCAACAGCTTCGCGAGGGTCGACCATGGTGGAGCAATCCATGAGCCACTGAGCAGCATTGCGGCCATGGAACGTGTACTCAAATTGGCGGCTCTGGGTGGGACGATGCTTGACGAGCTTTACACCAACATTGCAATTCGAAAACTCGTGGATCGAATCAGAATCGGATGGCGTCTCGTTTGCGGTAGTGCCGACAAAACGGCGAAAGATGATTTCGACAGTCTGCTCGTCGTGATGCAGCTTATCGTTTTCCGTGTTGCGCTCGAGAATGACTAGTTGGCGGGGATTCCGGTTCGAGTCAATGACGGCCTTGACATGTGCGGATTGGATACCGTTGCGTGTGCAGAAGCGCTCGAGGATGTGGATGCCCTTTGGCGTTAATTGCCAGACGGAGCTCTTGTTGGTGAAGTCGGTCTTGCCTTCGACAGATTCGATGAATTTAGCCTCGAGGAATTTCTGGCATACCGAGCGGGCCATTTCCTTGGCCATGGAGAAGGTGGTGGTAGTCGTGGTGGTTACGACACGTGTAGCGTCCTTGGGATCTGGCATGCGATTTGATTGCGAAAATTTGAGGGATCCAAGATTGGTGATGGCTTCGTCGCTGGTGAAGGTGAAGTCGATCATCCTGAAGCGCACGCGATGCGGCGTGAGCGGCAGCGACACCATAAGTGTGCTGAAGAGGTCCTTGAAGTCCTGTGGGGGCAAGTTAGCGAATGTACGATACATGGCAGATTGATTGCCCAGGCTGGAAGCTTCCTATTTGATCTAGGCCCATGGGGTTTCGCAAGTCGATAGTTGGCGTGGGTGGTGATGGTTTACTTTTGTGTGTTTATTTGTCGAAAATCCTTGGGCTGCTCTGCTAATGGGGCGACTGACCAAACCCCAAGGAATTGGACTCTGCCAGGCTGTTTACAGCGTTTAATACCACTGTACACTGAAAATTTGCTAGTCGCGTGTCGCAATTGCGTGCAAGCAGCGCGTCTCTGTTCAAAAGTTCTGCAAGAAAAAGCTGGTTATACTTACTCTTGTGTATGGGCGCTCATCATCCGTCATGCGCAACAGGCGGGAGCTGGTCTGATGCATCTTGTTCGGTCT
>SSBG01000002.1:732602-770350 GCA_028220655.1 Shiraia bambusicola | reverse complement strand
GGGGGGGGGGGGATTCGCTATCATGACCGGATTGGTGCAGGTGGTGCAGCATAAGCTTGAGCAGCAGCAGCGTCGAGCCCTCGTAGTTGCGGAGCGTACTTTTGATGCTTGACGAATTTAGGTACAGAATCCTGTCGATCAGTTAGCGAGGCTCGGGCATCGACATGTCAGCTAGACTTTAAAGACATACACTAGACATGAGCTTGAAGATTGAGTTCTGGGCCTTTTCGAATAAGGACGCTACTTCGTTGAGGCTCTGTAGCATGGCAGCATCATCACCGACTGCACGTGTCATCCTGGTAGCTAGTTGAGTGCGCAGGCCGTGGTCGATGTTGAGTTCGTTTGGCGAGCCTGGTGCTAGGAAAGCGTTGTAGAGACCTGTGGGAATGAGTCAGTTGTGCGACGGAAAAAGACGAGAATTGATTCAAGTTTTACCATAAGCAGCTGCCAGTGTCTCACGAATTGTTTCCACCTTGTTTTCGCCCTTTTCACCAACAGCCGCGCGATACTGTCGCTGAAAGTCCTGTACCTCGAGGTAAAAAGACAAATTCTCCTCACACATGGTCTCTTTGAGAAACTCGCGGTACAGGAGACGCCAGGAGGGGTTGCGGATGATGACGTTTGTCCGATTGCTATTGGAGTCGCGTGCTACACCATCTCTCGACTTTGCTGTCAACGATTCTGCGGGTGCAACCTCATCGGCAGTCCAACCAGCAACGCGCTCGCCGTGTGGAGTGATGTAGTAATGGACCTGCTTGACAGGTTGGAAGGTATGCTCAGAGTTGCGGGGATCAACTGGAGCAATCAGCTTGAGCTGCAAGAAAAGCGAGCCGATTTCAACAGCTTCGCGAGGGTCGACCATGGTGGAGCAATCCATGAGCCACTGAGCAGCATTGCGGCCATGGAACGTGTACTCAAATTGGCGGCTCTGGGTGGGACGATGCTTGACGAGCTTTACACCAACATTGCAATTCGAAAACTCGTGGATCGAATCAGAATCGGATGGCGTCTCGTTTGCGGTAGTGCCGACAAAACGGCGAAAGATGATTTCGACAGTCTGCTCGTCGTGATGCAGCTTATCGTTTTCCGTGTTGCGCTCGAGAATGACTAGTTGGCGGGGATTCCGGTTCGAGTCAATGACGGCCTTGACATGTGCGGATTGGATACCGTTGCGTGTGCAGAAGCGCTCGAGGATGTGGATGCCCTTTGGCGTTAATTGCCAGACGGAGCTCTTGTTGGTGAAGTCGGTCTTGCCTTCGACAGATTCGATGAATTTAGCCTCGAGGAATTTCTGGCATACCGAGCGGGCCATTTCCTTGGCCATGGAGAAGGTGGTGGTAGTCGTGGTGGTTACGACACGTGTAGCGTCCTTGGGATCTGGCATGCGATTTGATTGCGAAAATTTGAGGGATCCAAGATTGGTGATGGCTTCGTCGCTGGTGAAGGTGAAGTCGATCATCCTGAAGCGCACGCGATGCGGCGTGAGCGGCAGCGACACCATAAGTGTGCTGAAGAGGTCCTTGAAGTCCTGTGGGGGCAAGTTAGCGAATGTACGATACATGG
This sequence comes from Shiraia bambusicola, assembly GCA_028220655.1. NCBI lineage: Eukaryota > Fungi > Ascomycota > Dothideomycetes > Pleosporales > Shiraiaceae > Shiraia > Shiraia bambusicola. The sequence goes on along the minus strand of SSBG01000002.1, from coordinate 768,787 downwards.
CAGATTGATTGCCCAGGCTGGAAGCTTCCTATTTGATCTAGGCCCATGGGGTTTCGCAAGTCGATAGTTGGCGTGGGTGGTGATGGTTTACTTTTGTGTGTTTATTTGTCGAAAATCCTTGGGCTGCTCTGCTAATGGGGCGACTGACCAAACCCCAAGGAATTGGACTCTGCCAGGCTGTTTACAGCGTTTAATACCACTGTACACTGAAAATTTGCTAGTCGCGTGTCGCAATTGCGTGCAAGCAGCGCGTCTCTGTTCAAAAGTTCTGCAAGAAAAAGCTGGTTATACTTACTCTTGTGTATGGGCGCTCATCATCCGTCATGCGCAACAGGCGGGAGCTGGTCTGATGCATCTTGTTCGGTCTGTGGTGGGAGGTAGTGGGCTGCCTGTTGCTGCTGCTGTCCACCTCTTCGGCAATGGAGTCAACGTCGCGGGCGTGGGCGTTGTCTGGCTCGGGTGCGGGAGTAGAATCGGGGCCACGCGCGGTCGGGGCAGAGGGTCGAGGAGCACCAGAAGCGAGAAAGAGCGAGGCTGCCGACGAGGACTGTTGGGCGGTGGTGTAGTTGCTGTTGCGGTTGTTCTTGCTGGTGGTGGTGGTGGTGGTGGCGGCGCTTTCTTTGGAGTGGGCTGACGAGGTCCTGCTCAGTTCGCGACTTCCTTTTCGCAACAATGGAAAGCGAGACAGAGTCAATCGTCTGCTGTGGGTCGATGGCCGGGCAAGGCGGGCACTGACAGGCGCAGCTGGAGCTGGAGGAGCTGGAGGAGCTGGAGGAGCTGGAGGAGCTGCTGCTGCTGCTGCTGCTGGCGGGCTGGTGGTGGTGATGGAGGAACTAAAGGTGAAGGAGGTGGAGGTGGAGGTGGAGGTGGAGGAGGAGGAGGAGCAGAAGGAGGAGGAGGAGAAGGAGCTGCTACCGTTGCTGCCACTGGTGCAGTGGGCGGGCGGCGGTGGTGCAAGAGAAGAGTCTAGGGTGGGAATGGTGGTGGAGCAAGTGGAAATGGTTCCTGAAGCGGGCCGGCGGTCAATGTGGGCTTTCTGGCCGACGGAGCGATTGGTGGTGGCAGGAGACGAAGACGGAGAAGACGACGAAGACGACGAAGACGAAGACGAAGACGAAGACACGGAGAGGGAGGGAGTAGTCAAGGGCATCACCGTTAAGAGAGACAAGAATTGGTCGCGGAGAATGGCAACAGGACCTCATCCAAGGGCGACGTGTGGATACTGGGGCAAGGATTGTCCGACTTGTGCCTCTCGTCTCGCACGTCTCGCACGTCTCGCGCAGACGGCAAGGCCCAAAGCAAGCACCAGTGCACCACACCGCCGCCGCCCACCAAAGACGTCTTGGATGACCGGCGTCAGGGCTAGGCCTGCAGCAGTGCATAGATGGATGGACGGATACATGGCATGTACAGAGATAATCCCACAGCTATACTGGCTGTGTATTAGCCCCCAGCGCCAGACACATGGCGGCATGCATGCACGCGCCCCTTGGGGGGGAATAGGTACATTACTACCTACATACATAATAATACTATGTATGTACATACATGGCCAAACCGTAAACCCATCTGGCCATGGCCCATCATGGCTGGCCGCTGGCGCCCACGAGGCATCCCTGACCCTGTCCTGTATGGGGGTGAACAGTGACTTGAGTGAACACCACATCATGCTGCCATGCGGCCATGCTGCCATGCTGCCAATGCTGCCGCCCCCTGCCCCCCTCGTAACCAACTAATACCTAATTACCTACCTAACTACGGAGTACCTAGTCGTGACTCGTGAGACGCTGCCCGCCGAAGCTATGTAGGTAGGTAATAGGCAACTATCAACAAGTCCATAGTGCCCAACTCTGTTACTCACAGTCACCATACCTACCTAACTTAACCTAACCTACCTGCACCGACGTTTGCTGCTCTTCTCGCGTCACTTCTTGCCTTGGTGGCAACGTCTGGTTGCACAATGCATTGCCTGTGTGATGCATCTGATGATCCCAACCGAACACGAGCCTATCCCACCTCTCTCTCTCTCTCTCTCTACCCCCCCTTCTTGGTGCAACACGTCGCCTTCTTTGAGAGGGTCGGACCAGTGCCGCTGATGCCGCAGAAACGTGGAATGCACGTTGCACCCTGGTCTGAGACTTGTCTCTCCTCTCTCTCCCTCTCTCTGGTCTCTAGTCTATCAACTGCCGTCAGTGGTCAGCCGTCAGCGCCCGTCACGCTTTCCAAGCTTCCTAGTCTTGAGTTTGACTCTTTGACGCTTGAGTCTTGACCGCTGCACACTCCCCCTGGCGAGTAGATCGATTGCCAAATGTGCTGAAGCCTCAAAGCAGCAACCGGTGCTTCCCTAAAGTTTCAAACCTTCTTTCTTTTTACTAGTCACCGCAAACACACTGCCCAGTGCACTGCCGCCTCGTCCACGTGTGTGACCCCACATAAGGTGACCTCACATTCTCGTTGGACATTGGCATGCGAGACATGTCCCCTCTCCTAAGCCGTGGCGGTGGAAACTTGTCGTGGTAATATCGTGTTTCCCATGATTCCCGCCTATTGACTTGTTCGCTGTCTCTTTGTTACTAGCCTCGCTGTCTGGATGAGGCCATGTACCCGACGTCGACGGGTGTTGTTGGTTAGCTGCGCTCTCAACAGACAATTACTCATCATGATTCCGACAAGCACGAGATGGTTACCGTCCCTCTGCACCTACCTACCTACTCCGTGGTACCTAATAATACCTGCCTACCTAGTTAGCAGAATTGTCGTGCGGCGTGCCCTTGGTTGGAAACCCGAAATCTCCGAATGCAGCCGGCACGTGGCACATGGCACGTGCCATGGGAGCTCAGACAAACCCTAATAAAAAGCAAAGAAGACGATGAGGAAGAAGCAGAAGCAGAAGCAGAAGCAGAAGCAGAAGAAGAAAAAGCAAACCCATGCCTCATGTTTCAGGCCCTGGAGTCCTGGACACTGGCATGTTGCACGTTCTTCTTCTGGCCCCCACTTTGCAAGTTCCGCTTCCGGGTTGCCTATTCTAATTTCTCACGCTTTCGTTGCCTCTCTACTCTTCCATGCAAAAGACTGTCTACTGCTGCTCGCTGACTGCCATTATCCCTGGGCTCTGGCACACACACGCACACGCACATGCACACGCACACGCACACGCACCTTTGCGGAGGACATCAACGCTCCGAGGTACCCACCGTCCAAAGAGCAAAAAAAAAAGACGAGGGACGTATGTAGTAATAGCCCCCACCTCCACCTCCCTTGATCGGGTTGGAGATTGACAGGAAGGATGGTTTATTTTCTCTCTCTTGTTTTTTTTTTCTTTTTTGGTGGCGGCGCGAAATGAGGTTAGATTACCAGTTTGGGGCTAGCTGCCGCTGTGTTGTGCTGACCTTTTGCAGTGCCGCAGTGCGTACTATGTAAGCCCATGCTGATCTATCTGGGGGGGGGGGGATGGATTACTGCCACTGACCATAGCCCGATATCGTTGTTCATGTATGTACATATGTAGTATTATATGTAGAGTAGGTAGGTATACATATATATATGTATATATAGATGCAGCAGCGGGCAGGGAAGAGGCATTACAAAGCACTGCACTATGGCTCAAGCATGGCTTGTCCACATGGGGGTTTTGTTGTTGCAGTCTTTCCTTCTGCCATCTCATCATCCCATTGCAAGGCGAGGCGAGGCGAGCATCACCCATTGCGGGCGGCACAGCTTGTCATGGTCGACTTCGTTAAGATGATGCCGTGGACGCCAGGGGTCACAACACGTGGCAACCGATTCCTTTTGCCTAGCGGCCCGCTGGCGTGAACGACGGTGTCAGTCCAACACTTGTTATTAACTCATGTTAATCCCTAGCCTTTGCCGTCTATGCGTTCGTATCATCGTATCATCGTTACCTATCATCTCATTCTCGACCTTTTTTTCTTTTTCTTTTTAGGAGTGGGAGTGGGAAGGGGGGAGGGGCGTGGAGGGGCACCACCACTGGCACCACCCACACACATCCCAGGCGCCTAAAAAAACTCTCGTGACGATAAACTTTGAGCTTCCAAGCGCTACTGCAGGCTTCGCGTGGGTGACAGCTCAGCTCACCAGATTTCCTTCTCACTCTAGTGATTCGTGTGTCTGGAGGTTCCGGGAGAGCTTTCAGCTTGTTACATCAGCATCAGCATCAGCATGTGGCTCAGGTAGGTAACGTAGGTATTGTACTGTCATACTAGGCAACTACACCATGCTCTCCCTGACACACGCTTTTCATTTGCACATGTTTCAACCGGGGCTGCCTGGCTGCCCATGTACATAGTTAGTTACGGTGTGTGCGGCATTTTGCCGATACTGCGCGCGCATCTAGTTCGGCTTTGCATGCCTCCTCCCATCCGGCTTTCCTTCATCTCCACCCCTCTCTCTCTCTCTCTCTCTCTCTCTCTCTCATGTCTGCTTTGTCGCTGCTGCGGCGGTTGTCCGGTGGGTCAGAAAATGCCAACGTTTGTTGATTTCCTTTTTTCTGCGGTACAAAATGTCGGTGAGACGGTCTAGCGCCGGTGGACCAGATAAGATGCGAGGAGGGAATGGGTAGGTAGGGCACGGTAGGTTAAGTAGGCAACGAAGGATCCAAGGTTCCGCCCTAAAACAAGTCACAAGATGGTCAAATCTCCTTCCCTGTATACTCGGTATTGCCTTTTCTTCTTTCTCGTGGAAAGAATCGGATCATGCTTTTCTATAGTTATACCGAGGTAACAGGGCTATTAACTACCATTATCTACTAGGTAGTTAGTTAGCTAGCTAATAATTAATACCTACCTATGCCACCCTTTCTTGTTTTGCGCTGCCCGACCGACAACCAGCCCGTCCAAAATGTGGCCCTCCATGCTCGATGCCAATTACCTAGGTCGTGTAATGTACATGCACGACGCGGTTTGTCGTGAACCGCCGACAAAGTGCAGCCACGCTGTGACATTGGGCGCAAAGTCTCGAACGTGGTGGCTGAAGCATTCCAACTTTTTTCATACATAACCTTTGGAACATTAACCCATGTGGCAACAACAGTCCCATCCTTTCATGATTCATCCGTGGCTCGCCCGCTTCCCTACCTAGTGCTGCCTCTCTCCACTCCCCTTCTCTTCATCCAATAGCTATGCAGTGCATGATACAGAAGAACAAGGGATACTCGGCCATCCTGACTCGGGTTCCCATAACTTTCGCTGCCGATCACCTCTTCACTTCCGTCTCGGCTTGGTCCGGTGACCTCGACATCGGTGTAGGTATATATTGTTGATTTCTCATCACGCCGGCAATAACATGGCTTTGTGGTCCTGGGGCTGGGGCTGGGGCTGGGGCTGGGGCACTGGGGCATCATCCGATGCACAATTAGTCCTTGTCTTGGGTGGAGGGTTCCTCAGGCAAGAGCTATTCCTTGTAGGAAGAAAAGATGGAAAACCAATGGCTTACCTCAGGTGTAGAACAACCAATGCCAGGCTCCGCCCACATGCTTTTTCCACCCCTTCTTCTCTGATGCCTCTGTAGGCACCAGGGTTGGCCATGATGGGTTTGATGCAGACGGGTCTAAGGCTGCGACTGGTGCCTTGTGCTCCACACTACTGTCATGCTCAAGTGCAACAAAGTGTGGATCTGCAGTGTCGCTCCCAGTGGAAGATCGAGCTTCTGCGGCCTGTTTTGAAGGGGGAGAAGAAGAAGAAGAAGAAGAAGAAGAAGAAGAAAAAGGTGGTGATGCAGGTGGGGCTGGTGACTGCGCTGTTGGCGACTTGTGCCCCACACGACTCTCTTGCAAGAATCGGATGAACTCGGCGTTGGTGGTGCCAGCTACTATCGGGCTACGAGGAGCCTTCACCTGTGCTCGAGCCGGGGGCGGTGTATTCTCTTTCGAGTTCGGCGTCGAGGGAAACAGCGAATACCTGTGCCTGGTTCTTGGTGTTGAGGCTGAAGATGCCCCGTCCATGGCATCTTGGACAATATGGTTGTGAGCTTCCATGGTAAAAACACTTCTTCGTACATAAGCCTTCTGTCGTGGCGGTGAGTCGTTGACGATGTTGTCGAGGATCAACGTGAGGGTAGTAGCGGCAGCGGTGATGGTGATGAGTGAGAATCTCTCAACGCGCCCAAAAGCTCGCGACAAAAGATCAAAACAGTGCCTCAACCAGCCCCCACTCCACAGCAAACACAAAGTGAAAGTGGAACCGACACTGCCGTTGTCCGAGTTCGCAACTGCTCGCTTTCCCTCGAGTAGAATATACACGAGATTACTCAAACGCTCGAGAAACACAGTAATGCCCTTTGCCGCAGCCTGGAAGTGTGCAACAATATTGGTTGTCTTCGTATACTTCCAAAGACAATATGTACCTTGCTTCACTCTCCGTGGACGAGGTTCTCGACAATAACTCGCCTCTGCGATAATTATATATTATTTTGCTACGGTCGCGTAGGCTTTGCCATCAATTACTAATCTCATCCCTAATGGTGGAATATCGATCCACGTCGGTCTCGAAGCCCCCTCTGGACAAAGCCGACTATGCGACGAGAGAAGTGAGACTTTACTTGTCCTTGCCGGCTTTTGCAGTGATGATTGGGTAATATATTGGATACAGGGTTCGATTTTATATAGTGGTATACGCACGCAGTAATACATAGGTTTCGTGACTGGTATAAAACGCTGGGATGGAAACTTGGATGTGGCAATTGATTGTGTGCTGTGCTATTATATATGCTCTAGAAAATCTAATCGGTTTACTCCGTATACAATCGCTCTTTCTCTCTCGTGATGATCCTTACACTGACTACAACAAATTGAACGATGCCATCACGCGGGAAGATGTTTGCGTTTGTATATCAATCACAATTACACGTAAAAAGAAAAAGTAACTAATTAGTGCTCTCTATATATATGCCAGATCTGGGTATTTTTTAACCGTCAAGTATATACTCCTCAACATCTCAATCATTACATAAAGACCTGATCCCACATGCGCCGTCCACAAATCATCCCTAAACAAAAAAAGAAAGAAAAGGCCAAAAAGAAGTATACAGGCTACATTCAGATATCTTTAAAAGTCCGTGTAGTTATCTTCATTAACATTTCATTATTATATAAAAAAGATCCTCCCCTCCACATATGCCATCCCAAAACCACCCCAAACAAACAAAGGAGAAAAAGAAGGAGAAAAAGAAAGAGAAAAAGAAGGAAAAGAAAGAAAAAGACACAATAGCAACAAAATAAAGTAAAGAAAAAAAAAGGGGCACAACAACAACCAAAAAAAAAGAAGAAGAAAAAAAACTACCTACTCGCCCCGACCCCCAACCAACCGCAAGACCCAACGATGGCAAAGCACATCCTCAAAACTGATCCTGTCCACCGCCTCCTTTGCCAGCAATCCGCCCACCAGATCGCGAGCGTCTGCGCTGACCCACCTCGGAAACTTTACCCCCCTGCCATCGTATGCCGCGATCTTCTTCTTGGTCTTTGCGACGGATCGATGGTGGAAGGGGGGTTTTCCGACCAGCATTTCATACAGGACGATGCCCATCGCCCACTGGTCCACGGCGCGCGTGTATACTCCTTCTGCTCGAGGAGGTGGGAAACATGCGGCTGCGATTTCTGGGGCTAGATAATCCAGGCTTCCGCTGAGAGACCTGACGTACCCGGATTCTGAATGGACGCTCAGTCCGAAGTCTGCGAGTTTGACTTCGGAATTTGGGCCTAGCAGGATGTTCTCTGGTTTGATATCGCGGTGTATAATCTTCTTGGCGTGGATATATCGGAGTGCTCTAGCCATTTGGGCAATATATGTGGCCGCGGCGCGTTCGTCATAGCGGCCTTTCGGCTGGCTTTTGAGCTGTGACAACAGAGAGCCGCGTTTCGCGTGCTCAAGGAGGAGGTATATTGCTGTGTGGTCAAAAAACCATGCGAAGAGACGGAGGGTATTTTCATGCTTGAGGTTTTGTTGTATGCGGATTTCTTGTTGAATGAGAGCGAGGGATTGTGCGTTGTGGTGCTGGGTTCGTGGGACGATTTTTAGAGCGCATAGGTGGTGAGTTACCGTGTGCTCTACAAGAAAGACCTGTCCAGAGGCTCCTTGACCAAGGACTTGTCTGATTCTAAAGTCCTGACGGCGAAGGTTTAGAGGATCCTCCAGTGCGTTGAATTCCTCGAGCTCGAGGATCGATAGCGCTGGAGCGGGCGGCGCGGGCATGATATTGCCTTTGTCGGCTTGAAGCTCTTCGGGTGCCTCCGGTTGGTTCTGGTGTTCGGCCACAGCGTTGTTGTTAGGTGGCTTTGGGTTGGCCTTGGAGTTGCGGACAGAGCGGAATTTCCTGCTCAGCTTTGTCTTTGCGCTGCGTGCCTAGCCAGCAAAGTTAATACTGTCCACACCATGCGGGGATATATACGTACAGAGGACTTGAGCCTCGCCATGAAAGAAGTGATCTTTCGTGGGCCCGAACCGTCAGTAGCAGCTGGGACGTCGCTCGACACCCTAGGCATCTTCTTTGAAAAGAACTGCATCTTTTCCCGTCAAACGTGAGCAGTTCTGTGAGAACTAGGTACTCCAGTTATGATTCGTACTGAGTGTTAGCTCAGGTGTCAAGATGAGAGACAGAGAGTGTGTGTGTCGATGTACGTGTCGAAGTGTAGAGGTGTAGAAAGTGAGGTGAAGAAGTGAGAAGTTGAGAGTAGATAGAGAGTTACTCGTCAAGTTGGAGTAAACAATGGAGGTGATCAAGCAGTCAAACAATATATAGCCTGTCCGCCCGAGCCTTTTCCCTCTGGCGCGGCTCGAAGCTCGCAGCATTTTTTCGTCACTCAAAAAAGTGAAAGCAAACAGACGCGTTGGCCCCCCCCACACACGGGCCATGATATCTAAGAGTTCCCACTTACCATTCCCAACGCACAGACACCTGATTATTACATCTCTATATAATTTATTATCTTTACAACTTATCCATAGAGAACAGGAACAGCACAGTTGGCGTGTTGGTGGGAACATCGAAGCTATTTATCACAACCGAGCAACAGAAACAGAAAATATGTGAGAAGAGCTACAGGCCACAAGAAGATCCATTAGGACAAAAACAAAAAGAGAAGAGCCATTTGGCCAACCAAAAGACTCGTGAAGGGTGTACTATTAAAGCCGATGGGATATGACGGGGGCCGACAGAGTTCGAGCCCCCGACGTCTTGGAATAGTACCGCGTTAACTGGTTGTTCACTGTATTTTTGCTTTTCTTTTTTGCCGTTTGTTTGTTGTTATTGTTATTATCACTCTGTCGCGCGCGGTGTGCACGGACAGTATCTTTGCTAGGGAAGTCGCGCCCCACATCTACTCTTTTTTAGTCACTGAAATATCAGAGGTAGCAATGGCTAGGCATAAGAGACTGGTTATTTCTGCTTGGAGTGGCTGGGACCATAGTTAGCTCTGGGGGCAGTATTCCTCACCAACCTTCTGGTCGCACGGACAGAGTATCGCCACTGACAAGTTGCTGCTTGAGCAAAAACTGGTACGGCGCTTGAATATGAAATCATCAATAAGGGCTACAAGAATTAGATGGAGATATGGGACCGATGCTAAATATACGCAAGCCTGATTGTGTGAGTGTGGCACAGAACAAGTTCACCAACAGTACCAGTATCATTTGTCTAATCTTATGTACCACTACCACTTAAACCCAGCCTCTCTTCCACCACTCCCACAATCTCTCTCCAATCCTTCATTGCTCCACCTCCTACATCACCGCAAGCAAGCTCCTTCTCCATTGGCTGCAGCACCTCGAACCACCCTCCATTCTCCGCACCCCACTCTTCCTCAAGCACCCGTATCTGTTTCTTCGTAACTGGCTGTAACCACATGGCCGTATTCATACTAGGAGCAACAATAATCCGCTTCTTCTTCTTCCTCACACCCTCTACAGTCTTTTCCTCCGGCCACTGTATCCCTCGTATATCCCTGACCGGATCAACAAGTCCAGTAGTATCCCAAGCCCGCACTACCGAAAGCAAGAGATTATCCGACCAGCCCTGCGTAATTTTCGCCAACTCATTTGCGCTCAGAGGCGCAATGACCATGATATCTGCCCATCGCCGCAATTCGATGTGCAGAATCTTGTTTCCGCGAACCCAGGGTTCTGCCCACTCGTCGGCATCGAAATAGATGCCGTCTACATTGGGTAGTGTTTCCAGCTCTTGTAATGATGGTTGCTCTGCGCTTTGGCCTTGCAGAAAGGTTGTGGCTGCGGCTGTGAAGATTAGTCGTATTCGGATGTTCTTGTGTTTTGCCAGGGCGTTGATGATGTTGGGTATCTTTATGGTCGCTACGGAGCCGCTGGCGCAAAGAAGGATGTGGATTTTCCCATCTTGGTGATCCAGCGTGGGGGAGGGGTTGTTACTTGGTGTCTCCTCGTGGGGTTGGTGGTGAACAGGGGTGAGCTTTAGAGGCGTGAGATTGGATATCTCGGCGGACATGTTGTGTAGTTAAGCTGTGGTTTAGTTAGTGTTTGGGAAATGGTTAGCGAATGAGCAATGACGTTTCTCGAACCTTGTGTTAGATCTCGATTGAGGCTTATCGATAAGATCTAGAGAATGCTGCATGCATCCTAGCATTGTCGTTACTGTCGTAATCATGATTTACTATCGCTAGTTGCTTTGATCTATCGTTCTTCTTGTTTTGGAGTTTGATTTTTTTGTTCGAAGTTGTTGAATCGAACTTGAACTCGCGCAGTTTGTGACGGTAACTACTGGACCTTGCGCCACTAGTTAAATCGATCACCCGCCAGCTTTATTTAGACGACATTTCTCAACATCACAACCGTCCAGTATCCCCATTACGATTGCCGAATTTGATAGTTAGCTTTCAAGTATAACTCGGCCTCACAGTATTCCATCGAAAACACTCATCCATAGTTGTATAAATGAACAGTTCTTATTAGCGAATTGGTATCTATCTTATCCTAAACCTTACATCCTATGCTTTACCGCTTATATGTCTATAAACATCTACGCAGATTTATGCCAAAATTCAAAGCATCACTGCAGCGCAAATAGCAGCGGCAAATGCAACCAAAACTTCACTGCTCTTCACAGTGGAGGCAGCATTCGTGCCACCATTGCTTCCACTGCTTCCACTGCTGCCACCTCCACTGCTAGCAGGCTGGTCCTCAGCCTTCAACTCTCCAGGGCCGTACGGCTTGTATCCTCCACTAATGCTGCTCTTGTGGCCGGTTGAGCCACTAACGCACTTTTTGTCATCGTTGAATGCGTCCCAGGCCTGCTTCCACGCGCTACCAGCGTCAGAGTATGTATCAGGAGTATAGAAAATTCTGCAGTCTGATGCCTCGTAAATATACTGGAGTGGTGTCGCAGACTTGTCGCCTTTACGGATCTGGTCCTGTGTTTGGGCGCGAGATCCGCCATCGCCTGTGCGGGTCATGACTTGTGGGACATTGGCGAGGGAAGTGAGGGCCACATCCTTGGCCTTGAGGGCAGAAAGCTTGAAGGTGCTCGTGATGTTGAGCATAGCCTGTGCGTAGAAGGGGAATTCGGTGATGGAGACGACTTCACCACCCTTGGAGCCAGTGACGGTTTGGATGGGCTTGTTCTGGGGACGTCCACCAACAGTGACCGCCTTCACGCCGGCAATGTTCTTGAGTTCCTCGTGGAAAGAAGCGCAGGACGAGCCGCAGAGAGCATCTGTGAACATGACAACATTCTTGCTGTCAAACGGCTGTTGACGATTTGTTTCGTCGAGAAAATTGAAGCCCTCACTGAGCACCGAGATGCGATCATTGTTTGAATACTAGCATGAAGTTAGTATGCAGTCTGACTTTTGTTGCACGAGATGGAGGCCCACATTATAGCGCATAGTATCGGTGAGCTTATCAGAGTTGAGGTTGAGTGGACCTTTGAACTCATTCCAGCTTGCGAAATTGGTACCATTTGCCCTTCGGAAGTGCCACCATGACCAGAAGCGGAACACTTGATTATCCTGAATCGTCTCTTCGAGTGAACTGCTGTATTGCCGTGCCAAATCTGGGCTGTTGTAAATCTCATTGACTGCATCTCCAATCTTATTGAAAACGTCTGTTGCGCGGTAGCGCTGAGCGGAAAAGGGTTCCATGGAAGGGAATAGCTGCATAAAAGCGTCCAGAAGTAAGTAGGTAGCACCACCGCCATTTTCTCGCAAGTCGATGATGAGCTTCTGTTTCTTTTGGCTGGTGCATCGGGACAGGAATTTCTTGACTGTGGACTGGAATCCATTGCTGAAATCTGTGTCGTTAGTAGCCTTGGAGTCGGGATTGCTAAAGGAAATGATTTTCAGCACAGCAACATCTTGATAGCCATCGCCATTCAAGAAATACCCAGCGACAACGCCACTCGGGTCTCTGGCAACAGCGCTGGGGTATGCGCTTTCGGGAATGGTAGCACGCTTGGTTCGTGTGTGGTAGACCTCTGGAATAGTCGGAATGGGACCTGGAGCATGTGGGCTGAGTGAGCGCTTTGCATTACCAGAAGAAGAGTCGGCCCCGCTGATGGCGCCCGTGCAGAATTTCTGGAAGAATGTCTTTCCATCCGTCACGCCCTTGAAGCTGTATGGTGACTCTGCAAAGTTGCGGAAGGACGAGCTCGAGCCATTTGCCCATTTGACATCCGTGCTGTTCCCGTCAAATTTATCTTGTTGGGCAAATGCACCAGGGTGGTTGGTATCGCCCTTGGCAAGCATGTTATTGATCAATCCATCCGAGTCGATATACTGGCCCCAAGAGTTGGCCCGCAAAAAATCGTAGGGATTCTGGCCATTGATGGATTGGATTTCAGAGACATCTTTCCTGCCGGCCGCCAATGGTTCGATATCGTCGTGTACGTATAATTTGGGTAGCGAAGTGCCATCAGAGGAAACCGAACCGACATTGAATCCTCTGGTGAATGAAAAGACTTGCAAAATATCGGGAGCGTAGTTGAAATGGAAGTTGCCCGTCCTGATGGTGATATTTTGAATGGCCAGATGGACTGCATATTCACTCTTGAATGAACTGAGACTGTTCTTGACCTTGTCGAGTTCACCGATGATGTCCAATGGTCCAAATTCCCAGTCGCTTCCAGGGCTCTTCAACCAAACCAACTCTGACTGGAACTGCCATACTTGTTTGAGTTGGTCAATGAGCAGGGAATTGCCCTTTGTGTCGACGGGTACCGAGTTCAGGCAATTGAAGGCTGCTTGGGCAGGGATATAAGAAGACTCTGAGAGGGCGGCAGAGACGACTGCGCAAGGCTGGTTAGATTGGGCCCCAACAAGCGCGGCTGTGGCGAGAAGAAGAGTGCTTTTAAACATGGTAAGCGGGCTGAATAATGACTATTTGAGGACGTCTGCAGGAATATAAAATGGTTGCACCGGGCCAAGGATGCTGATAAAAGTGACACAGCCCAAGAAAGTAGTGGATGCAACTTGGGGCGACGTGAGGGTGTCTTAATATAACTGCCAACAACAACCGACTCAGGCCACCGACTCACTGGGCTATTACTTCGCGACGCCATACTGGAAGCGGGCGTCTAAAGTGCGGGATTGAGTGGCATTGCTTTGCTAAGCCTGTCTAAACAAGCGACGCTAGAGCTGAGGCTGAAGGATTGATGTGTTTCATGACTGGCTTCTGTCTTTGGGGGCTAAAGTCGCACCCCAATAGTACTGCGTCTTAAGATTGATGTTTCGACGTTTGGCAAGCAAGAAACAAATTAGTACGCCTCCTTGGGGGCCTATGCTGCGAAGATTCTGACCGGTGAAGACTTGACAGTTGACTACTAGGTACCTAGTATGTAGTTAGTCAAGTGTCGGAGGTGTCGCCATGTTCTTTTGGGTTCCATCATCCGAACTTTAGCCTTGCTCAGCCGAGACATGTCCCGTTCAAAAGTTATTACTTTGTAGTATGTACGTTTTGTTTGCGACTTTGTGGATGCTAGGTATGCAGCATCGCCGATACCTATCTCGTGGTGTCAAGAAATTTCCTGTAGGAATACGAGCTTGACCGGTCACAAACTACAGTATAACTATAGGTAGTTATAGGTAGTACTCCGTAATAATTAGAACATTGCTGTTAGCCGAGATGGTGAAAAGGTATACCAATTTTAGACCAATTACCTAGGTAGGCAGGTAACCGCTAATAATAATACAAATTTCCAAGGAGAACATGCAGTCAGGCTGAATCTGTATTACCTGAACCGCCACATGACTGCATGCGTACCTATCAAATGGAGCATGCTAATTAATGGGCTAGACCGCCACTGACGGCATCGGTAATAATTAATAGTGATTCGGTACTGCTGTTCCCAGTTAGCGTAGCCTTCACCCTGAAAGAGAGATCTACATACAATAGGTATCCCATCATCAATAGCGCATGCCTCTTACTTAGCTAAGCCAAGGTCGCTTACAGAAGATCAGTATTAATATTAATACTCACTCGCAGCATCGAGCCATAAAGGGAAATACCCTCTTCGGAACACAAAACATCCCCAGCCCAGCATCGCTCAGATGATAAAACCATGCATTCAGACGCACCACCTTCATCATTGATGTACCGTGTCATTACTCGTTGGCTGCTCACTCAAAAACATTACCGCCCTCTTCGCTGGAATTCTGGTTATGCCGAATTCCGACCCACTAACTGCAGTCGGCCATGACGTAGCTGTAAGTTTAACTCTAAACACCACAAACTCCCCATCACCACACAAATCATAACTCACAAAACACTACTAGTTGATAATCATACTCGGTGGCTTCGACCAATCAATCCTACACTCAAACCTACACTCCGTCTCACGCTTCTTCTGATCCTGCTACTCGTCAGCCACACGATCGCACACACACAAAGTCAACCATGAACTTACCACTTCCACATCATATCCATACCAATCCTTTGTGATACTGCACGTTTGATCCTGCGTTGTCCAAGTCTGTGCACCCCAGATGACACGCAGCACATTGTCTGTCTCTCGCCGTAAGCCGAAAGCTTGACCTAGCGGGTCGCATTTCACATCTGTGCCTACGAATTTGGGTTTAGAGTCGCCGGTCATGCAGATTGGTTGTCTATCGGCAAGGGGAACGCCTACGATTGGGAAAACGGATATGTTCCATGTTTCGTCGCCATTGTAGTCGGGATCGTTGTGTTCGTATTCATTGACATGGATTAGGCATTTTTCGGATGGAGAGCTTGCTGATGGAGTGGATTGTAACGATGTCGGAGGGCTAGATGAATCTGGAAGTTGTGAAGAGACTGAAGGCTGCACTGAGATGAAGGCTGACAGTACGGAAGTAACCCGAGAGATTTCACGGGTTGGAGAAGGTTGCCTGGCAAAGGTTGTTAGCATTTGAAGGAATGCAAACGAGTACATGACTCACGGGAGAGAGCTCGTAGATGCCATTGCAGAGCAAAACGAGGCAGATCCGACATTGCGTTTTCCAAAAGGAACCACGCATGGAGTCAAGGCATGCTGTGGGTCACCGTACGCGAGGTTATATACCACGTCAAGTTTGCCTATCCCTGGCGCTCTCGTCCACGCATGCGCGACTATAAATTTTTTAACATCTTCCTGTGGTCTGGGAATGCCGGGGTGCGACATCATTTCAAGGTCCGGTAAAGAGTATAAATATGCTGTCAACCCAGACTACATGCATGTTAGTGCCATCACGCTGTGCTTATGACAACCACCTACAACTATAGCCGCTGCTTGACTAGTTCCAGTATCTAGGCCTCCCAGACCGGAAACAGCCACATTTTTAGCTGGAGCATAAACGGTCATTGAGCCTGAGTAGTGTCAATGTATGTTTCAAACACAATCAGTACGTATACAACTTACCCAATTGCCCTTCTACTGCGGGAGACGTGTCACCATAGAGTGTACCATCCTCAAGCACACCACCTACAGTTATTACCGTGTTTTCCAAGGTGCCAAATTTCTGAGGGACTTTGACATGTAATGGTTCCTTTGGAGAATTGCCGGCAGCAACGACAATGGGAATTTTCAACTCATTGCACCAATCGACAAATTCCTCAAGTGCCAACTCAGCCACTTCAAAGGTTGGGGCAGTTTGTATCATTCCTAGAGTCATTAGCATAGTTTACTCAAATGTTTGACGAAATTCTGTGCTCACCCCATGACATGTTGATAACTGATTTTGTGTTTTCGCCAGACTTGCCCCTATTAACGATGTGACGACGAATTTCGTCAAGCACGCATATCAGAGCTTTTGCTTGTGTAGCATATGTCTTTTCCTGATTCTTCTGCGGGTCGTCAGGGTCGCTGATCCAAAGGCCTCTCGCTTTGAGTAGGTACAAATTTGCGTTGGGAGCAATTCCTTGCTTTCTTCCAGCGGCAATTGTTGTCATTTTAGTACCATGGCCGTCGCCACCACTTATACGAGCATCAACAAGAACGGCACGCTTGCCGACCTGCCTTTGACGTTCAATAAAGTCGGGAGGGAAAGCGACGTCATTCGGAACGAAATACGTATCAACAGTTCGCCCTTCTTCAGCGAGATCCTGGCCATCAAGGTTAGGAGTTGTATGCATCAAAGGTGCTACGGGGGTGACTTACTGGAAAGCTGATATCAAAACCATTGTCGATCACATATAGTGTGGTACCTCTTCCCCCCAAATTATCGGCACGGTAAGGGGGGTCCTGAGAAGGAGGGAGAGGAGACTCCCTCGGCGGCGAAGATATCATTTTCTTCCAATACGGCGCATTAGACACATCAGGCAAAAAGGTCCGACTACGCAAGGAAGAATGCTTAGACTCGATCGTTTGGTTATCGATTTGCTGGAGGCCCGACATAGCAATAACATTTCTTGGATCCACAGGCTTAGCATAAGTCTTGGGTATAGCGTGGTAATTCTCGTCTTCCTCAGTACCGTCCGGTCCGTCGGGATCATAAACATCGGCATACGCTACAAGAAGAAAGGGATACTTGGTCAAAAGTCCCTCTGCCTGTGAAGCAACCAGCTTCGTCTCATAATATCGCGGCTCGCCGTTCTCCTCAGTTGGAAACTTTGTTACTTTGCCAATGCCACCATCTAATTCCATTATGAACTTTTCGAAAGCCTCGATCGGTGTTCCCCATCTAGTACTGATGAAGTATGGTAATGCGGTAGCAGGTGGTTCCGCGCTGCTACTCGGAGCCTTCCTCAACGTTGTGCTCACTGATGTGGAACCTTCTGATGCCTCCAGAGAAGCCGCGTTGGTCGCTTGTGCACTGTGCATGGGCTTTGGTGTGACAGTCGGAGTAGGTAGAGGGGTTTTGGACGCTTCAGCATCCCATGGGAAATCAGAGAATGCTTTCATGGCATTGCTAGCCTTTTCCAAGAGGCCACCCTTTTTGGAATAATCTCGTATGTTGTCTCGCACTTGCTGTTGGGTTTTGGTTTCAAAGCTCTCGTAACCCTCGAGCACTTTCCCGATTGACTTCATCCAATCCAGCGAGCTGCGGCCTAAGTTCTGTGCGCCAAGAAAAGTTTCGATACTATTCTGAGTGAGCTCTTCGAAAGGGAAGGCTTGTTGCAGGCCGTTGAGTGTGGAGACTACGCCCCCAACACCACCAACAGCGGCTGAAAAGGAATGGGTCAGATCAGCTGCGCTACCAGCTCCTGAATTTCCGGCAGCGAAGTTTGCAGCATTTTTGGCGGCGTCTCCAATGGCCTTGCCGGCCGAACCTACAGCGTCAACTGTCATGCCTATACAGCCAAAAATGCCTCCTGCACCACTGTCCTTGTCTCCGTCATCCGAACTTGGCTTTTTCAACTCACCGGGCTGGGCTGTAATGACCTGCCCACCCTTGGAAATTGGGTTTGCACTTGATATATCTTTAGGAATGTCTAAAGTTTGGCCATGCAAGATCACCTGGGCTGCGGAAAGCTGTGCAGGTGAGCCATCATGAAGAAGGATCTCTATAGGCGATTCTCCAGGGCGAGGAAGGGCATATTTATGGCCTTCAATGACAACATCAACAAAGAACGGTGGAGGGAACTTCACAGTGGTGCTATTGCTGTCCATTGGTGTCTGGCTCGGCCCAGGTGGAAAGCTAGATAAGATACTTTTTCGGCTATCAAACCTGGAGGGCAGAGATGAAATCGGGTTCATGTTGTCCATTGAATCGATTGTGGTAAAAGGAAGCCTTGAGGTTGATCGGAAAGAAGATAAATTAGGTGGAAACGAAGGGGACAAGAAATAACTGTTCTCCCTTCGAGTGGCTTTAGGCAGTGTTGTCGTATTCGAGAAGAATGGTGACGATATAGAAGCACTCGAGAGGCCTGTTGAACTCGTTGACAGTGACGAGATACTTTGAACTGACGAGTTCAATTGCAAAGAAGAAGAAGGGCCGGATTCAAAACCTGAAGTGGTATGTGTCGATGCAGAAGTAGTGCATTGAGCTTCCCAAGTGGATGTACGTATATCTGTGTCTCCTTGACGAGCACGGAGTTCTATCTTCGTTTAGTATTTTGGCAAAGTCCCTTAGTCGATGGGAATGACTACTTAGATTGGGTATGCTGTAAGGTAGTGATGCGTTCACGCTGCATGTCGTCAGTAACAAGAAAGGAATACCAATGTGTCTGAGTTTCATGGTGGTTAATTGCAATGAGCTTCAAAAGAGGAAGTGTGAAGAAACGTGTGTTTAAATGTCAACACAAGGAAGAGTCGCCGGGTGCTTGGTACAAGATATAGGGATGAGGAACAAGGTGATTTATGTACCTTCCAGTTTGCTTACGACTTGAAACAAGCCAGTAGGGGCATTCAAGTAGCAAAGAATGAATGATTGATTGTGGGAGGTGATGATGAGGCGTGTGTGTACCTCTATTTATCGAAGCGTCAATTTGTCTTGCGACAGTGTTAGGTACTGCGCAGTGAATGGCATGGAAGGAAGAGGCACAGAAAGACAGGTTGTTTACGATCCACTTGGCGATAGTTAATAGCCGCGAGCTAGAAACGAGGCCTCAAAGAAGAGTGTTCTATCTGTTAGAGGAATGAAGTCAAGGCGAGAAACATGGACGAGGTCAAGGCAGACACGGTGGGCACACAGACCACGCCTCGAAGGAAGCAACAGTAGTTTGTATTAGTTTTCGGCGGCAGATGATAGCCGCGAGGCATACACAAAGGACGGCAGAAGTGGATCAAGAGTCGGGCACAGGTAGATGTTACCTAGCTTCAATCGTTGCCGCCTCCGTGCGACAGAGGCTGTTCCTGGTAACTAGTAGTTAGTAGTAGGAGCGAGGAAAGTATTTCAGGCGAAGCCAACTTGAACAGATGGACTTGCAATAGTGCATAGAGTGGTGGCTTTGATCAGAGTGAGGCGAGCAGGGTCATGTGACCTTAGCAGCAAACCAGTTGACTACTTCCGTACAGCCCGCACACTCCGTAATACCATCAGATAATTTACTACGGAGCAGGGGTGAGTAAGCACGCCTCAGTTGTCTGAGGAGTTAGCCCACCAGCATTCGACGGCCGGGCTGTCCCAAACCTGCCGAATCGGGAAAGAACAATCTGCGGCGCAGGAGCCCGGCCGCTGACCTCACCTTGGACAAACACGGGCTGAAAGTGGCTCGACAACATTTGACTGCACCGCGCTCTCGCAGCATCCCGTGATTCCTTGGAAGAGTTGCGCGACACCAACGTTCGAGCCATTGGCCCATTCTTTTCGTCATACCTGCGTCCTATCATCCCATCACAAGTAGCAGAGGCACGTCTCAACCGCCTCCCTCGCTCATCATGGGCTTCACAACAGGCTTCGTAAGTGCTCTACCTCTGGTCGTATCCATGCGTTTCTCACGTGCGCCCAGTTTGGAGGCGTGACTCTCACATCTGCCGTCCTGTATATGACAATATCGATGCACACCCAAAACCGTCTCCAGCAAGCCGCCCTCCTGCGCCAACAACGTCAGGTCCTCGCCGGATTCTATGAACCAAAGCAGCCTGAACCTGAACCCATGCCTCATGTTGTTCCTGTAGGATTGGTCGAGATGGCCAAAGATGGGTGGAACAGGGAGCTTGAGAGTGCCGTCAAATGGGTGTACAACAAGGATTGGAGGCGAGTGCGGGAAGACGCAGAGGATAGGGCAAGCGCAATATTGGAAAAGATCAAGCAACAGAGTTTGCCATGATACCCTCCCTCCATCCGGAGCGTACGGAGCTTGTGATAGATATTTGTGTACATGCTAAGGTATAGATTTCCAACGCTGCCTGCTGTCAAGGCGCAAGTGCAGGCAGTTCCATTTGTCGCAGCTCCACCCTTCCAGTTCCTTCCTATTGTGTAGCCTCTGTTCTCACCGCCAAAAGCTGGTAGCTATTGTCAGGCTGAATTTGCACCATTGCACCAGTGCCCCGCTGCTGCCTGGACTTCAATACAGCTTGCCTTTACTTACAAACACCGCAACCAGCCCACAGTCTTCGATTCTTGTCTCAAATTCCTCCTCTTTCACTCCCATTTTGACACAATGTCATCTTTTGGCAAAGTTCTCGACCTGCTCGACGAGCGCTATCTCAACATCCAAGACGTGCTTGGCAACGCTGAACTGCTTCCAACCCTAGTTCCATACAAGTACTATACCAAAAATGTACTCGTTTATCGCATGGATACAAACCATGAGTTGTTCATGGCGCTCATTCAAGACTTCACGGCGCGAGCTGCCCGGCAGACTGAGAAAGAGCTTTGGACCTGGTTTGTGCAATGGGAGGTGGACAACGATGGTCTCTCGCGGATCAACCCAGCCCCGTCTTCATCTAAAAAGGCTCGATTTGAGACTGACCTAACAAGCACACAACCCACCAGCCAAAAGACTCAACGCCAAGCACCCATCATAGATATCTTCAGACGACAAGTTCTCCCTCCCGCGTTGACCAACCATGAAGACATGTTACGCATCCTGACCGACATCGTTCAGGTGGACAGCACGCTTGTGCCCAATTTCGTCGAATTTCTATACCGTTGGATTGATTACTACGAGGGTGATGGAAAGGCTTTGAAAGCAGCATTGAACTGGGAGATACCAAGCCTGTGGGATTTTCAGTATCATCCACTCCTCATTCCCGAAGAAGTGAAGAGAACAATGGGTACGGAAAGACTCCAGATCAACGCAAATCAAGGGACTCGAATCGACAATGATTTTGAGACGGACCATGAACGCTCACAAAATAGGAGGGCCGAAGGACTGGTACAAAGCTCGCCCGCCAAGAAAATGCGTGCAAAGCCAGACGTTGCCATGATTGAGCGTCAGACCGAAGAAAGTGAACGATTGCAGTACCGTGAAGTCAAGTATGGCATACAACCGCCAGACTTGCATCAGCCAATACCACCTCTCATCAACATCCCGCGGGATCATGGGCAGCGCATGAAATATTATGCTGCATGCTTCAAGTCTCGCCAGCGTGCGCTTGTTTTACTCCTCGATGCCGGGCTCACTTTGGAGCAGATCAGCAATTATCAGAAGCGGCAAGATTATCATCCACTGGATACTTCAAAAGATGGAGACCCAAACAATTTGCCAGGCTTACGGCATTATCACAAGGATGCAAGATTTGCGCAGGAAAACCACAAGAGCAAAGAAAGGCTGCAACAAATGCGGGAAAAACAGAGAGAAATCGCCCTCAGCAATAAGCTAGCCATTGAAGCGCAACTTGCCGAAGACCATGCTTTGCCAGAAGGATCGAATGGTGTTCCGCTTATACCTTCCACACCTACATACGCTCCTCGCAAAGACATGGCCAACACAATCATAGAACAGCTCCGAAAAATAGGAGCTGAAAGAAATGAAGAAAAGGTAAACATTGTTCCTTCGCCAATAGTTAACCGGATGAAAAGCGGGATGTTCAAAGGAGCGATAAGTCGCCAAATGCTGCACTGCATGAGAAATCCAGCGCATGCAAGCCAAGGTCATGGCCATACAGCTCCTGGGGCTACGCCAACGCCAATGCATCCTGTGTCAGGGAACCCATCGGCTTCGGATTGGAATGCCATGGCGAATGTCGCCTTTAACATTGAGCAGTGGTTAGCAGAATCTGCAGCAGGCCGAAGTCTGGCACTACCTCCCATGAGGCCATATCCGCCATCCCTGCAAGACTCTATCGAAGGATACAATCAGCACAGCTTTACACCAGAAGATCTATCGCCAGCGCCATCTCCAAGACTGATAACACAACCTCTGCAGTTCCCCAATGCGAACCCTGTCCAGTTACCTCCGTGGAATACGGTACCACCATATATAGCAAGACCAACTCCACTATGGGCTCCACCACAGCCTCTGCCTCGTCCCACACCAATTCCTTCTACCATTCCACAATATATACCACAAGCATCTGCTCAATGGGCTCCACCACAACCACTCCCTCGCCCCACAGCACCATCACTCACTATTCCCCAGCAAACAATCCCACAGATCCAAGTCACCTCCCCTTTCACCCAATTCACGCTCCCACAACCGGGCCCTAGAATTCAGCGCAACGCCCCTTCCCCCCTCAACCTCGCGCCACCCCCTTCATCCCCCCTCTCCTCCCTCCCCCAGAGTCTCCTCGCCACCACTCCATTCGCCGCATCCCCCCAAGGGATGCCCATCCAAATCTACTTCCCGCACGTAGTGTTTCCGAGCAACGGCATCGGCCCCAACGGCGCACGCATGGGCAACGCCGGGGCCATCGAAACAGACGCCTTCCTGATCGGCCACTCGCAGCCCAGGAGCGGCAGAATCGTCCTCACCAAAGCCATTTTCCTGCCCGTTGGCGTGTGGGAGAATACCGTGCGGCGCGTGCGCAAGGGCAAGTATACTGTGCTCGAAACGTATACGCCAGAGTGGGAGAACGGCAAGCCTTTGAAGAGGAAAGATATCAGGCAGCCGGGAGATGCGTTGCCGGAAGGTAGGGTCAAGACGTCGCATGAGATTGCGTATGGAATTCTGGCGGCGGCTTATAATGTCATGAAAACTTCGGGGGATAGGGAGGAGGAGTTGACGAAGAGGTGGAGGGCTTCGTCTGGGCCCATGACGGCTAAGGATAGGGGGGCTGTGTGGGAGGGGTGGGGAGTGACGTTGGATCGGGGGTTTGAGATGGATGCGAGGGATAGGAAGGATGCAGTGGTGAGTAGTTGGATGGTGGATTTGGGGGTCGACAAGAGGAGGGAGGTGGATGCTGAAGAGGCGGCGAGGTGGCAGGAGATTGAGGATATGTTGGAAGAGGATGAGATGGAGGGGGAGGGTAGTGATGGGATGGACCTGAGTTGAAGGACTTTTATAAGCGTAAACTTTAGTACATGTCCTGGCCAGATCTGGGAAATGTCTTTATTGAATCTAGGCAGTGGGGTTTAGATACTTCTTCCTCCATCAACTTCCAAATTCACACCTGTGATGAACTTCGCCTCGGAACTTGCCATGAACACACATGCTGAGGTCACATCATCTACCTCACCAATACGGCCCATGGGTACATTACTGATAAACTTTGTGCGGTTCTCAGGCGTGTCCTCCATACCAGTGAACGCACTGAAGAGCCCTGTTCCAGTCACAAGCGGGCAGATTGACACGACGCGAATTCCATGTGGACCGTACTCGGCTGCAAGACCCTTTGTTGCATTCCACACAGCTCCTTTGCTGGCATTGTACCATACTAGACCAGCCCGAGGGCGAGTTGCGCCAACACTTGCAATATTGATAATGACACCACCCTCCTTTCTGTCCATTGCTTGCTGAACCCATGCATTGCAGCCAAGATAGACACCCTTGACGTTGATATCGAATACCCTCTCAAACTCCTCCTCGGTCACAGTGGAGGTAGGCTTGTTAGTATAGCTCCATCCAGCATTGTTGACGAGAATGTCACAACGGCCAAACTTCTCCACACAGGTGGCGACGGTAGTCTTCCAGTCTGCGGCCTTGGTCACGTCTGCTTTGTGGAAAGTGAGTGAGGATGGGTTGCTGGCTACAGTAGCTTCGCCACCGGCTTGGTTGATGTCGGTGATGAGGACCTTAGCGCCTTCTGCTGCAAAGGCCTTGCTGATACCGGCGCCGAAACCGGATCCACCTCCTGTTGCTGGGTTAAACGCGTGGACTGAAGCGTGCTGTGAGGCTGATGAGTACCTACCTGTGACGATGGCAACTTTGCCGTCAAGTCGACCCATTATGATGTACACGTGGTGTAGATTTGTGCGTCGACGAGGCCAGGTGGGTTTGAAGCTAGGTGTGTTGTGTATGCTGGAGCTCAAAGGCAAGGTCAGGTAATACTAGGTACCTAAGGGATAAGGAGGATGGACAGTATCAATGACCCCGACATCGCTAATTAGATACAACCAAACGTCACGTTTACAGTCGTCTACAGATACTCCTGCAGTCTGCCGAGCTGCCGTTGCGTGTCAGCAGAGTGAGGGGTATTTACTATGTAATTAGTTGGTTAAAAAAGCTCTCAAAGGATGGCTGACGTCGATGGGGTAACTAACTATATAACTACCGAGCAGACAGCCAATCAGATCGCGATGTGCTCAACACCTCTTCTCCCGTCGGCTCACCAATCTCAGAATCGGCTATTAATACTTGATTTGTCAAATCATTCTGCTGTGGTACGTGGGGCCTGCAGCGTAGATGTCATGAGAATTGCATTACACTACCTACTAGGACTATTTCAGCCAAGTTGTAATTCATCTCTTCAGTCAAACTTGGAACACATATAACGACATTGTCTCCCTGAAGAAATCAAATAGATAACACCGAGGCATCAAACAACCGAACATAAGCGTATTCTGCCACCCCCTCATTCAACGCCAGCGGCCATGGGTTCAGCAGAAAAGTACGAGCTGCCATTCAAGGTTGGTAGATATGGACTCGCAATGATAACTATATATATATATTCCTTAACAGTCATCTAGCTCAACAATCCAGATCTCCTCCACCATGAATCCTTCGTTCATGGGAAGTGGGTCAAGTCGAAGTCGGGCAAGACTTTTGAAGTTGCCGGTAACTGTTACCAGATAGACCTTGGGAGCACGTACTGACAAGATTATAGATCCCGGTACTGGCAAGACATGGATAGAGTGTCCAACAAATGATGCCTCCGACGTCGATGAAGCAGTGAAGAGCTCCCACGAATGCTTTTTGGAGTACAAGAAGATCAGCCCACGACAGAGAGCTCAGATGTTTTACAAGTGGGATGCTTTGATTAAAGAGAACAGAGAAGATATTGCCACTCTACTGGTATACGAGACTGGAAAGCCAAGAGCCGAGGCTTATGGCGAGCTCGATTACGCCACAGGATTCACCTGGTGGTTCGCTGGAGAGGCTGAACGTATTCAGGGAACAGTCTACACCCCAGCGTTGCCAAACAGACGAGTCTTCACCATCAAGCAGCCCCTGGGCGTTGCTGCTGCTCTAGTGCCATGGAACTTTCCTATCGCTATGATTCTGCGAAAGGCTGGTGCTGCTCTCGCGGCTGGATGTACCATGATTGTTAAGCCTAGCCCTGAGACTCCCATCACCATTCTTACCCTGGCTCATCTGGCAGATAAGGCTGGGTTTCCCAAGGGAGCCTTGAATGTCCTCACTACAGATCTCGACAAGACACCAGAGTTGAGTGAGGCGCTTTGCCGTCACCCTCTTGTCAGCAAGGTTACCTTCACGGGATCGACGAGGGTTGGTAAACTGGTGGCCAAGATTTGCTCAGATAACCTAAAAAAGGTTACACTTGAACTGGGTGGTAACTGCCCCGTTTTGATTTTTGACGATGCAAACCTCGAACAAGCCATGAGTCAAACGTTTGCACTAAAGTTCCGTCACGCTGGCCAGGCATGCATCACTGCCAATCGAATTTACGTCCAGTCAGGAATCTATGACAGATTCCTCGAGCGTTGGAATGCTGAGACGCAGAAGATTGTCATTGGACATGGCGCCGATGAGAAGACAACCATGGGCCCAGTGACTACGCCACGAGCCGTCGATAAAGCCTTGTCTCTGGTCGAAGACGCAAAGAAGAAGGGTGCAAAGATCCATACGGGTGGCAAGAAAGTCGAGAAGAACGGGGGATATTTCTTCGAGCCTACGGTGATTACTGGTGCCACAGATGACATGGACATTGCAAAGGAGGAATTGTTCTCACCCATATCCACCATCATCAAATTCGAGACCGAGGACGAGGCTGTCAAGGCTGCCAACAATACAAGCATGGGCCTTGCGTCGTACTTGTTCACGAAGAATGTTGACCGCATGTGGAGGTTGTTTGAGAGCTTGGAAGCGGGCATGATTGGTCTAAACACTGGTAAGCCAATACCACCCTGGACTATATAGTATGACTAACATTTGTAGGTAACTCGTCAGCGGCGGAATCACCATTTGGAGGAATCAAACAGAGTGGGTATGGAAAAGAGTCAGGTAAAGACGTGGCTGTGAATGAGTACATGATTACAAAGACTGGTACTTTTACCCTGGAAGATCAGTCGTAGTCGTGTTCGTGCCTTCAATCAAATTGTTGGGAACAGATCCAAGCATCCAAGCGGGCACTTGTTTGCTCTGACTATTAAGTACGGCTTGACCAATTGATAGTGAGACTTGCAGTTTGTGTTTGTTTGAAGAAACCCGTGGACAGTCTGAAACGGAACATTGAATACCCAAGAGAAGGTTTCACAGATCAATCAACTATGGAGTACTATGTACACCAGAGTCCAGACCTGTCGTTAGGTAATGGCATAACAGTCTGGCCCGGGCTTTCTGCACAATCCTTACTTATGCTCAAACATAATTAATATCCAGCACGTGATCGCGTTAACGAACTAGTTAGCTCCCAGTCGCGCCAAGCGTAACTAAGTTGCGCTGTCGAGGGTTAACAACTCCCACCACCCCGCGCAATTTCCACACATTACCCTCATAATTACTGCCTGCACCACCGCCAAAATGGATACCGATATGATGGATGCAGGCTATGACATCGACCTCGACGTCGGCGCCCCTGCCGAAGCTCCAACGCCACAGCTTGAGCAGACCATCGAGGTAAGCTGCACGTCAAGCTGGTGTATGAACTTGACCAACACGCGCGCAGCAGAACGTCGGCGCACAAAAGAACGACATACCCGCCGCCTATCTTGAGGACCTGGGCGCGCAGCCGCAGAAGCCATGGCCTGAAGCTCTGAACCTCCAGGGAGTGCACGATTTCGATCCTAATGACGCGCTGTACTACGCCATGGAGCACTGCGGCGGAGAACCAAAGGTCAAACAATTGCGCTGGGTCAACGACGTTTCGGTAAATCTCGAGTTCTACAATCCCGAAGCCGCAACACTCGCGCTTGGCATATTCACAAATGCCGATGTCATGAATGCAGACGAGCTTAGCCCGCAAGACAGCCGGCCTGCCAAACCATACTCCAAGTTGCCAGACAATGTATTACGGATACGTCAGGCCAATGCTGGGGATCAGAAGCCCAAGGGTGCGGCAAAAAACAGCAGCTATTACCAGCGAAACCCAGACGTTGCGGCGAATCGTCAAAGGGAACCGCGTAAACGGCAACCACCGAGGAGAGACTTCCTAGACTATGGTGATGAAGAGACGGGCTCGCAGGAGCGTAGGCGCAGAAGCAGTGGGGATGAGTCTATGGACGATGGCGGCTTCGATAGGCGGAGAAGTCGACGAAACGACCGTGACAGTAGAGATTCCCGAGGTCGAGGTGGTCGTAGTGGTAGGCTATGGGATGGCAGAGATTCGGGCAGATTGAGAGATGACGTGGATTCGTACAGGCCTGGTACGAGAAGGTACAGTCATCGTGTCCCCGGACCCTAGGGTGCGCTAAACAGCTTTAGCCCTCGTGAACCTCGCACCGGCCGCCTACGAGGTCGCAGTGCCTCTCCTGCTTCGGGCGAAGAAGGCGATGGCCGTTACGGCTTTGCTGAAGACAACTCGAATCTGCGCACACGATACCGCAGCCGTAGCCGAAGCCGCACTCGTCGACGCCGAGAGCCCAGTGGCGAGCGTTGGACCCACGACAGATATGGAACTACCAACGACCGATGGCAACACGATGCATTTGCACTCGACAACTCACCTATGGGCAACCACCGTCGAACCGACGCCATGGACGGAGGCAGGAAAGGTGGTTCGTTACTTGCGCGTATGACCAAGGACGGCCAACCTGTAGTAACGCAAAAGAGACTACTTGCCGACCGCATCACGCGAAATGCTGACGACGAGGAGTCCTACGGTCGATTGAAAGGTGACGACAGCGAGCCCTTTGTCAACGACTTTTCCGACCGCGAAGTGCAGCCCCGTCGCAACCTGGTCGACAGGATCAGTCGCGACACAGAAATCAACATTCGCGGGCGTAGCCAAGAAGGCATCAACATCCGCGGAGCAAGCTCAAATGGAGCTGCTGCTGGTGGTATCAACATCAAGGGTGTGGCTAGCGGAGCTTGATATCTAGTATTTTGAAGCAACAGTGAAGGTGAAGGCGAAGCATCTGTGCACCTGGATATGGAAATGTTGTTTTGAGTATGAGTATGTAATAGCTCGGGAAATTCATTGCAAACAACTCGAGCAGGAAAGAATGAAGCAAGGAAAGAAGCAAGGAACCCTTCAGGAAATTCAAGGAAAGAGCTTGGATTATTATGTGCATGCACGAGTTTTCCTCGGAAAAAAAATTGCGTCTCAAATTATTACTATTACAAGGGATTGATTGCAAGGTATATTATTTTTGGGGGGGAAATCATCAGTCATTTATCAATCTGGGGAAACATGAATTTCCGTATTCACTTTTTATTTTATTTCCATCACACTCTACTCTTACTAGATTAGGTCTCTCTCTTGCCTTCCTATTAGTAACTAATCCTTATTGCGGTTATTTGAGATGTATGTAAGTATGCATTTTTGGGTAGTATTTCCCATGCCTCTTTTCTTTTCTATGTGGCTGGCGTTTGTGTGAAGGGTGGTGCAAGGTTATAAAAAAAGGGGGGCGAAGTTTGGGTGTGAAAATCATTTTTGCTTTTTGTTGTTATTGTTTGGGAATTGGAAATGGAATATTGAAGAGAGGAGGACTTTTTTTCACTTTAGTTATATTCGTGTCGGTGGGCGGTTTGGAAGAGTCTTCTGTCATTTTAATGATGTAGTTTACGAAGATTCTGTAAATGAAACATACCTGTCACCGATTTATCCAACGTAATATGAGCATACGATGAGACCCTTCTCACCCGAAGAGAAGATTTGTCCGTCACTAAGGTAGATGCAAGAAGTTTCTTGCGATCTTGAACTTTCGAAATATGCTAGGTAGGTATTGTGTCAGTTGCATTCGGTTTCCAAGCGAAGGATATTGTGGCACCTCTTCTATCGTATCCTTCATCACACGGCGTTTTGGCCTAGTCTGTGGGCTCGAACGAGACCTTGGTCTTCTATAGAGGGGTTCCACTGGGGCTATAATAGATGCACGTGAGAAGCTGCTGTGAGGTCGATTCTGTATATGTTAATTTGGCCGAGGACTTTGTACAAAGCTACCCGACAGCCCAACAGGCAATTGTGACAAGTATGACTCAAACACTCAGATCTTTATGGAATTGGTATATGATGTCACCCGATTTTTCCCTCCAACTTTGCCATCTATACGAACATACTTCGCCACCCGTAGAGAGTCGAGCTGCTAGCACTGCAAGGCCATCATCACTGTGGTTTTAACTGTATCGAGCGATGTTATTAAGATGGAACGAAAGTCCCTAGATTGCAGATGAGCCGGAGTTTGTTGATCTGTTGAATGGCCGTCATCCATGATACAGTAGCTTTCTAAGGTTATTTTCCGCTGAAGTTTC
This sequence comes from Shiraia bambusicola, assembly GCA_028220655.1. Taxonomy (NCBI): domain Eukaryota; kingdom Fungi; phylum Ascomycota; class Dothideomycetes; order Pleosporales; family Shiraiaceae; genus Shiraia; species Shiraia bambusicola. Next base: position 739,001 of record SSBG01000002.1, on the reverse strand, counting down.
CTGGGGCATGTCAACTACAGGTTGTTCAACCTGACGGTACCTATATCATTATCGGTCGCTAGTACATATAGTGATTGTATCGCAAATACCGACAGTAGGTTAGGATGTCAAAGGAGCGAAGATTCCGATGGGACTTGTGACAAAATACTATAAATGTCGGCAAATCATGAATCAAAAGTTGTATATATTTCGCACTGCAATGGTTTTCAGGTTGGGAAAGTTTCTTCATCGAGATATAGGATAAGAGGATCTAGAAGATGTAAGATTGATCGCAATGAAGTCCTTTTTATTAGACCTAATGATGCGATTGCTGATATTTGCGGACCTCTCTTCTATCCATATGCTTCCGAAACCAACTGGACTAATGTATTCTAGCCGTAGCATATCGCGTAATCATAGTGTTAACTATAGCAAGGCAAAATGAATGCATAAGCTTCAGCCATGAACGCGTAATGCACTTGTGACGCGATCAAATTCTCAAGATGAAGCTCTACCTAGGTATATAGCATAATAACATCTCCATCTATATCCAACACAACATGATGAATTAGCACAAAGCAATTCACCATCGAATTCAAGCAACCACACCTGCACAACCTCTCCAGCTCTCGACACAAACTTTAGCAAAAACAACAATTAATCACACCATGAAAAAAACACTCACTACACCCACACTTCCTACCACAATGTATTCGTAATTACCTTCCCTACTCGCACACAACGCCGACAAACCCCAACCTCCCGCCCCAACTCCAACCCATCAACATCATGCATCCCCCTACACACCACACTCTACGCATAAATCGCAACCACTCTACCCTCCCGCCCACTCGTCTAATTCAAACCCCCCCAAACCCAACAATTAATTACTCGGTATTACGATCTTTTCACGCCTTTAAAAGCAGCAACGCATATGCGCATCCAAGGGAAAGGACCTGTACTTAACACAGACATCCCTACACCCACGCTAATATTCACCAGCAACAAGAAAGCTTTCGAACTAAACTACCTGTCCAGTACAGAATAGTCAAAGCCTAGGATATAAGAACAGTACAATATAGAGTAAGAAAAAAAATGTAATCAATAATTAATTACTACTACTTATAAAGATCCAATCTACCCAACCCCTACCCCATCCAACCACCCACAACCAGTATCTCACTACCCCAAGCCCTATGGTGACCCACAAAAGAATCGCAATCCTCCACTTACCTACCCCATCTCCACGCATCTAGCCACGGTATACTATATGTATGTACATAGTATGTGTTGTGTGCCCAGCAATGCAACAAGTACACACGACGTTACACCTATCTAGTTAACTAGTTAACTAGTTAATTAATAGCGCAATATACACGGGGACAAATTGCCCTCACACAGTGGCCATTTCTGTTTTGAGACGTGAGTTACGCCGGCGTGATCGTGCTTGATTCAAGCCTGAGCCTCTCTGATTGTGCCTGACTTTATCCCTGAGCAGCATGAAGAGGGTCTGAAATTGGGCCCCAATCGTCTCGTAGGAATATGAGGTGTTACAGACTGACTGGTCCCATTTTCGGACTCCAGTCATCTGTGGCTTAGCTCTTCGACCCCCTGTACCGGCAATACTTTCCTTTGATCTACAGTCCTCAAGGCGGCCTAAATAATTCGATCCGCATACAGTGTCGGCAAGCGAAGTGAGAACTGTGGGTCGATTATTACGACTGAGTTCAGCTAGCGGTACATAATGACCCGTGTAGCTTTCACAATTGAGTTTAATACAGAGCAGAGTTTAAAAGTTTCTGAATATATCTTAATCAAGTTGTAAAGAGACTTTACATCGAAAGACTATCAGCTCACTGAGTTATTATCCAGAACCCTCTAACAGAAGTGGTAGTGACCAAAGGCTCCCCAAGCCTTATGACAAGGTTAGTCTGTTCCATTCTGATCACCAATGACTGGACGAGGATCGCGAGGGGTGACATTACACAAAACATCACCATGAAGGAGTACGGGACCCGCTGCCGCCACTGCCAGGGAGGCATCTCTGACGGGTTGTTTGACGATGCAACCCCCAAGTGAGCCGGAACCATACATTGCAGGACGTTTGTCGTCGTCAAAGCCACTATCAGGGAGTATCTCCTAACGAGTTGTTTGACGATGCGCCTTCCAGGCGAGCAGGAGCCATACATTGCAGGACATCTTTCGTCGTCAAAGCCACACAAGAAGTCACAAGCTCTTGGTGACACCCAGGGGCGAGCTGGAGATATCCGATTGGAGAAATAATCCTCGATGAGACTGAAGACAGCATCCGCGTGGCAAAATTACTGGCTGGAGACCATGATTAGGTAGCTGTACATTCATGCGAGCATGCTGTGCTGGAGCCTGGGTACAATGCCCGCTAGTAGAACCGGTTCTACCCCCCAAAAAAAGTACGTGATATTCCAAAGAAGGGGACATGGACGCCGCAAAGAAACCTGAGGTGCTGATTGAGGTATAGTCCCAAGCTGCCTAGCTGGGCTGGTGTTTTTGGAAGCCTGCTTTGTTCTCCTTGCTCTTGTATGGTCATTCCCGCGGGCATTTCTGCGTAGATGGTGATGAGGATCCAAAAGCATGTCGACCCATAAATAGATTCTTAGAAACGGAGCCTGTCCAGCCGAGATAGCGTGAGCTCAATATCATCATAATAATTGTGCTTAAGCGATTCTCCATCGTGTAACGAACGCGTTACTGTCACATAGCTACTGAGTGAAGTCACATGCGCAAATGTGGTGATAGCTGCCGGAACTAAGTGGCAGGGATGAGGGCCCGTGCGTTGCGGTATCCAAGTGGCTTGGCGTTGTCGTTTGGTTTTGTCACTTTTGCGCTAGATAACTCCGCGACAAAACCTAGCGGCAAGACATAAGCGCTCGACATCTCGACTCAAACGATATGGCTACCCTTTCGAAGCCTCTAGCCGCCCAAAAAAGACTGCTTATGCCATCCTCGGAGGATAAAGGCATGTAAATGCACCTCGTCGTGCGGTTGTATCGAGCATGTTCTAATACCTTGAAGCGCATCCTAGGAACCGCAAACGTCTTACCCGCCTCCGAACCTCCCGTACTGAGAAGACGTTGACGTCGACCGTTGAGAAAGAGTGGCAGAAGGATAACAAGCGACGAAAAGCAAGCGTGCGATCGCGTCTGTCGTTACAAGTGAACTAACAATACACAGGAAAAAGCTGTTGAGGGCAAATCGTTGCGAAGAAGCTCACGCCTCCAGACTATCAAGCAGGATTCAAAGAAGGAAGAGGAGGCAAGCATGCGCCGGCTTCTTCTACTAGAGTTAATAGACTAACATCATTTGTGCCAGACTGCAGGCCGAGTTATCCAGACTGGAAAACGAGTTCGAGACGTCGAAAACGGTACGCGGATTGAAAGGCCGACGAAGCGTAAGCGGACTAGCAATCATACCGTAGAGGAACCAAACTCGCCCCATTTGGTGAAGCAGAAGAAGCGCCGTCGTCGAGAAGCCGAAATTACACCCCCTCCTTCTCGAAGTCGAGACGGTCCAAGTAAGCGCACCCGATCTCTTCAACGACAACCACGGAAGTGTATCCAGACTCAAGATCGCTCTCGAATAGAGCAAGCGGAGAAAAGGGAAACTCAAGAGCTTTCAGCTGGCCTGTCTCGCATCTCACCAGAATCCGCTTCGAAGCGATTCGAGGCACCGGTTGATCAGCCAGCTGGTGTACTTCAAGAAGCTCGTCTTACTTGGTGGAGCGAGAAAGGAACCTGGCCAACTACAGAAGACGAGTTAATGGATCGCTTTCGATCCATTGTCGAAGATGCGCGCGCGAAAAAGCGATCTCTGAGCCGAAAACGCTCAAGCGGGTCCATGGCCTCGAGCTCATCCCCGAGCGGTAGTGTGTCGCGAGAGCAAAAGTGTGCCCCATACAGACATCAACTGTTTGAGCGGCAACTAAAAGAATGCGGCAGCTTCTTAGATGATCACGAGCTTGGTATTACTCCACAAAGTGAAAAACTTTGCCAACAACTGCTGAATGCGCATCAATCGACTCCTGGGAACACTCTCTTTTCCGACGACAATCTATTCAAGAAGACATGCAGACGGCTCAAGGGCGAGAACGAGTCAAAAGTGGTTCTCCGTATCTCAGAGCTTATTGTACCATCAGCGGAGGTACTCGCCGATCAAGGAGCCCAACACCTTTCTATCATTAGAGAGAGTACCAACGCGTACTGGGCACTCTCCGTTCCATTCATCAACCCACCTGGCACCAGTTCCGGCTCTCGTTCCGGACCTCGACCGCAGCCAGACTCCGCAAAGGCCTTTGACCGAGATGCATTTGATAAGGAACGGCTGCGAAAGATGCAACCATATCTTGGCGACCTCCTTACTGAGTCCTCTTTCTTTGCAGCTACATTTCAGATGTATTTTCCATTTCTCACTTGTGAAATCAAGTGCGGAGATGGCGAACTGGATGTTGCCGATCGACAGAACGCCTACTCTCAATCCGTGCTTCTACTAGGTCTTTACAAGCTTTTTCAACTAGCTGGGCGAGAGCAAGAATTACACCGCGAGATCAACGGGTTCTCTGTATCACATGATGAACGGCATGTGAGAATTTACGGTCACTATCTCTTCATCAACGGAAACGAGGTGCAGATTCATCGACACTTGATTTCTGAATTCATTTTCGCACCGTCCGGAGAAGGAGATCAAAGGTGGAAAGCGTACAAGTTTGTCAAAAACGTATACGACCTATGGCTTCCTAAACACTTTGAAAGGCTTTGCACCGTTATCGACATGCTGCCGGAGGTTCCAGACGCAGAGCAGGAGTTGAGCTCCTTGCGCTCAGGACTATCACAACAATTCGAGGACCAGAGCCTGGCCAATGCAAACGAGGTTCCAGATAGCCAACCAAGCGCCCAGCAAATCACTCCGGAGGCAACAGTGCGGACAGGGTCCAGCAACAATTCCAAGGGCAGAAAGAAAACTTTTTCTCTTCAAAACCCCGTGTTATAAATCCCTAACTACCTGGAGAAGCGACCAAATCCTATCTTCCAACGCCGCCGTCTTGAGTTGAGCCCTCCCCTTCGTGCCTGCTACAACCACGATGGCCAAGACAAAAGTCGAAGGGAAACCGGCCGAAAGGCTCCGAACGCTGCGAAGAAAGCTAAGCAGGGCCGTGGAACGCAAGGTGTGGCCAAGCCAACGCGACCGAGAGGCAGATCGACTCGCCTGGAAGCCGATAAAGCGGCTGTGGACAAGCTCAAGGATGCTAGAGGTACACCAAGCCAATTACGTTTTGAAGAAGAGATAGAAGTACTGGCGAAGCAGCAAACGCAAGCCACTTCCGAGGCCAAGACCAGCGACAGACAGGAGAGTAACCTTATAGCATCAATTAATACAAACACAACTGCGAATAAGGCTGGCGCTTGTGGATTTCTTGCTATTAATAGCTTAAGTTCTTCCTAGGATGTAGCAGGAAGCGCAAAGAGTGTAAGAAAGTTAACACGTATTAAGGCCGCGTATAATTTATCACTAACTAGCTCTAATCTAGCAACTGTCTTCCCTATTCCACGCCTAAGGGCAAGGTTTGCAGCTAAGGGACAGAGTTAGAACCTTAGTATTATGCTAGATCTTTAAGGCCCTTTAGCACTGGCTTGTCGTTGACGATCCCTGTATCCTTCTGAGCGCCCCTCGCCCTCGCTCGAATAAAATATGCTTCGGGATTCTTCCCTCTCGCCATTCTCTGGCCAGAGAAGAGATGTAATGATATTAAATGTGCTGCAAACAAGATAAATGGTGTAAGGATGTTCGATTGAACTTTAAGAAAGAGAATGAAGGGACACAGAGAATGAGAAGACTGGTTTGATATTAAAAACCCGCATCAACTGAAGATGCTAGAGGGAAAGGGGAACTGGATTTCCTTGCTTAACATGAAATGAGTGACATGGAGAGAGGACGTCCTTATACATATGATCCAACCACCATCATCCTATTGCATCAGCAAGCCGCCGGCGGTGAATCACCTCCAGCCGCTCTATGAAGGGGATCCCGAAACTGGGACCCCTGACAGGGTCACGTCGACTTGACATTTTTCTCATCGCATACTGCGTGGCTGCTCAGATGACGAGGGGCCCAGAACCGGGACCGCGAGTGTGAGGCTGAGCGACAGCATGAGCAGCCTGAGGCAGCCAGATTCGAGCGTGAGCGACCATGATTGAGTTTGAGGTGGCCGTGAGCAAGCGTGAGTTGAGGCGATGCAATCGTGAGCATATTGAGCCGAGGTTGAGCCGAGTAAGATTTTGCTGAGTCAACGTGGCTGTATCGACGACCCGGGCACTTTGTCCCCGGTAATTAATAGCGCAAAATGTCATGTCATTCCTACTTCCTACTAACCTCCATCCATCTCAATAC
>SSBG01000002.1:709323-722270 GCA_028220655.1 Shiraia bambusicola | reverse complement strand
TTTTTTCCCTCCTTCTAAAAATTTTTGCTTTTTTCTTGTTCTTTTTGTTTGTTTTTGGGGTATAATTGCTATATGTGGAGGTGAGAGTGGAGTAGACGTCTAGGTATATATATATATATATATATACATATGTATACATGTATGGTTTGAAGGGAAGGATGCGTGAGAGTGTGTGCTGGGATAATAGGTGGAGAGAGCTATGGTGATTAGGGAAAGAAGTGGAGTGAGATTTGGTGACGTTGTGTTTATTCTATGTAGCAGGTGATGTATAACATGACTAGTTTGGGAAGGGGGCGGGGTGTGGGTGTATTCATGGTATATTATACCATAGCATGATGATGTGTTTGGATATATGTTCCTTGATCATTTGATATTTGCCTTGGTGTATGTGTGTAGGACCTATGTACTAGCTCACGTGCAAACGGAGTGGAAGAACACGTACTAATTATGGAAGAGATTTTTTTGGGTCCGTCTTTGCTGACTGACTGACTTGCGCGTGTTGGACGTTTTGTGTCAAGGAAAAAAGTCAGCTTCAGGCTTGAGCCTCAGCCGTCTAACCGACCCAGGCACTTGGGCGCAAGAGATTCCATTTGTCGTGTTTAATAAGACAACTGCATGGACGCCGCGTACAGTGCTGAATCAAACCCTGGGAAGAAAGAACAAAGCATTGGCTAATGCTGGCGGGATTCCGAGAAATCAATAAAACCCCAAAATGGGGCACAGTCATACATAATAATACCGTCAAAGCCTCACCTCCACGGCGGGTGGCATTGATTGATAGGTGAGCGTGCGTCTTTTTTTCCCGTCAGATTATTCTGCATATCTTCTAGAAGTTTTTTGGCGAATCCTTCGGTACATGCTGTACGTGTTTGTGACTTGTGTGTGTGTGTGTGTTCCTGCTGTACGTTTGTGGGATGATGTTGGTGGTGGCGATAGTAGCCATGTACGCGTACATGTATGGCAACGATGCGCGCTGTCAGGCAGGAGGGAATGAGGCTGTGTGGCATGCGAGCTTCACCGTTGAACCGGTTTAAGCTCAGAACGCCAGAGGGTTGTCTGCATGTTCTTACTTACGAAGCGATCCGAGAGTATTAGATGAGATGAAGTAAAACAATATATTCCCAGCGCTGGTCGCTGACCGAAAGACCGCCCAGGAAGGCCCTCATGGGATCGCACCACTCAAGGCTCAAAGCAATGCTTGTTAGTTAGTTTTCAATTGAGCCAGGATCTTTTGGCGTGCCGCTTCTGGGCAAACCTGAACTCCGTTACATGTTTCGACCATTTGTCTTTCCACGCAACGTTAGACAGCATCTGATGTTCAGAATCCAGATGGTGAGTTTTGTCTCGAGTTTCGGGTTTGGGTTGAGTTGGGAACAAGCAAGCATAGCCCATTTGCCGCTTTACCGCCGCTTTTTTGCCCTGCGTTGCCCAATCTTTGCAATGTGCATATGCAAAAGGCCCGATTAACACGCACTTTTCATGGAGGACGTATTAGAAAAGCCCGACGTGAATACTTGATAACTCGCGGTAAAGAATGGCTTTGCGCAAGATTTATTTGTCAGCGCTGGAGCCCGAATAGACGGCTCACCGTATTGGCGCATCCATTCAGGACCTAATTAAATCACCGGATGCAGATCTCCCTCATGGACCAGTCTCAAATTCTACTACGTACATGCGATTGTGATGGGGAACTCAAATCACACATAGCACGTGTTTGTAAAGGGGGAAAGTGACCGACATAACGTTATAGGATACCTAGGCATTTATCCTTCACCATCACTCTCGAGTTCAAATGGCGAAAGTACCCGAAAGTAAACCACGCCCCTTGCGGTCCTTGCCTGGCTGCTTATTGCTAGTATTCACAAGGACTATCAGACTATCAGACCCACATAGACCACATCTCCACTAACTACCTCCTTCATCAGCCAACCACAGCCCACGGTCATCTCGGTGCCCCAAGATCTGTTAGCGCAATAAAAGACCGTACCGACACCCGTGTACGGAGTAGGAAAGTTTGATTGGAATATCCAAGCTTCGCCCAAGCAAGGCAGTTCCCGACGTACCAAGGAAAAGACAAGTTAGGTACCTAGTAAAACACACTCTATCCAAACGCCGTGAGTCCGTGGCTGAACAGCATGTCGAGCGGTGTACTCCGTACGTTTGATGGTTTGATGAGTGATGGCCTGAATGATCGGTCGAGCACCACGCCTCATACATACAAGCGGCTAATTATTACGTGGAAAAACAACCAAGTTAGCCTAACGTGTGGGCTGCAAGTCGTCGGACGGTGACGGATGTGTGCGTCCATAGGTCGCCAAGCCACAATGAACTCCAGGGCTACTACGTACATACTACGTACATACCTGGTAAGCGACAGAAGGATAAGGTCACGTGGTACTTTACTTGAAGATGGATTGGGCTGTGCCTGAATGAACTTGTTCGTCGACACGTGGTGGAAGTACCAAGGGCAGCCAACATCAACCAGACGTTGGCATAAAAAAGGTGTCTGGAAAAGGCTTTCGTGAAGTCCGAAAATAGGAGAAAGGCATTACTTCGTATGGTCTCGGCATTTTACACGTGGAATTCGATCAGAATGGTTTTTGTTGGGACCCATGGATGCTGTGTTTCACAAATATGAAGCTACCAATTCAGATTTCGACCTCGAGGACCCGTGCTGTGGGTATGAGGACTTGCTTAGACGAGAAATGGGTGACGTACCCTTATGACGGCATTGTGTCTCGTGGATTATGCGCAAGTTGATCGCATCATCATTATCATGGTGGTAGTATCAGTGATGGGTATGTTTTCAGATCAATCTAGATTTGCAGTATCATGTTTTGAGGTAGAAATCTGATGCTCGAATGTTCAGTCGTTGGCATCAACTCTTGAATTCTCGGAGAAGAGCATTAACCGTTACTACTCCACATCAAGGTTTTTTCTCTGCCGCCACTCACCGACAGATTGTGCTCGAGGTGCTTGTCTAGCTTGCAAAATTCTCTCCATGCTGCTTGTGTGAGCTTCATGCAGTGTTGCCTCAGTCTGTGTAGCAGAAACTGAGTTGTCTCCATCACAACTCACCAGCTCTCTACTCACCAGATACTTCTCGTTCTCTACTGCAAACTCACTACTATTCAATCTTTACTACACTCTTTATGTAATACCACTCTCTAAACACTCCTTGGTACTCAATCACCATGAAGTTCTGGGAACTCACAAGTCAAGCTGTGGCAACAAGTCCCTGAACCTATTGAGCACGGCTACTCTACTCGACTAAACCTTGGAAAGGATATCGTCGAGAAGCTTTACACGTACACTGCTAGAGGCAGCAAGCATCATTCACTTTATGTCTAACTTGACTACATGATGACTAACGTATAGTTACCTACTTTGAAGGCAATCAAGCTCAGTCTTGGAAACCACCTCTCTTTAGCCACCTTCACCATCCTCGCATCTAACAAGAAGAAGTGAAATTCGACACTTCCTCCATCTTCTCCCTGAAGCGGCGATGGGAAGTTCAATGACTTTGCCAAGGACCTCATCCCCTTTGCTGAAAAGGGATCCGCCAAAGTCGTCTGCTCACTTTCATACACGTCGAACAAGCTCACCTTGAACAACGGCGGGGGTGAGAAGTCTAGTTAGCCGACTCCAAAAATCCTTCCACGACACGTACAAAAGGCCTAGCGAACAAGCGTTCAAGGGAGATAGCAGCGCAAAAGGGTAAAAGCTCTTTGATAGATAGGAAGTATTGGAATGAAAGATATTACCTAGGCAAAACTCGCTCTCAATTCGTGCTATTGGGGAATCCAGGGTTTTGGCTTGGCTTCCTCGAAAGAAGTGTACGTAGTAGACGTGCGTTCTTGCAGCACAGCACGCAAGGGAGAGAAAGAAACATGGTTGTTGTTGTAATACTCCGTACTGACGTTGCAAAGCAAACACATTGGAGCAGCCTCGTTGTTGCGTGGGATCGTCGCTGCAATGCACATTGTATCATCACGCTGCATTACATAGTATGCTCCGTTTCCCTAGCTACCTAGAGAGGGCTGATCATTTTCCTTCCCAGGCTAAAACTGACCATCCGAACTCAAAGCCTCGAACCCCGCTTCCAGAATGCTCCATGCAAGCTATTATCGCATGTCTTATTTCCTGTCCAATCCTGTGGCATGCTCCGGCCCCATTTCAGAGTTTATCAGCACCGTTTGTCTGTTACCCCCGCCTGCATGATGCCCTGGTAGGTTTCCGCATATGCTTTAGTGCATGTCGACAAGCTTTTGGAAAAGCAGCGTCAAGTCTGTCCTTGAAAATCCGCTCCACTGCGCCCCCAAGTCGCAATTGGTACATACATGGAGTTTGCGTATTCGACAATGCAACCGTGTTGATCACTGTCGATTCGATCTGGCGCAATCGATCTTCGTCACCAGAGACCATGGATTGATTACCACGTTTCGCGGAATTCTTTACAGTATGCGAGTAAGCAAAGCCTGCAAGACGTGCCCGAGTACCGCTAATTATTATATGAATGACTTTGCCGTTGTGGGATCGCAAGATGCTTGTTAAGTTGTTCAACATGTGCAGCTGCATGTTCGTTGCCTGTTCTCGCCCACCTGTCAGCCAACACAGCCGGATTTGCAAGTGTTGGTAACTGCTGGCTTAGCCACAGCAAGTCCTGGTGTTGTTTACTGTCACTGCTAAAAGCTGGTTGGTGAGCCTACGCTAGACACTTGTTGGTAGAGGGCGTACTTCGGCAGATAGTATCGGCGAGAAGTTGATAGATAATACCGAGTAGTTACATAGTATGTATTAATACCTACTAATTATTGCAAGAGGAGGACTGGAATGGACAAACGAGGGTGCCTGCAGTGTTGTGACGTCCTGTTCCTGAACGCTTCCCGCCGCTAGCCCGTCTTGGCATCGACATTCATTCCAGGCCCACCGCCACCCTTACATGGTCGTCTCACTGTCCCTCTCCAACTACTCCCTACCCCTACTCCTACTCCTACTCCTACTCCTACTCCAGCGCTGGTAGTAGTACTGGCACTGGCACTGGCACTGGCACTGGCACCGCCGCACCCGCCGCCAATCGCCCGCGCGAGCATGACTGCACCACTCTGCACCGCCGCCGCCCCGCCCGCCGGCCCTTCGCAATGAGCAACGACGCACCCACGCCCATCTCGGATGACGACGTGGTGGCCCTCGCCAAAGCCGCCTTTGAGCACTCCCGCAGCGACATCAGCCACCGGGCTGCTGCCGAGTCTGCCCCGCGCGAGCTGCAGCAACAGCAACAGCCCGGCATCACCATCGACCTCGGCCACAAGAACATTGCCCGTCTACCTGACGAGGTCGTCGATGTCATTCGCCTCGAGATTGAGAGGTGTGTGACTTGCCTTGCCTTGCCTTGCCTTGCTTTGCCTTGCTCTCCACCGTCCCGCACACCTGGCTGACTCCCCCTGCTCTCCTAGGCTTGCCCTGTCCCACAACCTCCTCACAACCCTCCCTTCCCGTCTTGTGGAATGCAAGCGCCTCCGCTACCTCAATGTGCGCTACAATGCCATGCGCGAGATTCCTGCTGCGGTTGGTTCTGTCTAGCCCACATCCCATGCATGGGAGTACTGACCCCCTTGCCCAGATCCTTGAGATGACCTCTCTGGAAATCCTCGACGTCAGCAGAAACCGCATCCGAGTCGTCCCTCCTCAAATTGCCAACCTGACTTCCCTCAAAGTCCTGGCCATTGCCAAGAATAAGATTGAGGAATTGCCCATATGTCTGGGGGAGATGAACAGCTTGCAGGTCTTGAAACTCGACAGCAACCAGCTTGCCTTCCCCCCTCCAGAGGTCTGCACCATCAGGGATGGCGCGCCATCTCCCGCCAATGAAAATGAACGAGACTCTGTGATTGCCACCCAGGTCAAGCGGTTCATGCGCCAACAGGCCTCCAAGGAACGCCAGCGGATGGAGTCGGAGAGATTGCGTGTCGAGTCGTCGGGAGATGAGAGCTGGACTGAGAGCAATCCAGAAACGCCTCGCCCTTCAAGGCGTGCCAACGGTGGACGGTTCCCTGTGCGACCTAGCTTGAGCAAAATTGACGGTTTTGCGGAACCCAAAATCGACTCACCAGGACTAGCCCCTCCCCCCATTCCCACGAGATCGCACTTCCGCGTCTTGTCACAATCCAGCAATAGCAATGGCACTGGTAATGGCACAAGCAAGAGGCCGCCCGTTTCGCCACTGCTTCTGACAAACGGGTCCAATGAAAGAAACCGAAGCCAAAGCGAGGGCTCAGGACCTTCGACACAACGCCAAAAGCGCATGGGAATCTACACCAAACAAACATCTGAGCTTGGTTCCGTCGACGAATTGAGGAGGACTAGTCATTTTCGTGGCTTTAGTCAAGGTATCGTAGTGCCTGCCAACCCACTGGCCAGTGGCATGTCTGGCCCAGCCACTGCTGTTGGCTACGGCGATACTGGCACCGTCAGGTCCCTTGCTAACCGGCCATTGTCGGATGTTCGCGAACACAGACGAATTTCGCGAGCTCCAGATATTGTTGTGGAGGCCGCCAAGAACTTTCTGTATGCTGTCTCTGTTCTCCACGACTGTGTTTCGCACATGATCAAGTCTATCAAGCAAACAGCTCGAAACAAGGAGGACCTCCGCCGGAAACTAGATTTCCATCGCCGTTACACGTCGACATATTTGAATTTACGTGCATTGAGTGACGTCCTGCACAAGTTTGATACTCTTGTTGAGGAGGATGAGGAAGAAGCAGAGAGACTTTCCAGAAGCGTATACATGTACTCACTTCGATGTCTGGACTCATTCATGTCGATCAGTCTATCTATCGCTGAAAACCGGACTGAAATTGCTCAGAATGCGAACCCTCACATTGTGCGCACGTTTCTTCTTCTGCAACAGGGAACCTTGGTGGAATTTAGGAATGCTTGCTCAAAGCTGGGTGCGCAATTCAAAGACTACTCTGTGAGGTCTCGAAGGCCTAGTGGAACCGATGCTGGTACCATACGCGTTCGACCATTCAGGGTTCGACGCTTTCCAACATCGCCTCCGCAACGGAATGGCAACTACAATGTGCCTCCTACAGTTGTACTCCACAGTAATGACAATAGTCGGTCGAATACCTTGACTGGCATCAGCACGGCCACACCTCGATCTGGAGAGTCATTTTCCACTGTAGCACCTTCCATGTCGCGATCCAACACACTGACGAGCAACTTTGACGATGTTGATGACGACACGCATTTTGGCAGGGTATATCAGAAGCTGCGCAACGCTTGTGATAGCTGCAACTCGTCCATCCCACAGATTACACAATACCTCAAGGAACAGCTCAACCTGCTACGCCGAGAGCTAGATATGGATCATCCTAGGGTCAGAGCACTCGTAAATCTCATCGATAAGGGCAATGAGGTCCAGCAGATGACGATACCCCTGGCCAGTCGCCTATCCCAGATGCAGCTCAAAGACAGCTATACTCGAAATCAGCCAGAGTTCTGGCAGCAATGCATGGGTTTCATCAAGGTACGTTATTTTGGTTTCAATCCTCTTCGATAACATGCATTCTGACTAACATCTGTCTTAGGCTTGGGGCGAGCTAGTTGAGGCATATGGCCGGCAAGGAAAAGATCACAAACTCTCGAGTAATGAAGTGAAGCAACTCATGAAACCGCTCCACAGAATAGTGAAGGATGCCAGCCTTGCCATTAACGATTCGCCCTGGTCGAATCTGACTTCAAACAATCCTGGATTGATGGGTCCACCAAGCCTGTCATCGTTCACGTCACGCACCCAGGCGCCACGATTCTTGATGAAGCCAACCATGAGCTCGAGTGGCGGTCCATCGTTTCCTGGTCCGATCAACACCACGATTCCAGCGATGTCTTCTGGTTTGAATACGGCGACTCCAAGCCTAGGGTCTTACAGTTCAAACGGATTCCCTACACCAGTTCCGGCAACTCCACTAAGTGCTGCCTTGGGCGCTGCGGCACAGGCCACAATACCAAACACGCCTGGACTACGCTCACAGTCTTCAAGCACAGTCAATTTCTTTGAGCGAGCAGATCGTCTAATGAGTCAACCCAATCGGCGCATCTGATGTGTGCTGACGATGCACCATCTTCATGCTATTTCCAAGTCACATCTACTCTTGGCATAGGTATGCCCGATTCGGTTTGATCAGTCTTGGTATATTACATCAGCAAAATGGTACTTGACTCAACCTTGGCTCCATTCTGCTCGAGCTCGCTCATGATGGAAATCATGGTGTCTCAGGATGCTCATGCTCAGGTCCCTTGGAGTTCGTCCTCAAATGTAGTTATAAGATGTTATTGGGCTCATTTTATGGAGCGGATAAGCGCGTCTGCAGGTTTAAAAGGATCTGCTCGAGGGCAGACTAGGCTTGGGGTACCCCAAGACTAAATACATAGGTACACGCAAACAAACGTGTCCATGCTGCCCTGATAAGAGGTCACTGAGGTTATGCCCAGTCCAAAATTAATTCCAAGTCTCTCTATTTTGCGCTCCTGCGCTCCCTACTTGTACATATATCACGTGCTTCCGCAGTTCTTGTATGAAGATCTTTGACAGATGCAAGTTACAGTGGATAGACTATCAGTGCAATCACGTAGTTGTGAGGCTAATTCACAGCATCAAGCGTTGTTATGTACTACTAGCATGACTTCAGCGATTTTTTTATAATCTGTCTTTAATAATAGTTAATACAACTTCGATGATGAACTAGCGTGGCTTGGCTCTCTATCTAAGTCTAACACTTTTGAACCACGGGTGGTCCAATGCCTGCTTTGCAGTGATCCGCCTCTTAGGATCTAAACTTATTATAGAAAGGACAAGATGTTTAAAGGTGTCGTCCTTAACCTCGGGCCATGTCGAGAAATGCTTGTACCCATGGTCGTCGTCATCTTTGCCGTCGTAAGCATTGCTCAGAAGCTGCAGGCCGAGCTCGTCATCTCCAACATGTGTCAAGAGCCCGTTGATTCCGTCTCTGTCGCCAAAGTACGACACTTGTCTCTGCAAACGAACCATCGGGGCTAATGCCCCTTGATCCGTATATTTCCTCATATCCTCATCTGGCCCAAAGATGACACGACCGAGTACAGCGTATATGCACTCCATTCTACAGTTAGATTGACCATACTTCCTGGACGAAAAATAAGGCTTACCATGGCTCCAAAGGAGAATATATCCGTGGGCTTGTTGAGTTGAGCCCGAAGATGTCCTTCCGGACTCCGCCAATTATCATTCCCTGGCAACATCCCCTTTATACACCGGCCTTTCGGCAAGTACGCTGCATTTTCGAGGTCTGTCAACTGGGCCGTTTCAACGACGAGTTCGCTGTCGGTCCCATGGAAATCAACCACGACGTTGTCCGGCTTGACGTCTGAAAATGACATTACATTGTTTAGTGCTGGTAATCAAGCCTTCAGCACGTTACTCACCAAGGTGGACGACATCCTGGCCATGCAGGTCAACCAGACCCTGCAAGCTTGCCTTTAGAATTTCTTTCCTCCCTTCCAGAGGGATTTGGTTCTTGACAAGAGTCAGAAAGTCCTCTGTGAAAAAACGATAGACAAATATTCTTTGGCCAGGAATGCTGTCAATCGGAAGCCGCAGATATGGGCTGGCCTTGATCTGAGCTCGGGTGCCGGATTCGAACGCCGTGAATATATTTTCCGGTATGTCTTTCAAGACGAAGTTTTCTTGATCGGATCTGTAGATGCTTAGCCACATAATCAACACAAAAGACGACGAGGGAATATCAGACCTGGCAAGCCAAACGCGCCCCATATGCGGCCCTCACAGCAGTTCGAAACATACCAACTCCAGGATGAGGGCGGGCTTTTGAATGAATGGACGTAACAGAGAAAGGGTGCTTCTCGATAAGCGCCGACCCGCCAAGGCTTGATCTGTAATGTATCAAACTGAGACGATAACTATCCGATGATTTACGGACAAACAAACAATGAGTAATAGCAGTTTTGATTGATTGGAACAGTAATTTGGGTCTCGAACTCTTTTGATGCTGAGTTTATGATTTTGTGGGGAGAATCACATTTCGAATGGACTGAACATCATCTTTGCAGTGACATGCTCCGTGAATTCGTGTATGTACTTACTAATAGGTTATGATGGTTGTAGACGGGCTGGTGAAAGAGCTGACGTCCATCCCGGCTGTGATTGGCCAGCGAATCGAGGCTGCAGGGCTTCTCCAGACTACTCCGATCTCGCTTCTGGGGAACTTTTTGTACTCGCTGACCCTTCAACAACGTACCAGACAAGCGCTCGAGATGCGGTCACAAGTGCTAAGGGCTGCACAGGCTGCCAATTGCAGGGTGAGTAACTTGTACGCCTCCAATGTTTCGCTCAATGGAATTGCGCCTTCCTTACTTATCATAACGACATGGTGACATATGGTAGCTAATTATCACAGCCTCATTCCATCTCTTCTATTCGCACATTACGGCCATGTTCAAGAAGATTTCTGGCAACCTCCCACGATGTGCCGTCTGCGCGCAACATCGACGTCGCTTCCCGCACGCCTCCATATCCCAAGCTCCTCGCACGCCTCAAGGAAGTGCGTCGCGTGCTCGGCTCATCACGACACCTGACTCTTGCCGAGAAGATCCTTTATGCCCATTTGGATAATCCAGAAGAATCTTTGCTTACGGGTACGAATAATGGAAGAGATATAAGAGGCCAGGCCAATCTTAAGCTTAAGCCCGATCGTGTGGCAATGCAGGATGCATCTGCGCAGATGGCTCTTTTGCAGTTTATGACTTGTGGATTGCCATCAACTGCGGTACCTGCTAGTATACATTGTGATCATATGATAGTGGTCAGTAGCTCTTCTCCTACCTTGGATATTGAGCAGGGCACTAACATGGTATTCGTAGGGTGAAAAAGGTGCGGATACAGATTTACCACAGTCAATCAAGGGAAACAAGGAGGTGTTTGATTTCTTGGAATCTGCTGCGAAGAAATATGGTATCGAGTTTTGGCCCCCTGGTGCGGGTATCATTCATCAGTCTGTGTTGGAGAACTACTCTGCTCCAGGCTTGATGATGCTAGGCACAGATAGCCACTCACCCAATGCAGGCGGCTTAGGGGCAATTGTTATTGGTGTTGGCGGTGCAGATGCCGTTGATGCGCTTGTTGATGCGCCGTGGGAGTTGAAGGCTCCCAAGATTCTGGGTGTTAAGCTTACCGGTGAGCTGAGTGGATGGGCGAGTCCAAAGGATGTCATTTTGAACCTGGCTGGACAACTCACTGTTCGGGTACGTGATAATATTTGTTTAGATGCATAGGCGATGTCGTGACTAACACTTGGCAGGGAGGCACCGGTTACATCATCGAATACTTTGGACCTGGTGTGCAGTCGCTAAGCTGCACTGGCATGGCTACTATTTGCAACATGGGAGCCGAAGTGGGAGCGACGACATCTCTATTTCCCTTCTCTCCTGCACACGTACCATATCTCGAGGCAACGCACCGAGGACCAATCGCCCAACGAGCTTCGGAGATCGCTAATGCACCCATGCAACAAAACCTCCTGCGACCTGACCCTGAAGCTACCTATGACAAGGTCATCGAGATCAATCTGTCGGAACTCGAGCCCCACATTAACGGACCATTTACCCCTGATTTCTCTACGCCTCTTTCCAAGTTCAAGTCTCTCATCGAAGAGAAGGATTGGCCCAGAACTTTTGGCGCAGGCCTCATCGGCAGCTGCACAAACAGCTCATACCAAGATATGACCCGGTCAGAAGAAATTGTAAAGCAAGCGTCGGCTGCTGGACTCAAGCCCAAGGCGGATTTCTTTATTACCCCTGGCAGTGAGCAGATCCGAGCCACCCTTGACAGGGATGATACCCTGTCTACCTTTACACAGGCTGGAGGTACTGTCTTGGCTAACGCATGTGGTGCGTAATTTCCATTCTTTTACTCGTGGCCTGCCCTATGCTAAATCCTATATAGGTCCTTGTATAGGTAACCATCCAACCCTGCTGGTCGAACCACTACAGAATAGTTGACTAAACCTTTGTTAGGACAATGGACTCGAACAGACGGTGTCAAGAAGGGCGAGGCCAATGCTATCTTGACTTCGTACAATCGTAACTTCCCCGGTCGTAACGATGGAAACCGAGCCACCATGAACTTTCTTGCATCTCCAGAACTCATCACCGCCATGTCATACTCTGGCGCCACGACATTTAACCCTATGACTGACTCCATCGAAACGCCTACAGGCACACCGTTCAAGTTCCAGCCACCCAAAGGCTCGGACTTACCATCAGCTGGCTTTGCTGAAGGCAATCCCGACTTCTTGCCTACTCCAGGCGTACCCGATTCCAGTGTCGAAGTCCAGGTTTCACCAACATCAACTCGCCTCGCTCTCCTTGATCCCTTTTCGCCGTTCCCCCAGTCCGAGCTCTCCGGCCTCCGCGTGCTTTACAAGGTCAAGGGGCAATGCACAACAGATACCATCTCTGCCGCTGGCCCATGGCTCAAGTACAAGGGTCATCTCCCCAACATCTCGGAAAACACGCTGATTGGCGCCGTCAATGCTGAAACCGATCAAGTTAATGTCGCATATGACATTGATGGCAAGGCCTCTGGTATCCCCGAGCTCGCCAAGCGATGGAAAAGCCAAGGTGTCGAATGGCTCGTCGTAGCAGAGCACAACTACGGCGAAGGCTCCGCGCGCGAACATGCCGCTCTCCAACCACGCTATCTTGGCGGTCGCATCATCCTTGCCAAATCTTTTGCCCGCATCCACGAGACCAATCTCAAGAAACAAGGTATGGTCCCGCTCACCTTCGCCAACGAGGCCGACTATGGCCTTTTCGCTGCCTGCGACGAAGTAAGCACCCGTGGTCTCTTGGATACCCTGCGCAGCGGCGGCAAGGGTGCGATTGAACTC
>SSBG01000002.1:696698-709313 GCA_028220655.1 Shiraia bambusicola | reverse complement strand
GCTGGACAACTCACTGTTCGGGTACGTGATAATATTTGTTTAGATGCATAGGCGATGTCGTGACTAACACTTGGCAGGGAGGCACCGGTTACATCATCGAATACTTTGGACCTGGTGTGCAGTCGCTAAGCTGCACTGGCATGGCTACTATTTGCAACATGGGAGCCGAAGTGGGAGCGACGACATCTCTATTTCCCTTCTCTCCTGCACACGTACCATATCTCGAGGCAACGCACCGAGGACCAATCGCCCAACGAGCTTCGGAGATCGCTAATGCACCCATGCAACAAAACCTCCTGCGACCTGACCCTGAAGCTACCTATGACAAGGTCATCGAGATCAATCTGTCGGAACTCGAGCCCCACATTAACGGACCATTTACCCCTGATTTCTCTACGCCTCTTTCCAAGTTCAAGTCTCTCATCGAAGAGAAGGATTGGCCCAGAACTTTTGGCGCAGGCCTCATCGGCAGCTGCACAAACAGCTCATACCAAGATATGACCCGGTCAGAAGAAATTGTAAAGCAAGCGTCGGCTGCTGGACTCAAGCCCAAGGCGGATTTCTTTATTACCCCTGGCAGTGAGCAGATCCGAGCCACCCTTGACAGGGATGATACCCTGTCTACCTTTACACAGGCTGGAGGTACTGTCTTGGCTAACGCATGTGGTGCGTAATTTCCATTCTTTTACTCGTGGCCTGCCCTATGCTAAATCCTATATAGGTCCTTGTATAGGTAACCATCCAACCCTGCTGGTCGAACCACTACAGAATAGTTGACTAAACCTTTGTTAGGACAATGGACTCGAACAGACGGTGTCAAGAAGGGCGAGGCCAATGCTATCTTGACTTCGTACAATCGTAACTTCCCCGGTCGTAACGATGGAAACCGAGCCACCATGAACTTTCTTGCATCTCCAGAACTCATCACCGCCATGTCATACTCTGGCGCCACGACATTTAACCCTATGACTGACTCCATCGAAACGCCTACAGGCACACCGTTCAAGTTCCAGCCACCCAAAGGCTCGGACTTACCATCAGCTGGCTTTGCTGAAGGCAATCCCGACTTCTTGCCTACTCCAGGCGTACCCGATTCCAGTGTCGAAGTCCAGGTTTCACCAACATCAACTCGCCTCGCTCTCCTTGATCCCTTTTCGCCGTTCCCCCAGTCCGAGCTCTCCGGCCTCCGCGTGCTTTACAAGGTCAAGGGGCAATGCACAACAGATACCATCTCTGCCGCTGGCCCATGGCTCAAGTACAAGGGTCATCTCCCCAACATCTCGGAAAACACGCTGATTGGCGCCGTCAATGCTGAAACCGATCAAGTTAATGTCGCATATGACATTGATGGCAAGGCCTCTGGTATCCCCGAGCTCGCCAAGCGATGGAAAAGCCAAGGTGTCGAATGGCTCGTCGTAGCAGAGCACAACTACGGCGAAGGCTCCGCGCGCGAACATGCCGCTCTCCAACCACGCTATCTTGGCGGTCGCATCATCCTTGCCAAATCTTTTGCCCGCATCCACGAGACCAATCTCAAGAAACAAGGTATGGTCCCGCTCACCTTCGCCAACGAGGCCGACTATGGCCTTTTCGCTGCCTGCGACGAAGTAAGCACCCGTGGTCTCTTGGATACCCTGCGCAGCGGCGGCAAGGGTGCGATTGAACTCGTGATTAGGAAGAAGGATGGAAGTGAGACGGTGATCAAGACGAAGCATACCTTGACCGAGGATCAGAGTGGGTTCATCCTTGCAGGTAGTGCATTGAATTTGTTGGCGAGGAAGGCGGCTGAGGGAAGAGAAGAAGTTACCAGGAATGCCGAGTTGACTGATTAGATGTGTTTATGAGTAAAAGATGCTTATGTTTTGAAGACAAAATGGGGGGGGGGCGCATCTGGAGTGAAATCGTTTTCTTTCTTTCCACCGTGTACATACGATGCACCAGTTGTTTATAACGTCAAGTAAAAAGAAAATTATACTTGTATAATATCCTCACATAATTAAAAGCAGCAAAAATGAAAAAAAAAGTTGAAAATTTATGTCTAGAAGAGAGAAAAATCTAGGCTAATACTACGATCAACTAGCATCTTTATAAGATTTTTTTTTCTTAAAAAAATTGACCCTCAGCTCGCGAGTTGACAGCCGTTGCAACACTTTTCTCATCTTTCTCTCCCTCTCTCCCAAGAATCAAGTTGAGAAGGACACCCCGCCCCCAAGCAACAAACAAACCCAGTATACAAAAGTTATATAACATCTTCCCCCCCCCCCCCCCCTGATTGCTCACTTTGTATATAGGTATTATCCTCAGATAGATTCTCTCTCTCCCAATCCTACAAACCAAGTACAATGAATTCCGAGCTATTTATTCACACGCGACTGCCTGCCAAGAACAGGGTTTTCGCCCTTTGGGTATTTGGAATCGCTTTGCAGCATTTCATCCGGTTTATCTGTCAAGGGGGGGGGGGGGGGGTTTATTCAGTAAAATGGCCATTTCAAAAAGCTCGCTGCACGCGGCTGCATCGGCGTCTGTGGCTGCTTTTACATTTCCTGAACCAGAAGAGGGTGGTGGAGAAGGAGAAGAAGAAGACTCACCATGTCTGGCATACAAATGATATTCTTCATCTGCATACTTGCCCACACGGCCGTTTTCCACGTCCTTTCGTGAAAGCGCGAGTTTGCTCTTTGGTAGACCCATGGAGCCCAAGAAATGAACTGATCTCTTCCATTCTGCTTCTTTGCGGGAAGAGGACCAGTGCAGCTCTTCGGCCATGATGTCGATGACTTGAGGAAGGGATTCGAGAGCGGCTTGGGCATTAAGGAAGGCGAGGCGCATGCGGCGGGCAATCACGTCTGTAGCGGTTTGGGCGTATTCGTGGCGCACGCAGTAGCGTACTTCACCATCAATGTAGGGGTAGAGGCCGGAAATCTTCTTACCACGGACGGGGAAGCGTTGTTCGGTGGGCGATGAAAGGGCGGCTACGGTCCAGGCTCGGTCGCCATAGGCCTGGCAAAGATATTCAGCGACATCAGTCTCAATGCCGTAATGCTGGATTAGATTGATGAAGAGAGTCTTGGAATATCCGTGGGCGCCAACAAGGCGGACACGGTGAGTCTGGCAGCTGCCATCCAAAGGAGCTTCATCTTTGACTTCAGTCCCACTGATGAGGGTGGCGTCAGTCAGTGACCGAGTCTTCAGCCCAAATTCCTTGATCGCCTCATCCACTGTCTCCTCAGCCATCTGGCGGTATGTGGTCCACTTACCACCAGAGCATGTTAGCAAGCCAGATGGCGAACTGGTCACCAAGTGGTTTCGCACAAGGCCCTCTGTCTTTGCAGCCTTGGGATCACGAACAAGGGGTCGGATACCAGACCATGCAGCCAGAACATCACCTCGTCGGACTTGAATTTCGGGTTTCAGGTAACGCTTGACTTCCTTTAGAATCCAGTCAATCTCGTCTTCACCAGCAACGGGATTCTGGACGATATTGCAAGCGGTATCAGTCGTGCCAGCGATTGTGTTACCCTGCCAGGGCAGGAAGAAGATGACTCGGCCGTCGGACGTGTTAGGATCGATCAAACCCATGCTTGCTGGGCTGTAGAAACCAGGGAGAATGATGTGTACGCCAGAGCTAGGTGCGACAATCTCTTCTACAGTCTGATCGTCCATTTTACGAATAGAGTCTGTGAAAGGTCCAGTAGCATTGATGATTCCCTTGGCCTTGATGGTGAACTCTTCAGCTTTCTTGCCATCCAATTCAGCGATATTATCCTTGGCACGGGCACCGCAGAGGCGCCCGTTGGCGTCTTTTTGCAGGCTGGTGACTTCGAGGTGGCTGACAACAGTCGCGCCGTATAGAGCAGCAGTCATTGCGAGGGAAACATTCATGCGCGAATCGTTGTGTGCACCATCTGATCATGTCAGCTAACGATTGGGGGGGGGCCGCGTACTTCAGATGGGCGCACCGTAGTAGACCAGAGCTCCAACTAAGCCTTCCTTCTTCAACATGGGAAATGCATCCAAAGCTCTGCTTTTGGTCAAGAAGTAGGACTTTTCAATGTTCTCAGAACCAGCGAGGAAATCGTAGAGTTTTGTACCAGCCCAAAAGTATGGGGCTTGCCACCACTTTTGGAGTGGAATCATAATCGGGAGCCATTGGGATAAATGAGGAGCAGTATCTAGGAAGTAGCGACGTTCACGGAGAGCTTCAACGACGAGAGAGTATCTAACACAGTTGTCAGTCGAATGCTCAAGGGAGAATCCTTTTGCGGAACATACTGGTTGTAGTCCAAATTCCAGAAGGCCTTCTCCAAGTATCGCACGCCACCATGGACGAGCTTAGTACTCTTACTACTAGTACCACTGCTAAAGTCGTCGCGCTCTACAAGCGCAACCTTCAAACCTCTAGTGACTGCATCGAGGGCGATACCCGCTCCAGTGGCGCCCCCGCCAATAATCAGGAGATCGTAAGGTTCTTCCTCTGCAGTTCCAATGGTTGAGCCTCCGCCGAGGAAGCTCCTTGCTTTGTTCACAGTGTTGGCAACGACCCCACCACTACGCTTCAGGTCTGCAATTTGATCATTTCGGCTCTTAACATTTGGAAATCTTGGTGGTCGGAAGATGCCTCCCTCACCATATGTGGGGGGTGGAACTGCAGCAGATTCGGTGCCAGGGATGTCACGAGGTCGATATGCGATATAAAGTGCTGTGCTACCAAGTACACCGGCACCGGCTGTATATAGCAATGGCCGCAAGATGCGGCTTCCTCGTGATGGTGCTGCCATTTGTCTTCTATCAATCAATGGCAGCAGTATAAGATCAAAAACAGAGCGGCGAGTCGG
This sequence comes from Shiraia bambusicola, assembly GCA_028220655.1. NCBI lineage: Eukaryota > Fungi > Ascomycota > Dothideomycetes > Pleosporales > Shiraiaceae > Shiraia > Shiraia bambusicola. The sequence goes on along the minus strand of SSBG01000002.1, from coordinate 704,478 downwards.
CGACTAAACAAATATATGTAACGGTCGTTGGACTAACTCAAACAAACCCAAAAAAAAATACTGAAAAGAAGCCTACAAGCGTTAGCTTTGATGAGTATCATTCATGTGTTGGCGGCCGCGCTCCGGATCATTCGCATGCAGGCCACACACATACCTCGTCAATCAGTCTAGGACGACATGCTTAGCTGCGCACTGAACAACAGCAATGTTTTAGGGAAGGGAGGGGGGGGGCAAAATGGTGGTGTCACTGGTGTGCAAAGATTGTTGACAAAAAGTGTGGACCATTGCACGCAGCACATGCGATGACGATGGGCGGGCGCCCTTCCCCGAAATCCCCGATGGCCTCTGCGCCGCGGGATTGCCGCATTGGGCGCTGGAGAATGCTGTCGACGAGTTGCAGTTCGCACGCGGAATCATCGGCCGAAAATGTATTCTGTCCATAGGTAACTAAGTCAATTCATACATCACTCAACAGTATGCAGTGCAGCACATGCCGCGATTGTCGCTGAGCAGCCACAGCGCAGATCTGGTACGAATTAGTCGGTCGCAGGCTCACAGCTGTGTTGATATCATATCACTGCTCGCTAAGTAGTTAATAGGTAGCTAGGTAGCCAGGTAGCTAGGTATATTAATTATTACGGAGTACATACTATGAGACTAGGTAGGCCCCTATGCATGCATGACGAGACAGTCCTTGATAGCAAATTATATTGAATTGTTTTTGGGGAGCCATGGTATGTCGAGTGCACTCTTGTACACGATAATCATCTCATCTATGCTCCATCACCAGCCACACAACCTATAAACTCCGCCTGGTATTTTCCCTACCAAGTATTCATCAAGCCCAAAACCCTTCATACAACACGCCTCGCCACTGCCTACATGTCCTACCCGTTACCCGTCAAATGCGCAACACCCAACAGATTAGCAGGACATCCAATGCAACAATAGCTGTCGTTACACTCAACACTGCGCCCTGGTGTACCCATCCAAGCCTCTCTCTCCTGGTCTTCATACTTATCAACGCGACCACACACAACAGTAATGTACAGATGGTGCCAAAAAAGACACCCATATCAACTGCGCCTCTCTCTTTCTTGCGGCTCGTCATCGTCATAAGGCCCAGAATCACATCAATCGCAATACCAGCCAACAGACACGTCGTGTAGAAACGAAGTTTGGTCATTTCCGTCTTGTGTTGGCGGACTTGCAACTCGCTGAGCAGCGACCTACGCTCCTGAAGGGCTTCTGCCTCAAGGTAAGGATTGCGGAACGAGCGGAAGAGGCTGCTGAAGTACCCGTCGCGTGTAGACGGGCGACGGGAGGCTCTCATGGTTCCATAGTGTGTGCGGGTAAATATAGGCAATTCCTCTGATGACTCATCGTCTGATGAGCCAACATCATCGCTGGCAGAAGATGACCAGTCATCAAATCGTCGCCGTGACACGAACATTCGCTGTGTCCACTTTACCAAGGCTTCAATGAGTTCTTGCCCGGGAAACTTGACGGAGGCGTCTGGATCGACGTAGATGTAGTACCCTCTTGTTTCCTCGTCTTCTGGGTGGTCGTATTCGTTCCAATAGCGTTGGACTTCTGGCTCCTGCTCTGCTGGCACCAAGGGTGGAGGATAGTCTGAAAATGGCCTCCTGTTCTTTTTTCGAAATGCTTGTAGTGGCGGTGGGTCTACAAACTCCTGAACCGACGTTGCCGATGTATCACCGTTGCGGGAGAAGAGAGGACTTGACTGTCCGTCCAACGAGGTGTTTGAAGTAGAAGTATGTGAAGGTAAACTCTGTGAGAGCGAACCGGCAGGGCTGCTTTTTAAATTGCGACTTTTCCTTCTCACAGGCTCCGGTAGCTTTCGAATATCTTGGTCCAGTAGTGGTATCTATGATTCGTCAATCTCATGTTTCCAACCAATGGGGGCACCACTATTTGATGGCAGAAGAAACTTTTTTTTTTCTACCAGACCATGGTTTCGTGAGGGGAAACTTGAACTTACCCAAAAAGGCGACGTCATCGAGCCAGGTCTACAACATATCCAGACAGCGTGGGCTTCGATTGAGAATCCTCGAACGCGCTCAAACTACACCATGTTAACAATTTCGACTTACCAACGAGCATGCAGGAGACTTACCAGGTGGCTTCGATCGAGTGCTTGGATAAGAGATGTTGCTTGAGCACCCTCACGGCGAACCTCTAGAATGGCATGAGGAAATGGAACTGCTTTCGATCGAGCTGCAGACGGCCAGTCATCGTACACGAGGTCTTTGTCAAATGAATCCTTCATATAAACATCACGATCCAACGTTGCCCAAATGCCCCCGGCCGAATTGTTATGGAGACCTGTGAAGCGAGTACGCTTCGAGCCAACTCCAACAATGGGCTTGGCTTCTTTGTGCTCATTCATCCATCGCTTAACATCTACCAAATCTGCGTTGCTACATTTTGCTGGTTTATCATCCTCTTGTGTTGGTATTTGGTCGGTACCACTTTCTACGGAGCTAGTATCCAAGATATCTTTTAATAACTTGATTTCAACTTTGGCCGTCTTGGCCTTGCACGTTGATTCAGCACAGACCACTGCGGCAGCCTTACAAGACGAAACGCAGCGGATGTTAGCAGCGGCGCGTATAATAATGTTGCCCTTGGTTGCTTCATTTGAACCAATGGTGCTTGCGTTCTGCTTGAAGGCAAATGCCTCGGCATGGTCTAGAATGATGAGAGCAGTATCCTCTTCCTTGTCAAAGCACCTCTCTGTGTTGGTTGTCGAAGATTTTCGGCGAGCTGGCGTTGCATGGCCCGATTGATTCGATGACAAACACTTGGTGCTAGCAGCATACAAGCGCATTTGTTGAAGTAGCAAGACCTGTGCTTCAACAATGTGGTCAGGATGTATCCAATAAGTTGCCTTGGTCCCATTGGAGCCCAATGGGATCGTAGCCATTGCCAAATCGAAGTCAAGCTCATCCCCATTGTGCAGCGCCCGGGCGAGTTGCGCTGCTGCTGACTGAGCGTTAGTACCCTCACAACCCGACGAAGGTGCTCCATCGCCGTCAAACACTGCACGTAAGGCGCCCAAGACATGAATATAATGGTCAAGTAGATAGCCCAGGTCCAGTTGAAAAAGACTATCTGGCTGGTTGCTCACGGTTTGCCTGAAATCTTGGCTGAGCTCCTTGTCCTTGGTCCAGCGCCTGTACTTCTTCAAGATTTTGGTGAAGCCGGTGCGTTGGGCAACTTGGAAACGCGATAGGGAGCGAATTTCTTCCCCGGTTCTGCAGCATGTCAGTCAATTCCAAGAGGACCCCAATTGGAATGGGGAGGGAAGCATACTTGATGACATCGGCGTCGATCTTTGCGTACCGCTCAACTACTCTGGCTGGCAGATGAGAACCTGGTAGACTATGTCGTTGTCTTGCGTGTAGCTGCTCCAGACTCTTACTGATATGGTCTAGCCTTCGCTCAATCTCTCCGCTCTTGCTCCGTACAAACAAGTTGATGCGATCATGTTGTGCTTGGAGGACTTGTAGAAAAGAAGCCTGGAAGACGCGCTCGCTGCTCTCGCCCTGGCCAGGTATGGACACGGCTTTGTTGGTGCCCGGCGTAGTCTGATGCTTGATGAGGTCTTTGAGATAGTCATAATCAATGTTGTCTGGTGGTGGTAGTGGTGAAGGTGTGGTTAGTCTTGGTTGGCATGGAGGAGCCGAGGCACAGTGCGGGTAACTCACAGTGACCCCATTCTGGAATTGACCGCGAACGGAGGGTGTCGCCAAACTTCATCTGCGGGAGAGCGATGGGATGTGCAGCAGAGAGGCGTCAATTGCACGCGGACAGGCTAGGTATGACGTGCCGAATTCTAGTGGGTTATGACACGCGCACACACAAACACACACGAGAAACGAGAGGACTGAACAAAGGTCAGAATCGGATAACTAGTAGTCGACCGAACATGGCATGCTAGATATGGAAGTCGAGTTGCGCCGCAAAAGGGCCAGATGGGCTATGCGAGAGCGGAGGTGGGAGCATATTTCTTGGAGAAGCGGAGACTCACCGTCTCGCTGCAATTGGAGCAGCAGAATAAGAATTATTACTACGTACGCAGCGTTGGGATGGCAGGTTGGGATAACTAGCCAAGGGTGAGGTGACGTAGGGCCGATTGGAACTTTATCTGATGCGCTATCAGAGGGTAGAAAGATAGGGCAAGAAGAAGCAAGTAAGCAAGCAAGCAAGCAAGCAAGCAAGCAAACAAACAAATACGGCGGCACGAGCAAATACCTTGAGTAATGGCAGAGAGAGAGAGAGAGAGTTCCAGGTAGAGTACGGAGTAGAGTAGAGTAGAGTAGAGTAGAGTAGAGTAGAGTAGAGTAGAGTAGAGTAGAGTAGAGTACCTAGTAGGGCAGAGTGGCATAGAGTAGAGTAGCATAGAGTAGCACCAGGAATTGGGACGAGCCGTTGAGATGATAGGAACGAACTGGCCCATGGCGAGATGGCGAGTCGTCGAGTCGTCGAGTCGTCGAGTCGTCGAGTCCTGGTCGTGGGCTTGCATGCTAGGTATTCCCGTCAAGATTCACGCATCCCAACGCATCCCTGTTTGCGCCCATTTACTAATTGCCTATTGCGACATGGCTGCAACCGCTAATAATGGTGCTCAATCGGTCCCATTGACTGCGCCTTTCTTGGGAAGTGCCAGTGCCAGTCAGTGCCAACGCTTTGCTTTTCAAATTTCAATTTCAATTTCAATCACTGACCGACTGACTCTCTGCCGCCGCCGTTGGTAAATTACAGGCGCCACCGCCGTCCATGCAGCCGTTGACTTGGTAGTACCTACGTAGTACTGTTACCTAGGCACCTACTCGGTACTGTACTAGTTAATAAATAATAATACCTAACTACACCATCATGACTTTTGATCAACCGCCTACCTAATTATGCACTATTACTACGTAGGTATTACTGCCAAACTTGCCACAGCTCCACTAGAGTGCATTCCACTGCAAACATGCAAACATGCAAACATGCAAACATGTCGGGATTGACATGGTTCATAGGTGTAGATTCGCAAACTTGCCTGCAGACGCGGCCTCTGGAGTCTGGGCCAGACACATGCACAACCTTGTACATAGTAAGGTTGATTACATCGCAGAAGCCCGAGTGGCTGCCAGTACTCTCCGTAGTTGAGAATACGCGAGGTGGAGGTGCATGGTTCGTGTCCGCTGCGACTGTCGACATGAGCGCTCTGCCAGCTCTGCCAGTCGTATACATAGTTCCACGCCAGCCGTCCCATGTCTGCACAATCTAGTGGCGCCAACCAACTATGTAGTTAGTTATACGACAAGTAATAATACCTACTATGTACACAGAGGAAAATATGTACGAGTAGGTATTTGGCCCAAACCCCCACCTTCTGCAGCACACGCGTGTAGCTTCTAGGGCCCCGAAATCGACTGCTCTAGATTGGCCCGGCTCTGATCCTCCTCATCTGCAATCTGCACCGTTGCATGTAATGTTGCATTTGCCAAAAAGTCTTGCGCCGTACAAGCTCTTCAACGCCCACGGGCCAACAGCGCGAATTCGCCCTTGTGCAGGTCTTGGCGCATTCGGAAAGAGGGGGACTCTGCCACACAGTGGAGAGCTGATAAACCCATTCCATATCCATGGTATATTATGCTACCGGGTTTTCGGCCATGTCGTGTGCCTCACTACCCTTCTCATACTAGGTTGTAGAGCAGCTTGCATCATCATCATCGCATCTTGCGTCTTGGCCGGGTGGAGACCAATGCGCAGTACTTCACACTGTCCAGTCTCCAGTCTCGATAAAGCACTGAGTTACTTTGCAGTCCATATATATTATTATACAACCGCAAAGCACCCTATCCGGTGAAAGTGGGGTGGGGGAGGGCGACGCTTTCCATCGCATTTCTCGACTGTCATGCTCAGGACTTGTCGTGCAAAAAAATGCTAGATAAGCTTGATTGATTCGAGGTGCCTAGGTATTACACACAATGTCTAAACTAATACCTACCACACTCCAACTGCCCAATCCCGGCCCCATGGAACACTAGCCAGGAGGAAGCAAGCTGCTGTCCACAACGTCCTCGGCGTCTTTGGTTTCTACTTCGTCTGGGCCGTGGAGCGGTGAACGGGGCAGTGCCATTAGGCCTAGAAAAATCATTAGCGCACGTGTCCACCACTCTGTACACAGCCATGACTGACCTGTTCTCGCAGACTCGAGGATGCCGAATGGAGTAATCAACTTCATAAACGAATCAATCCGCGTGGATTTTGCCGAGACCTCGACGATGCAGTTGTTGGTGCTAATGTCAAGAACCTTGCCTCCAAATTGATGCGTCATAAAAGTGATGGCTCGAAGATGCTCGTGCTTGTGACGCAGAGCCTGGCTGATGGCAAGATTGGACGGGTGGAAGTCTTTTCGCAAAGACTCCCGTGCAGCCTCTTGGGCAATCTCATCACGCTCAGCGTCTGACAGTGGGGCATCGTAAGTTTCGTCCACTTCAGGCATCTGCGCCATCTCACGATGGTGAGCCAGCAGCTCCTCAAAATACTCGGGGCCAAGAATGGAGATCTTGGCAAGGAGCAGTTCGCGCTGAACAAGTGGTGACTGGGTATAGTCCAAAACAGCCCAAACTGGAACCAGGTCCTCCAGCTGGCGACGGGCTTGCTCTACGACACCATCTTGGCCCTGGAGCACAATAGTCATGCGGGAAAGGTCCTCGACCTCAGTGTTACACACGACCAAGCTGTCAATGTTGAAACCACGGGCAGCAAGGATGCCTGAAACACGAGACAGGACGCCGGGCTCGTTCTGCACCAAGCAATTTAGGATGTGTCGTTTTGGTGGTGTCTGGGATGGCAGTGGGGTCTCGTAGAGGATGTTGCTGACCGCAGCAGGCGCAGACCATGCAGGAGGGCGGTCTTCGGTGGGAAGCGGTGCAATGCGTCGGTGGAGGGCTTTGTAGGCGAGTGCCTGTGTCGAGGAAGAGCTGGATGCTCTTTGCTGGAGACTACCGGCGCACTGCCGATGGAGCAAGCTGCGCAGAGATAGGAAAGCTCGCCGGGATGCCATGGTGTAGAAGCGTCCTCAGCCGGGGAATTGGAGCGCGAGGTGTGTTGGCGCCGGTGAAGGAGAATGCGGACGGTTCTTGTGACTGGTAATTCTTGTGAGCTGCCCCAGATTATTGTGAACTTATCCGGGCCGACATCGCAGGCCGCACGAGTGTGGACCGTGCTGCAGGCCTTGGCGAACCGTGCGTTCTTTTACCTAGAAGATTCGCGTATTACTAGCAAACCGTCTATCCATCAAACCACCAGACGCCGCGTCAAGCCTTGGTCTTGCAGAGCCACACTCACCCACACTTCTGACTGGCACACCATGTCTGACGACCGGCGCCCGCGATCACGCTTTGAGAAGGACGGGGCGGAGCACCCATCGCGCTCGCGCTTCGTCTCAGGACGTCGTTCACGCTCGCCGTCGAGGCGCGAGCCAGAGGCAGCTCGAACCCGCAGCCCAGTCGCGCGCGAAGTTTCAGATAGCCCCTCCATGGCAGACCGTGTGAAGAGCAAGGCGGCTGCGGCTGCTGCGGCGGCTGCGAAGATTAACGCACAGATCCAGGCGAAGAAGGGTGTCCAGCACATCGAGGTGCCACCGATTCGCGCTGTAAACACCTCACCTCTTGCTCGCCCGAGTCTACACAACTAACTCTCTCTCTCTCTCAGGTGCAGACTCCTCCCGCCGCCAATTCGCCTTCCGCCGGCTCCG
>SSBG01000002.1:674675-685783 GCA_028220655.1 Shiraia bambusicola | reverse complement strand
CCCCCCCCCCCCCCCCTTTCGCTTCTAGCAAACTGACCAAAAAACCAAAAAGCAGAGGAGAGGGACGGGGGGGGGGGAAGGGAAGGTATAAGAATTATTTATTTGATCCGTTTCTTTTATTGTACGGGTATTGTTGTTGATTATGAAGCTGATTTTCAGAAATGGAAATGCTTTTTTTTTTCGTAGGAAAGGAGGAAAAGGAGGAATGACGACGTGCAAAAAAAAAAAAGGGCATAATTATATGATGTAGGGAGGGGGAAAAAAAAATGTAAAAAAGTTGGAGGATTCTCGTGATGGGATTGCATGGATGCATGTGAGTTGATGAACAAGAGGGTACAAGCGCATGGAAATGGGGTGATTTAATAAGGGAGGGTTATCAATTACTTTAATGTAATTATCAGGTTCAGCCTGGCCATGGGGAGCGGACAGTTATTCAAAAGGGGGAAATGGTAGCGCACATAGGTATTTGGAAAGCATCCTTGCGATGCCAGCAAGACCGCGGCTCTGGGGAGGATGGATGATGCACGGGTGGACAATACATGGCATGCCATGCTCACATACTTGTTGTTGAATGATCTGTGAGGAGGCTTCTGTACGGCAATGTCATCTTCGGCTTCCACAATCGGTCAGGCTATTATCAACATTGACGATTTGCTCCACTTTAAGAGGGTTTGGATTGTATATCGGTTTCACCGACTTTTTGCTATGGATGCTTCGTCCTGGACAGGTTGTGCGACGAGCTTGAACATGTTGCTCGTGACGCTGACTAGTGCTAGTCTTTGAGCGATGATATTGTTTCTCAGTGAGAGGCCAATCTTTCAAACGTTAGCATGCAGCTAGCCACGTCGCTGCTGATTTGCCTTTACCAGCAACAAAAAAAAAACTCCAAAAGGAATATGATAGCCGTTCGTCTGTTTGGGCGGTCAAAAAAGCTCAGCGTTCCGTTCACCGGTTGGTTGCGCGTGACATGGTTTTTGTGCGACTGTCAAAGATTCTCCCTATTTGATGGAGGCATTCTTACACCCGGTGGATGTCGAATACCAAATGCGGCCTTCCTTGCTTCGTCAATACGACCTTTGGACAGGCTGATAGCCGGAACGACCCAATCGCCGCAACTACACTGCATGCCTTGCCAGGCATATTTGCCTACGTTGGTGTGGCACTTTGGACACTCGAGCCGACCTTCCAGTTTGCCCTGTTCGAGTTCCGGGCGCATCCATGATAATGGGTCCAAGAAGTAGTGAGCGCAATTCTGTGAAGAGGCCTTTTGCGATTGTTCCGTACTCTGGCCTTCCACGGCAGATGACGGTGGGTGTTGATTGAGATACAGAGAGGTTGCTAAGGGTCGCCTGAAGACTTGTAAGCGCTGAACAGAATTGGCGGTGGCACGGGACAAACGGTGACATGGGAAAAGAAGCAAAGCTGACCCACTCACCTGCACTTGCGACATCTCAGTTCAAAGCCAGCGTCTTGATCTGTGACATGCTCGTCCTCGAACCGGATCTTGTCTGCGTCAGGTGCTTGGCCACAAGCTCGACTCAGCTCAATCTCTCGCTGGAAAACCCAACGTTGATAGGCTGGCGAGTCCTCGACGTTGCCGGGCATGTGCATCTCGCCATACAAGTTCAGCTGCTTCATAAAGCCATGGTTTGGCTCGCAGATCGATCGTGCTTGCCGCAGATGCGACAGTGCTTCCGAGGCGCTAATGTTGTGTTCTTGCATCAAATAAGCGATGACGACAGTAGCTGATCGGGATTTACCCATGGCACTAGAAAAAGAATAGAGGTTGGCATATTATTGACACGCGTGGCTACGACAAACTGTGGCAAACGAGCGGTGTGTAAGGGGAGAGAATGGCAGAATGGGGAAGGTGCAAGCTAGAAAAGACTCTGTAGAGTAGTAGCAAAAGAGCAAGACACGGGTGCAAGTCGAATGCAAGATTCAATGCAAGCGCAATGCAGAGAATAGGGTTGTTGTGCAGCTGCCTCGTGTTGCCCATGAAGATGGCAAATTTGCCAAGACGGGCAGGTGTTGGTGGTGATCAAAGGTTGAGAATGTTGGACCAGGGCGTAGGTATACTCCGTACTATGTAGGCATCCTAGACTCACCAATGAACGAGGACACCGCCGCCGCTATCAAGACCCTCCTTGATGAAGTGGTTGGTAGCAGGGAAGTGCTCGAGTAGATTCTCATCCTCGACATCGTCCACCTCGACGACCATGTGCTTTTGGAAGGGGCCGAAGAGGTCCTGGTCTAGGGGCGTGCGCAGAACCGACAAGACGTGGGTAATGTTGGCTTGCTGCAGTGCTTCACGGCGTCGCAAGGTGAAGATGCTGCACCAGAGTGTCAGAGTGTATTCAATGGGCACAGCCCCAGACGTCGAGGCGCTGGGACATGTGCGAAACAACAATGGGCTTGACGTACCCACCAATGTACAGCTTCAGTTGACCAGGCACTTTGTCGATGAGAGCCATGGTGACCAGATGCCGGAGATGCTGGTGGGCAATGGCAAGTTGTCAGGGCGGTGCAAGACGTTGCGTGCTGGGCATGATAATATGAGGCTCGAATCGCTCGACTCTTCACCGACGACGAGGTTTCGCTCGTCACTTAACTATTAGTTAGCGGCTAACTGGGCCAATGGCGAGGCGAAATTGGCCGAGGCAAGCGGTAGAATGGCTCGTTACCAGAGACGGTGTGTGTGTGTGTGTGTGTGTGTGTGTGTTGGAACTTGGAAGGAAACACACGGCAGGCGACCAGGATAGTCATTCGTAATGTCTTCAGCCCTGGATGGCTAATATGTAGGTAAATGTATTATTATGTGCGTGCGCCCATCCATGGCAGGACGGTTAGCGGAACGAGCGCCACCACCTGAGCCCTACGACGATCACCGGCACTGCCAAGGCGACACTGTTCATTTTGAGCTGTTGGTCAAGGAATAATAATACGGAGTATTCTGGTAGTTATTTACATAGAATAATATAGTTAACTACTCGGTAATTACTGCTCCTCGATAACAGCAATGACCAAGTCCAGCATTGGCCCCTGGCAAACATGAGGTGATGCTGGCACGACTCACTCCCATGTATGTAGAGCATGCCAATCGATAACTGGGTATGGACCGTATGGTATACATTGGTAGGTAAAGCTGAACTCTATCTGATGATTAGGGCTAGACGGATCCATCCTGGTGGAGTCTTTGTTGTTGACGTATACGGTAGGTTCCGGACGCTCACAACCACAGGACCACAGGTGACCTTGGCAGAAATATTATTTAGCCCCCAATGGATACGCTCTGCCATGGTTCTCAGCACTTCAAGTCATGCTGTGTCAAGTCGACATTTGCCACTCCGTTCCAATAACGGCAGCAAAGCAGCAGAGCAACAGGCTTGCCGCCTGCGATACATTGGCCCACGCCCAATCGAGGGTGCAACCGCCCATGACGACCGAGTCCATGTCGAGTAAGAAGTAATAGAGACACGTTCACACGTTCAGGGTCCCAGGCTCCAGCGCACTCTGCCGGCGTGTACACCCTGGCATGCAGGCGACTAGGTAGGGGGGGAGGGGGGGTGTGCACTGGTGCAGTGCAGTGCCTTTTTTTGTTATGTATTACATGTCAGCAGCATGGGGGGAGCAAGTGCTACGAGTGGCATTCCATGATGCATCGCGCCGTGGCAGGAGCAGAGGCAGGAGCGGAAGCAGAAGCAGAAGCAGAAGCAGAAGCAGAAGCAGAAGCAGGAGCAGAAGCAGAAGAAGCAGCATCAAGCGATCAACGCGGCAGCCATGATAAGAAGATTTGGCGGGCAAGCAGAAAGATGAGCAGTAATATGAGACGGGAGGGTGTGGGTGGAGAGACTCGGAGAGTGATTGGCAATCAAAAAAGGCTGGTAAGGCTGAGGGGTTTGTGTGGCAGGGGTGTTGGTCCTTGGAGTGAAGAGGGGGGCTCCCGCTACCCGCGTCGAGTCTAAGCGTGCAGTGGCGTGCAGAGTTCAGTGTATGTGTGGAGGTATGTAGGTGTGTATTAGCCTGTAGGTATGTATGTATGTAGGTAGTGTAGTGTACGGAGTTATGTACTACTGTGTGACGCTTGCACTCGCGTGTGGAATTGTGGAATGGTTGCAGGACACACACAGGCTACGATGCACAGGCTGCGATGCACAGCCAGCAGCAGCCCTTCTTGGGTTGACTAGCACCACGCCGGCGGCTCACAAAGGGCCTTATCCAACGTCGGTGACGTCCTGGGCTGCGCAATTGCCTTGCAGCCATGGACCAAGGACCGAGCAAGTAGGTAGTACATAGGTAGGTGGGTAGGCAGGTAGGTAGGTAGGCAGGTAGGTAGGCAGGTAGGTAGGCGGGCGTAGACGGGGCGGGGGCCATTGACTGTCTGGTCATGGAGCCTCAGCCAGAAAAGTTGTAATTACAGAGTACGTAGATGGATATATACTCCAGCTATGTACGGAGCATGTAGACAGTTGCTTGCAGTGCCACGCTGCTGGGAGAGACGGAGGGCGGAGGGCGGATGGCGGATGGCGGATGGCGGATGGCTAATGGGTGGGATGGCTTGATGGCTGTCAAACCGACAGGCGGTGCATGGATGCATCAAGCAGCCCACACGGCGTCCCCAAGGCTTCCCAAGCACCCAAAGCACCCAAAGCACCCAAAAGCACCCAAAAGCACCCAACGGCCACGAGCGGCCAGCGCACCACCGGCAAAGCACACGCCCTTTTGCGAGTGCGGGGCTCGGCGTGCAGATGGCACACTTTGGCAGACTTCTCGAAAAGGTCTCCAGAAGCATGGCTTGCTAAACCACCACCACCACCACCACCACTACCACCACTACCACCACTACCACCACTACCACCACTACCACCACCACTACTACTACTACCACCACCACTTACCACTTACCACTTACCACCGCTACCACCGAGAGCCTGCACAGTTGCAAACGAGGGCACACGGTACACCCCTGGACGCTCCACTTGAATAATACCTGCTGGGTCATGGTTGTCCTCCATGCCCAATCACCCGCCCTGCCTTTCTGCTGAGCGTTGTGTTTAACTGAGCGTGTTCCCCGAGTGAGCTGCGCTCCGCTGCGAGTCTGCGACTGCTTCTTGACTGTTTGCTACTGCGCTCTCCTCCTTTTTCCTTCTCCACGGCCACGCCCAAGCTCTCCTTCCCCCCTCACCTTTTTCTAATCTCTCTCTCTCTCCATCTCCATCTCTCTCTCTCTCTCTCTCTCTCTCTCCCCTTGGGCTCCTTGTCCGCTATTACCGAGTAATACACCATCAATGCAGAGGCCGTTGTCTTTGTCTCTGTCCTCGTAGCTGATTGCGCAAGGCCAGGTCGTCGCAAGGACTCCTCGCGCATCGTCGTGCTGTTCGCTGCCGTGATACCTGATACCATGAACACCGCGCCTTCACCCCTCTGAACGACAAAAATCCTGTCCAGCGCGGTCATATGATCCGCTTCTCTCTCACCGGAGCCTCGCAGCAAACAGTATTGGGTGGCGGTGCTTGGTCAGGCTCTCAACGTTCAGCTAGCAGCCGCACATTCTTTTGAGCGTCGTCCTCAGCCCTACAGCTAGCACTAAGGACGAACCAGAAATCGGCCCCCCGCATCCACTGGGCGCCTCCCACACACACACTCCCAGTGACCCATCCCTCCAGCCTTGCCCGCCAGCAGCCTCAACCCTCCCCCCCCCCCCCCCCCCCCCCACCCCCCCCCCCCCCCCCCCAAAAAAAAATATACATTAAAAAAAAAAAGCCCCCCAATCCGCTGCAAAAAATACGACGCCTGCGCTTTGCCGCAGTACACCACCTCTCGACGTGCTTTCGTCTACGGATACCCGTCACATCCCTTTTTGCATCCTCTCACCGAGCTTTCGCCTGCCGTCGCTGCACGCATTGCCCACCGCCTCCCTGCCTGTTTCGGCCGTTCCGGCTAATCTAAGCCCAAGTTTAGCTGTCCTGGTCTGTGCGCTCTGTTTGCTGCCCGCGTACTCTTGTTATCCAGCTCTTTTTTTTCGATACACATTTGCCTTCGCCACACTTGCGGTGCTCCCATCGTGTGTGCGTGCGTGTGTGTGTGCGTGCGTGCGTGCGTGTGTGTGTGTGTGTGTGTGTGTGTGTGTGTGTGTGTGCGTGTGTGCTGCAAAGGCACGCTGTCCAGCTGCCCGTCGGTGGCGCATCTCCTGTAGCCGTCGTCATTTGCTAGGAGGGCCATGTCGTCTGCCAGTTCTACCCCGAGCATTCGGGTATATGAATCGCACTACTACTCACTACCACACCACCACCGCCGCCCGTCCAACCCAAGTCCAGCTGTTGCCATGGCCATTTCCAGAGTACGCGAAGATGCTCCGCCGCCTTTGCCTCCACCTCGTCACGTTAACCTGAGAGTCGGACAAGACCCTGGCTGGCAGTGGGGTAACACCAACAGCCCCAAGGACACTGGCTTTGGTGGGAATAGGGGTGCCACGGTTCGGCCTGGTTCCAGTTTGTATGGCGCTTCTGGCAGCGGCAACCCACATCCGCGGGACCCATCGGACGCCCATGTTTTCAGAGGCCGCGAGCCCTCCATCCCCCGTTCCTTCGACGAGATGAGTCCCGGAAACAGCCCCGACCATGTCAGTGACGAAGAACGCAATGGCACATCTCGGCCCTCGCTTGCAAATCATAGGTAAGCGGTATTTTTTATTTTTTATTTTTTGTTTTATTTTGTTTCATTTTTTTGGTTTTTTTTGGGGCTTTGTTCATTGCTTTTTGGTCTTTGGTTTTTGGTTTTATCGTCATGTTTGTTTGTTTTTTATCCTCATTTTCCTTTGGCCTTGGTGAATTGGCCTTGCAGAGTAGGAAACGTCAATGCCTTGGATGATGAACCATGCATTGTGCAGGGTCAAACATCGACATTATATTGGACATGTCACCTACTACCCTCGTCAAGTATGTTCATCTTGTTCAAGGAACTACATGCTAATTGGACTCTCACACCACAGACTCACAAGTGAGCGACAACTGGGCATAAAAGCCCTGGTGGATTCGTCTCAGGCATATGATAAGCAATTACTCTCCAAAATTGGCGGCCCAAGTACCCCAACCAGGACGAGCGTAGCTCCCATCTCAAACAGTATTCAAGAACTCGCAGCAGATGCCCATGCCTCTTTGCAAAAGCTCAACAGCCGACAATTGAAGCCATTGTCTGTGCCTGATCAACGCCATCCTACCTTGGACTCTCCTGCCTCAAAGTGGCCCCCATCTGGCGCCATATCACCCGGCTTTTCTGGATTTCGGAGCCCTGGCTTTGATTCACGTTCTGCGGACTCGCACAAAGGGCGTTTGGGAAGCATATCTACGCCAGGTTCGTTGGACGACGTGGCGTCTCAGCATCGAGGCAGCTACGACCACAGTGTATTTTCTGACCACGACTTTGCCATGGAAGAGAATGGGATGCGAGAATTAAACATCAATGATCGCAGCCCCGCAGAATCAGACGATCACCAGGCAGGCTCAAGGTGTGGTTCCAAACGGCGCGCCTCATCCCCTCCCTCGGAAGCTGCGCGTGATGATCGCCCCACAACAAGCGGCTCTACGGACTTGTACCACCGCCGTTCGGCACAAATGCTGGTCAATCGCAATACCCCTTCGAGGTTTCAGCCAAACCCCAACTCACTATCATCCACCTCGTCTTTGAGTCAACGCTCAGGGTCACTAGGTTCCTCTTTTGCCTTTTCAACGGCTGCGAGTAGCATGACAAGCTATGGTGGAGACCAGCGCTTGTCGCCAAACGCACTTTCCCCTCTAGGAGAAACAGAATCAGGCCCTGTCTCGCCATATGCCGCTAGTAGGACGCCTAACCGCAGCCCGCGCGGCTCTTTATCATCACGATCACAGCCACGAGGAGGTATTGCAGAGCCTGAGCATTCGCACGCACGCAAAATGTCTACCGATAGCATATTGCATTCAAGACAAAACTCTGTCGTTAGCCGTATTCCAGGGGCATATATATGCGAGTGCTGTCCCAAAAAGCCAAAAAAATTTGACAGTGAGGAGGATTTGCGGTAAGTGATGCCAAGCACTAGCTCGTAGATCTTGCAAGCTGACTAGTCGACATTTAGACTACATGAACTAGAGAAGCAGTACATATGTCAGTACTGCCCTAATCGTTTCAAAAACAAGAACGAGGCCGAGCGTCATCAAAATTCGCTGCATCTCCGCCGGCACTCATGGTCATGTGCCGCACTTGCAGGAGTGCACGCTGCATTCCACCCTTCGCCTACTCGACCTGCTGCAGCCGATATCTGCGGTTATTGTGGAGAGGAATTTGCCAATCCCGCCGACTGGGACGCGCGCACAGAACATCTCAATCACGTGCACAAATTCGGAGAATGCAACCAGGCTAAAAAGTTTTTCCGAGCAGATCATTTTCGACAACACTTGAAGCATAGTCATGCTGGAACCAGTGGAAAATGGACCAATATGTTGGAGAATGCGTGCATGAGAGATGAACCGCCGCCACAGGAGCGAACCTGCTCAACCAGCTCTTTGCCCAATCATGCCAGTGGGCCTTTTGCCCCGAAGCCAGGGGTCATTGATGAAGTACACGATGAGTGCTAAACACGTTACAAAAACATTATGCTCAATCACCATGGATGTAAAATGTGCTATTCTATGGTGCTTTGACGGCGTCTGTTGCAATATCTGCGAATTCACGGTACCGCAAATTTTTGAGCGAGCCGCATACATCTCAGCGAACTACTGCCAGTTTGGGACTTTTTCCGACATTTTATCGATTAATCGTGCGCTGATCATTTCTCATACGAAAAGCTGTAGGTATTCACGCATTTTGTGTTGCATTTACTGAGCTCGGTCGAGCTTACATAACGAAATTTGACGACGGCATGGTGGCACGAGCGAGCTCGCAAATCGTTTTTTCTTGCGGCCAGAAGCTTTTTTTTTTGTTTTTTTTTGTTTTTTATTATTATTAAGGATCAGGGATAGCACTTGCACATTTAGGGATTCAAGGAGAATTGGGGTACAGGAGCGGTGTTTTAACTAAATGTACATTGGAAAAAAAAATCTGTATGTATATGGCCTTGTTTTCCACTCGCCATGTCTCACAGCTTTTCAATCAACCTCCATCGAAATTAACCGACTACTGAATCATTCATCTCTACCATCATCCACAGCATCATTCAACAGCCTTCGGTGTCGTCGTTATCGAACGATTGCAAGTTGCAAGCGTGCCGTCAGCACCGTAGTAGGTGACCAAACACATAGCAAAGAACAACGCAGACAATGCAAGCGAACACTGATCAGAGAACTTGCAGCAGCAATGCCATCCATTCGCTACAGCCTGGCAAGAGAGAGAAGTAGACCGCTGATTGATGGATTCGTGGTAGCGGGCGCATGGAGGATGCAGCGCAAACATGCATGATGACCAGGCATTACAACAGCTCACGCCTTTACACATTGTCGGGACAATTCAACTTCGAAGCCATCCTCATTGAAAGTTATTGGAGACTGCCATCACCCTACAGCAAGCCGTGGCTTGGCAAACCAACTACTCGAGACGATGCATCTTCTTCTCATTGTCACCCTGACAAGAAAGTTTCCTCCGTTGCGGGAGCCCGTGCAATGCTGGACCCCGTAAGGCTCTCAATTGACGAGTCCTCATGTCCGCTATCAGCGTATACACTTCATAGTGCACACCTTGCTCGCTAGTGCTGATGTCAGCCTAGCTCACTATCACAACTCTTTTTCATTTTACCCCACACTTTCCGTTTCAGATCCAGTCTCACTCTCAGATCTTTGAATTTGCGCTATGGGCTTGGACTCGCCACTATGGTAACACCATCAGCATACCCACCCATGAAAACGGTGTGGGGAAACGATAGGCTCTCGCTGTCCGGTCAGAACAAGGAGTGAAGTAGCGTCTCACGTGTGTCGTGTGGAACCCTTTCTCCGGCGAATGTCTAGATTGGGAAAGTATCTTCATTGAAGGAAGTATTAATGGCTACCCATCTGAGAGGAATGCAAGTGATTCTGCATACTTGATTCTGCAACTGAACTTTTGTGTAATGGTGGGGGCCGATATGCTAATGCAACCGCATGAACAAATGTGGTGATGCGAGCATCATAATCAAAACAACCCCAAAAAAACCAAAAAAAAAACAATTATGTAAGACATCTCCATTTGTCCTACAAGTGAATCAATCCTATGTCACGACTCCCAATCAAGTAGCCCACACCGCACCTTCCACCAACCCACCAAAGCCACAACCCCCAAATAAAAACAACATTACAACTCGTCCTTCAAAAAAGATCCCTTCACTCCTCAAACAAATCACCAAAGCCACACACAAGAACACAACGTACCACAACCACCCTAGCCCAATCCACCACAACAATACCATTTTTCCTTTCCGGCCCCCAAACCACCACCACACCAATCCCTCAATAAACACCGAGGCTGTGCAGCGCACTCCAATGCAACAACACAGCTAGTTTCGACCCAGTATTAATGTGCATCCCACATGGTTCAACAAGGAGTTTAAAAAAAAAAAACCAGTCAACTGGAACGACCGCTCTTCGCACACCTTCTCCCTCTCCCTCTCCCTCTCCCTCTCCCTCTCCCTCTCCCTCCCTCTTTCTCCCTCCCTCCTTTCCTTCCCTCCTTCTCTTTCGCTGCTTCGCCATGCACATATGCACGTAATCCCGCCCCCAAATAAAACTCTCCTAGATCGGGGCAATGTTTGCACATGGAGCCCACGAATAAGGGGGGGGGTTGGGCTGCGGTAATTGGATGCTGTTAGCTGGGTATTCATGAGTACATAATATGAGTCTATGTGTGTGTATGTGTTTTTGTCCAATGGTGGGTGTGATAATATGAAACATATCGAGGTGCGTGCGTGCGTGCGTGCGTATGTGTGTAGTAGTAGTTAGGTATGTAGCAAAAATAAGTTTTTTTTTTCTTTTCTTTTTGTTTTAATTAATTAATTAACAACGATTACCGACAATGTCTGTCTGTGTGTGTATCTGTGCAAAGTCGATTTCCAGGATGCGATAACTATCGGTTTGCGATGTAGAGGTTTGGGGCAAAAGTAAGAAATTCCC
>SSBG01000002.1:652745-674665 GCA_028220655.1 Shiraia bambusicola | reverse complement strand
AAAAAAAAAAAAAAAAAAAAGATTGACAGTCTCGAAGAAGAAGAAAAAAAAGAAAGGAAAGGAAAGGAAAGAAAAGGAAAGAAAAAAGGTAAAATTGCAGATTAACTAACTAGGGGGAGAGGGGCTTGTAGGGATTTTGTGTGCTAGGGCGGAAGGGATGTTGGGATATGTGGGTGATGCGGGGCGTTTGGTTGTGGGATTAGGTTTGATGTGTTGTTGAGGGTTTTTGGCTGTGGTTGTAACTTGTGTGGGATGGGGGGGAACCGGGGCCGGGGGTAAGGAGGAGAGGTTTGTATGTATAGGTAGGTACTTTGGCCTAGGAGTTGGCGGTGAGGATATAATTTTTCGTTGGGTGCATTGTTTGTGTAGGTAGAATAATAACGGATGGGTTTGGATCCGTGTGTGTATGTGTAAATACAAGTATCCAAAGTTTGGAATCATGTCGACTTATTGGAGTGATGACGGTAGTTTGCATAATGTGTGGTGACGAGAGGACGATTTTTCTGCATAGTCTTTTGAGTGTACGGTTTAGAACAATACTTTTTTTACGTAGCACCATTGAATCTAGAACTTCTAACCAACTACATACTCTTGACTGCGAATGGCTTAGTTAGACATGTCCAAGAAACTCCTGTAGTCAAATCATAGCGACTCGATAACAAACGTCAACTACCAGCCATGACCATGTTTTCCCTTGTATTCTCCTCGTGCATACCAAGTAGAAACTATGTTATTATGATATTGCCATATCTGTCCAGGTACATGATACCACGAATCCACTTAACCCCGTAGAGACAAGCATGCAGTACCAATAACGTTCTCGCACCTTGATTTACATCCGTTTATACTTTTTGTCCGGGCTACATTTGACATCGCTTGCAACATGGTTTGTTTCGTTGCTACTTCGGGCCATTGGCTAACTACCTAGCCGGCTGCAAGTGTACATGCATGTGGATGCCAGCCGGCAACGCCGAAATCGTGGGCTTGTACAACCTATTCATTCGTCTACAGCTGCCAGCAGCAGCACCGTTGGAGGCAGCTGGGTAGTGGAGAGAGTTGTGAGTCGCCCAATGCAAGCCTTCTCGGGACATGCTACATATTGGGCGTCTTGCTTGACCCGGGAAACAGGTGACGCCATGGTTTTTTGCCTTTTCAAGCCCGATCTCTATCCTGGTACATGCCTAGTGAGTGAACTGTGGCGCACGCCGCCTTCTCGGAACTATCCGCTCCGCTGCATTTTGCTTGAGCGGTCATGGCGATGTGAGGTTTAGGTTTTTTAATGAGGCATTGAAAGGCTATTGGTTTCTGGGCGGGTCTGATTTGGGGCGGAGAATAGGTAGGTTACAGGTATGTACACTATTCTCAAGCCACTGGGTGGGCGAGTATGAAAAAGCAAATTCTAATTGTTCTAGACACAGACTTGGAAAAAGTGAAAGCTGGTATATATCATTTCTCATGCGCGATGCGGGAGGACTATGGGCTTCAAGAAACTAGGATTCCTTGTATCAATGGCCATGTTGAGAGATGGTACTACGTCCCATGGCGCTTCTGAGTTCACTTTGAGAACAAGAGACAATGAGCGGTGTGTGTAGTATTTCATTTTGGCCCTTTGCATGTTGCTCGAACAGCCAACCTTGCTCTTGACGAGAAAAAGCAGGGGAGGCTTGGTTGAAAGACGTCTTGGAGTAGAATCTGTTTTCTTAACGAGAAATTTGAACTTGGCACATGTCGAGACGGTACTCATGAGTCATATATTGATATTGCAGCATCCACACATAGGCAAATACTCGAGGATTTAGTATGTGGTGAACCTTTCAAGCAGTAAACTTGTCGCGAGGTCCTATCTCATGGAAACAGGAATATCTGGTCAAAGTATGATTCTCCAGTATGCGACAATATTGAAATGTAAGAGACGAGAATGGCAATGCTGAAGAATCCTGTGGGCGTTATTGTCTAAAGCAATTATTAGCACTGATGGAAAGTTTGTTGGAGCTAAGATGATATTCTCCTGCTGGACTGTTTGATCTAGACTAAGGATTCCCACTGGGAACAGATGGGAAGTTGGCGGGATTGTTCAATCTCTCTCGATTCCTCTTAGCTATCTCGATATTTCTCAATCTTTCTAGCCGCATCTGATAGAAGCTTCTATAGCATCTATTAGCCTACATCAATGCTGGGCAATAGCATTATTTGCTTGACTTGAGACTTACTTGTTCAATTGGTATATCCGCGGGGTCATCTCAGTAGCTGACTGTTCTTTTGATTTGGACAACTCTCTTATCTGACGTAGAATAAATTGGAAGCCTGTCAATACTAGTACTTATAATTACCTTGTCATCTTTGGCTTTCTCATCTTGCTTATCTTCGTCTTCTTCCTTGTTTTTTGCCTCCTTTTCTTCGTCTTTGTCCTTTTCTTTGTTTTTACCTTTTCGCTTCTCTTTCTTCAGTCTTTCTTTTTCCTCATACTCATTCTTGACTGCCTCAATCTCTTTGTCAAGCTCGGCTTTCTTCTTGGCTGCTTCAACTGACGCTGCCTCATCAGCATCCGGCTGGCAAAAGCCCCGGTCAGAAAGATGGCCAGCGCATGTATAAAAGTGATCCTAATATTCTTAACAGAGGGTACTTGTGAGTGAGCTAGCATTTTATACCTTGTTATTCGGCGTGATCAGCACGCTCGTGGTCGGCTTGTAGCAAATCCAGCACGCCTTGGAAGCATTATCTGCAACTCGACGCAAGTGCCAGATGTTCTCCATGAAAAGTTCAGATGTAGGTGCCTAGTGATTCATCGAAAAAAAGGGCGCGTTCGACCGCTACGTAGCTATGTCGCGAGGTAGATCGTGGTCGAGTCAGACCGAGTTGTTGGACTATGCTCGAAGTAGATAAGCGCCGAATAACCAGACTTTCGACCAAGAAGTACAAAAGCTCCCATCGTCAACCATCATCAAATGTTATCTTTCACTTCAAGAGCTACACGACTGTCATCCTGGGACCAGGCACAACAGTTTCAACGGTTACAGGGTTTTGGTTTCTATAAGAATTCTCCCTCATCTGTCAAAATTTCCCTATGTACGTCACTTTAATAATGACTGATGGCTTTGAGATTATACTAACAGATGATCTAGTTCAAAAGTTGTATTCATCTGGCATTATTCAAAGCTCAGTTATGGCTACTGAAGCGTCCAAGCTCAGATACATTGATGTTGGACCGCCAGACCTCTCTTGATGAAATAATATCGCACTAATGACCGATAGATTGGTATCAATCTAACTGATCCCATTTTTCGAGGATCATATCATGGAACGAAACGCCATGAGGATGATTTTGAAGACATTATTCAGCGAGGCCTCGATGCTGGCTGTAAGAAATTCATGGTGACTGGCTCGGATCTTCGAGAATCCAAACAGGCTATTGATATAGCAAAAGCGCACCCAGGCCTTTGCTATGCAACTGTGGGTGTCCATCCTTGCTCAGCGAAGAAATTCGACTCGCACCCTGGAGGTCCATCTGCTCTTATTTCAGCTTTGAAGTCACTCGCACTCGAGGCTAAATCCTCTGGCCACGTTGTTGCATTTGGGGAAATTGGTCTGGACTACGATCGATTGTTTCTCACACCAAAGGAGCAGCAACTCAAATATTTTGAAGCGCAGCTGGAAATCGCCGTTGAAGTCCAATTACCGCTGTTCCTCCATTCGAGAGCTGCTAGCGAGGATTTCGAGCGCCTATTGGGTGATAAGCTGGATCAGTTGCCCAAGAGAGGTCTTGTACATAGCTTTACCGGCACTTTGGAGGAGATGAATAGGCTGGTGGGTCTGGGATTCGACATCGGTGTGAATGGGTGCAGTATGAAGAGTGAGTCATGTACCATTCGCTTTGATCGTTGAAAAATGCCTAATATGATGGTCTAGCGGAGGAGAATATTGAAGTTGTAAGACAGATACCTCTTGAGCGTCTACAAATTGAGACGGATGGCCCCTGGGTAAGGTGGATTATTTGAGCTCCCCAAAAGGATACTAATGATCACTTCACAGTGCGAGATGAGACCTAGCCACGCATCCGCTAAATATCTCAAAGATGCGCCACCGCTTCCCAAGGCTGTTAAGAAAGAGAAATTCACAAAAGGCATGATGGTCAAAGGCCGAAATGAGCCTGCAACGATACCACATGTAGCATACGCGATAGCCCAAATCAAAGGAGTTACTGTAGAAGAAGTATGCGATGCGTAAGTCTGTCTCGACCCCCAGAAATGATCAAAAGCTAATTATGCCATAGTGCGTGGGCAAACTCAATAGAGATGTTTGGACTAGGTGGAGCAGAGAACCCTGTACCCGCTATTAGTACTTAGGTATAGAGTCAGGATGCATGGTATGACAAGCGACTTTGCATGTAGAATTCGATTTATACATGAAGGGAAATATCCTCTAAAGCTCGCAAGCATAATGACCACCGATTTCAATTCGCCCAATCGATAAACCTCTTTATTTCCTGTACCACATCCGCGTGATCTTTGTGTGTCTCATCTTCTTCTGCAACTGGAAGATACCGTACATCAGTGCCTCTGCTGTAGGGGGGCACCCGGGTACGTAGATGTCGACAGGTACGATCCTGTCGCAACCTCTTGTTACTGAGTAGCTGTAGTGATAATATCCTCCTCCATTGGCGCAGCTACCCATGGAAATGACCCATCGTGGGTCAGGCATCTGATCATAGACCTGTCGCAACGCCGGTGCCATTTTGTTCGTAAGGGTACCGGCAACAATCATGACATCAGACTGACGGGGTGATGCACGGAAAATGATACCGAGACGATCTTGATCGTATCGTGGAGTTGACAAGTGCATCATCTCTACCGCACAGCAGGCAAGTCCGAAAGTCAAGGGCCATAGGGAGCTCTGGCGTGCCCAATTGGCCATCTGATCGAGTGTTGTCCTTTACCACGTATTAGCCACTGTTACCCTACTTCTGCCTGTGGCGATTTGACATACAAGGCGTATTGTACCACACCCTTCTTGCCCTCTTGGCTCGGCAATGGTACTTCTCGCCGCGCGACTTTCATCGGTGGGGGTGTTCCAGGGTTGCCGTGGATCGTAGCCGGTGTGCTCATTGATGCTTTATCTGTGGCAGACGATGTAATAAAAGCTGTGCTACCTGCGCGGAATGGCAGCAGAGCGGTCATAGGTTTGGCTGCACATAACTGTTAGCTTCGCGCAGAAAGAGCTGTCGCCACGGCAGTGACAAACCTCGCAGGGCCATTGAGGTCGTAGACCTTGTTGTTGACGACAGCATTTGGGCGACAAGTACACAAAGGAAATGCGTCCGAGGAAGGAGTGGAGAGGGTGAATTGCGGGGTGGCGATGGTGGGAGTCGCGAAGTTGCTTGATGAGGTCAAGGAACTTTAGTCAACTAGGGCTTGGCGCTGCCCCGATTAGCTAGCTGATTCGGATGCCACCTGATTGGGCGGAGCAAAGAGCGACCTCCCACCATCACCCTTTCGGATTGCCCTGGCCTGGCCATCTGCATCTGCACGAACATCATTTACTTTTCCTTCGTACACGAGCTATCCAAACGGAATCACACACCTTGTCCATCACGGCCATTATAGCTCACTTAGCATCATGGCAGGCAAAGTACCAAGCATTGCGTGTATAGGTATTATAGGCAAACATGTCAGTGCATGGAAACGAGTGCTTGCTCCCATGTATACAGAGACACTTACTAGATCGCAGAACAATCCACTACACATATCGCTCTTCCCGCCTGAGGAGCGGGCTCCACTTGAATATCAATTTCTACTTTCATCATCGTTGGATATCTTCGAAGCTCGTCTGCCTCACAAAACAGCAGATCAAGACTTTGGACTCCTTCAGGCTGTAGACGAGAGATTAGCCATGTACGGATGGCTAACCAACACTGGCGTCAAAATTGTTATTGTAGTCGATATGGAGGGCCGACCAGCAACAGCGTTTGACAGTAAAGCAGCGACTGCAATTGGGCTACGCGATGCCGACATGAAGCCAGTAAGTCAGTGCTGTCGAGCACAAAACATGTTCTAATTCTAAAAAGGCCTTTCGGGCTCTACAAACAGCATATATCATGCTTTTAAGAAACCCCTTCTACAGTCCAGATGAGCATTCGCCTGTGGTAGCAAATGCCGAGAAAAGAATAGGTTCAACACAGATCACCAGTCGAAAATTCATCCAAGAAGTCAAGAGAATTGCTGATGCATGGTATCCCGGCGTTGCCAATATATGATTACATCTTCGTCCGTTTTATGGCATCACAATGCATAGGCAGGCGTTCGCCTTATAACTTCAACTCCAATACCCAATCCATCTATTCACATGATTATTCTTACAATTCAAGTCTACCTACGTCCAGGGGCAAGCATAACTCAATATTTAACATTGGATTAGTCTGTAGCCTTTCACGCTTCTAAGGCCGATGATGGGTACGAATACGCCTAATGCCGATCTTGGTTTAGCGCCTCGCGAATCGATCGCCTCGGCCATCAAGACCTGAGTACCACCAGGAAACTATCTTTCAAATGTACCGTTTCAATGTCTCCCTTTACGACAGGCGTTACCATCACAAACCCCCTTGTTCTCTATAGGAGCCTTATAGCAACTCAGAAAATCCGACCCGACCCTGCACAACATCGCCTTGGTATGCCATGACGTCTACCATTATGGCAATGCCAAGCCTCGAAACAACAACTGATTCATATATAGCACTGCATTTACAAAAGCTGTACGAGAATCTGATCGACTATGAACCTTCCGTAGAGTATGGGAAACGGCTACAGAGGCTCTCAAAAACAATTAATGCCAGCCACGATGGAGCAACACCTCCACCCCCCACAGATCTTCACACGAGGAGTGCTCGGACGAGGGGAATGTGGTCGTCTCTCCTTGATCATAAAGAAAGAAGAGATTCGCTAGCTCTTGCAAGAGTTCTTACTAATCATGAAGAGGCCATGCAGTTACAGAGCCCGAAAGGCCTCATGCTGCATGGAGAAGTTGGCACTGGAAAATCTATGCTCATTGATTTGTTTCAAGACTGTTTGCCAAATCGAAAGAAACGCAGATGGCACTTCAATACATTCATGCTAGATACCATATCACGGCTTGAGCAGATACGAAAGTCCCAGACGTTGTTGCGACATGGACTTACTCAAGGCAATGCTGCGGAGCACTCGTTGCTGATTGTCGCACGAGACCTCATCGAGACGTCGCCCATATTGTTTCTTGATGAGTTTCAATTTCCAGACCGCGTTGCATCTAAGATTCTCTCAAACCTCATGACCTCTTTTTTCCAGCTCGGTGGGGTACTGATTGCCACCAGCAATCGAATGCCTGAAGATTTAGCCAAGGCTGCTGGAATGGAATATGAGGCTCCGGTAAGCAGAGTCAACAGATTGGGCTGGTCTTTGAGTACGACAGAGTCGCGTAGAAGAGATGATGGACCTGGTCAGAAAGGAGAGTACAGTACGTTCCTAGAGGTTTTACGAGCAAGGTGTGAAGTTTGGGAGATGGAAGGCAAGCATGATTACAGGAAATTAGAAAGAGAAGAGGGTCCATCTAACACCGAAGCCGTGTCTACGCCAACTCCTCTGCGAAGTTCCACTTCAGCCAGTATATCAAGCCCTACGAAAGTATCCTGCTCAGATGAAACTACAGCAATATCGAGGCCCTCTCTGCCTAAGCACTACCTTGTCCAACCTTCCACGGCAGAAGGTCTCACCACATTTGGAGAGACATTCAACGCCCTCGTTGAGCAAGCAACATTGTCGTCTTATCCCATTCCCTGGAGCCCTGCCGCTCTGATAGTGTATGGTCGAAAAATTGATGTTCCCGCCCAATATAACGGCGTGGCATTCTTTGACTTTTCAGAGATTTGTGGTGCTGTACTTGGACCTGCGGACTACATTACACTATCTTCAACGTACCACACCTTCATCGTGACCGATGTGCCTATCATGCAGTTCCTGCAAAAGAATGAAGCTAGGAGATTCATCACATTGTTGGATGCATTGTACGAAGCACGGTGTCGCCTATTAATCACTGCTTCTGCTGGTCCTGATGACATACTATTTCCGGAGGTACCTGCATCCAATAACGGCACTGAGGAAGATGCAATTCTAAATGACGCTGTACATTCTGAGACGTACTCCGAGATCTATCAAGAGGCGACATCGCCGTTCAGACCCAACATCTCCTCATACAATAATGGCACTCTTGCTCATGACGCTTTGGAGGACGATCCCCCAAACAGGTTCCGCCAACCGGGTTCATCTTACACCGATGAACGAAGGCTGAATGATGGATCAAAAGCTCCAGACTTTGCTAACATCGGAGGGTTGACAGGTGAAGACGAACGCTTTGCCGTAAAACGAGCAGAGAGTCGAATTTGGGAGATGTGTTCGGGACGATGGTGGGATCGTGCAGCATCAACATCTGATGCAGGTGGCATAGAAGGCTCACAATCACAGCTAGATACATCATGGTGGCGTCCTCTGCCCATGGCATCACGACATTGGGAACAGCCATCGGCAGAAGCGACTACGACTGGTGCTCAGCCACCCTCGGACTTACCACCGAACGTCAAGATCTTGTCGGATGAAGAACAGCAAGGTAAAATGTTTCCCCATGGCGCAAGCCCCTTTAGAACACATCCAGATGCACCTCCTAGGATTGACTGGACGCATGTATGGGGAACAGTCAAATGGGGTAAACGAGCTGGGGCCTGGGGAAAAGGTGTCGAAGGCTTGTCGGAGCGAAAGAGTGGAAACGAGGGCGACCGATAAGTTGATGTTGCAGCGGGGCTTCCCTCACGTTGATCTTTCGCCTCATGTGGCCTGTAGATCCTCGTGCGATCCAACAACGCACGTTTGTAGATCCCCCGAGCAGCTGATCAACGAGCTTAACAATCAGCTCTCCAAAGCTGCTGATCAATCCAGTTCCTGATGTTTTAATCTGGTTCGAAATAGCTGATGCAAGTAGTTGCGGTTTATATTACTGTTAGAGTTGCATAACCATGTGATAAATGTATTATCCAATATCAATTGGAGTATTATGCGCCGAACAAAGTACCCGGTGCCGGATGACACTTCATCTCGATAGTAACAGCATAGGTGATGTCGGTTCTCTCCGTCGTGCTGTCTATTGAGTAGTAATTAGTAGTAGTACGGAGTATTGATTTTCGTCCGTTGAGAGGGGGGTTTGCCCCCTTTCGAGCCTCCCTTGGGGCATGTGGAGTCTGGACGTGTCAAGCTATGGACTCACGACTGCGTCTGCCTCAGAAGACAATTCTAGGTTATGGGCCCTGCGTCTATTTACACGAGGTTCATCTGCGTTGTCTGTGTCTCTTCACCCCCTCCTGTTGGGGTATCGGGACTTTTGTGTTCTTTTGCCTCCAGGCTGTGTGTATCGGGGTGATGCCCGTGGATGTGCTGTCTATTGAGGGGTTGCGAAATAATGATAGATTAAAGATTTTGGGACGATAGTCAGCCCTTCGACTTGAAACATAAAATGATATAAAACAACACCAAGATAATACAATGATTAGCAAAACACAGTAGCTTGTACGAGACTGTTCTCTTGCAATTCTATTCGCGTACGAGCAACAGGGATAGGCGTCGAGTTTTCGATGTCGTCGGAATGTTTTCTCTTGATAACGCTAAGATAGATAATTATAGTAATAGACTTATCCTAATTGGGAGTCTAACCTATCACTCTCTACCCTCCTCTTCCCTATACTAGGACTAGCGTCGAATATACCTGTTGTCAAGAATTTTGTATAGGGTTCGATAATTATCGTCGAACGTCGTAGTTTACTCCGTATATTTTTTTCAATGTGGAAAACCCACCCCTGACGAGAAATGAAACAACTCGCACTAGGATTCCGCTTTAGCCAGCTGGTGCGCTGTGCATCGTATCTGAACAGGCTACACACTCCGTATCTTTTCCACCATTCAAGTTTCTCGTTCTTGTTTTATCATGGTTTCTGTAGCTTCAGACCTCAGACTGAAGTATACAGAGTAGTTTTTTGTGTACTTTTTTAAAGACCAAATTCAATTTTCTTCTTCAGCCTCTCTTCTCAATATCAAGTCTCAACTAGTCGAACATCTGGCAGCTTTACTCTCGTAGACCATCAAGAAGCGTCCACGCGGTACTGCGCGATTTCACTATATGCGATTTCGACCTTAGGCTCCCTCGGTGGCATACTCGTCCCAAGATATTCGACATGATCGAAAAAGCGACACCCGTAAACCGCGAGATCTGGCTTGATGGACTACGTGGTTTCGCTGCTCTCATTGTTGCTTGGGTTCATATGACACTTGGTAAATTCGGCACACCCTATCGTTCTTTCTGGGATTCGCCCGCGTCTGAGAACCGTCATTTAATCCAACTCGCACCGTTCCGCATCTTCTTCTCTGGACAGGCCATGGTCACGGTCTTCTTCGTCGTGTCTGGTTATTCCATTTCAACGGGATTGATCAAGTTACGCAATGAAGACTCTCTCATCGACTTCTACCGGAAATTAACGAGCAGTGTGGTCAGAAGGATGTTTAGACTGTGTTTCCCGGTCGCTGTGCTTATGCTCATCAGCCATGTGCTGTATTTTGCTGGGCTATACACCCTCGAATTTGCGGAAGGCCAGGGCTGTCCAGGCACGAAGCCTTGGGGGTCGCCTATACCACATATCCATTGCTTGTTTCGGTCTTTCTTCAGCATCATCAACCTTCAAAAGGACCAGGATCTGACACTGAATAGCCACCTATGGACGATTCCCATTGAGATACGTGGTTCCATGAAGGTATACTTGACACTTCTTGGACTGTCAACAGTGAGCGAAACAGTCCGAGAGCTGGCTATAGGCCTTCTTGCTGTAAGATGCTGGTGGAACGGAGCCCCGGAGAACATGGCCTTCCTTGCAGGATTGTTACTCGCTGAGCATAGTGCATCCTCATACCGCAGGCAAACAGACTCTCGGTTTCCCGCTCATAGCGATTCTGCGAAACTCGATTCCTTGAAGCCGATACTGCTGAGTCGACGCGCTATCTTCTTTCGCTATTTTTCGTTTGTATCAGGCATTTATCTCCTGAGTCTCCCGCCTCCAACCCAGTCCAATATTGCAAGCAAGCCCATATTCCCGGCCGATTGGTTCTTTCTTGACCTTCTGCCTCCTTTTTCATGGTGGGACCTGGAAGAGACAGTACGCACTTGGCAAACTTTTGGTGCGATCTTAGTGGTCAGCAGTATACACGATTTGCCCCAGTTGAAGAGACCTTTTGAATCTAAAGTGGGACAATTCTTTGGGTTCATATCGTTTAGTTTGTACCTTTGCCATCAGACTGTTTACCGAATAATGCTTCATTGGTCACTAAAATGGACGACCCTTTGCATGACCGGTGTCAGCTACTTGGATGCCTACACAGAAGGACGATGGGGAATCGTGCTCGTAGCCTGGGTGCTATCAGTACCATTAATCTGGACGGTATTGCTGCTAGCCAGCAGGTATATGGCAAAGTCAGTTGACCAAAAGAGCGTGAGATTGGGCTTCTGTATGGAGAAACTGCTTTCTCGATTGTGACATAATTGCATGGTTAGATTAACAAGGGTTACAAATTCAAAGCGTGGCTGAATAATCGACGGACATTAGATCGAAAACGTAATGAAACCATATCACAAACCTCATGGGCATTCCAAGGTACGTGCGAATAAGGCCAATACCATCAATATCGACCGTCAGTGTAGTGCAGCCGACTGAAGCCATAGAATTGTGCCTGCAACCGACACTTTACACTGCAATTACTCTTCTTAGTAAGTTGGTCGATCAAAGTGGTAACTCAGGCGCTGGAGAATATTGGACTGGGCAGAAGCGGACAGTTTTAACTAAAACCGCCCATTACCACTGAAGGGCTACTGCAATCGACAGCTACTGTGAGTTTACTTATTTGGGACGGTAATATAGGGTGCATCATGGCGTAGAATGGTCCGAGTCCCTTGCTACAAACCTGGACAACCATGAAATCACAACTGCTTTCGATGCTTGTCGTTAAGTTGCCTTGTTGAGTGCTTTAGTCTCCCTGATGCCTACGACAATGTACATAAATGATACCATAGAACGGAGACGGGAGCTAAACGTCATGACATGGTACATGAGTGGTTTGAGTCGGTAGTGAACCATCGTACTAAGTCCCCTTTTACCATCGAATAACAACTACGTTCGACAGTTTGCAAAACACTTGCCATATTGCGACAGTCTATCTGCGGTTGAGAATCGGTATGATGGCAGCGACGAGGACAATCCTAGAAGAATCGCAAATAAGGTGCGTCCTCCAACCACGGTTCCGGGAGATTAAGGAACTCCAGGTCTCGCTCGCGTAACCACATTTTGTCGGCAGTAATCAACACTTCTGAGTGAAAGTTGCTCCTTTGGGACCTGTGAGATACCTATTCGGTTGCATTGCTTTTGAATCTCATGCACATAGGGTTCTGTTGTGCGTGCCTTGGCGCTTTGAGGGTTGGGTTTTCGACGTTGGAAAAATGATGAGATTCGACGACGTCCATCACTCGGACTCGCTCCCCATGCCAATGATTCGACGACGAGGTTTTTCGATGCTAGTCCTAGTATAGTAATAGGACAAAGTAGGGGAAGGGCAGCCACTTGGGGAAAGACACGTGATGGACGAGGAAGAGTCACGTGACTCTAAGGTAATCACCCTAGCCGTTCCTCTAACTAGGTAATCAAAATAGTCTACTACCTCATCCGTCTTAGCGTCATCAAGGGAGAATACCTATTCAACGACATTCGCCCCCAACCCTGCTTCAAAGCCACGTTTGTCTTGTATCGGATGTGTGCAGATCGTGCCGAGTGCTTCACGTATTCCGATAGGTTGGTGCGGTACCTGACTGCAATGTGCATGGAGCAGAGGTTAGGTATCCATGTGTGGGCATAGGAGGCATATTAGCTCTCAGGAGCCAGCCCTTCAGGTCCATTCGACATGTCACATGGTGCGTTCGGATCCGGGTGGTGGCATTCTTCCGTGACTATTATTATCAGCTTGTCCAGGCGCTTTTCAGATGGCTGTGGCAATGTGTGGCTAGCAAGTGCTCACATGCCCATTGCCGCCACGGGTTAGTTTGGGTTCCAGTTGTAGCACAGCCTGCCCGGAACATCTCGCAGAGCTGTGCACGTAGTTTCCTCACTCACATTTTAGTCCTATAGTTACGACGTCAGCATGGTGCAATGAGTTTGTTGTCTTCTTTTATTACCCGTCGATTCTCTGGCGCGGCCTCGTCTAGCGAAGCGAGCCATGACGGAACTCTCCCTCTCCCTACGTTGACATGTGACACTCCCACCGCTCCTTCGCATGCGCCCACCACACTACCAGATGACGACGTAGACGCAATTGTCTCCACGGCAGACAACAGTGCTGTACCTGCTGTACTAGACAGACGCCCCACGTTAATCGATCGCTTCCGACGATATTCCTCTTTCACCCGCCCGTCCCAGGATGCTGTGGTGGTTGAAGAAGCCTGTAATGACCCTTCAAGTAATACCCCAACCACGGCTCCGATAACCATTCTACATGGTACCACCATGCCCCACGATTCAACCCACGTTTCTGAGCTCAATCGTCGCCTCCGTCAGGTTGCCCTAGACCCTGGGCTTTCGAGCGCCTCTTCGAGCATTCCAATACCTAGCATTAGAACTACATCTATGGATCAAAATGGCTCAGCATTGTCTGAGTCGTTACCTGCAGATGACGGCATGGCACATCTTCGCGCACGCATTCATGAGATTCGTGATATGAATATTTCCGACCAAGAACGAGCACGAATGGTCCATGGCTTAATGACAGAACGGTACAACCTGATGCGACCAACGTCACCAAGCAGCTTCGTCTCCCACGACCGCCCTTTCACACCCAATTCGGGATATTCTGTTTTCTCAGAGGTACAAGCCTCCTCACCCATGTCAAGCGCAACTGATGTCGACCCTAAAAACCCCTACAATTTGCGCCCTGGCGATACTTCTCCCACCTATCGGCCCCATGTTGAAAGCCATACCGAGCATGGTGAGGAGGAGGAAGATGATCAAATTGAGGGGGAATTGATCTTAGGGTGTCAGCATTATAAGAGAAACGTGAAAGTACAATGTTTTGATTGTCGCCGTTGGTACACGTGCAGACACTGCCATGACTCTGTCGAAAGTCATAACTTGAACAGGAAAATGACACAAAATATGCTATGTATGGCTTGTGGGACCCCTCAAAAGGCATCTGATCATTGCGAGGTCTGCGAGACAGAGGCTGCTTGTTACTATTGCGATATTTGCAAGCTCTGGGACAACAATAGCAAGAAAAAGATCTACCACTGCCCAGATTGTGGTATCTGCAGGAGGGGCGAAGGCCTGGGGAAGGACTTCTACCACTGCAAGGTAAGTGCATCCAATCTCTTCGATAAACTCAACAACACGCAACTAACGATATATAGAAATGTAACGTTTGCATAACGATCTCCCGTGCCACAACACACAAGTGTCATCCAGGCGCTATGGAGAACGACTGCCCTATATGTAGCGATTACCTCTTCACATCTTCCACAGCTGTAGTATCTATGCCTTGTGGCCATTACTTGCATAAGGGCTGCTATAATCTGTACATGGAGACGGCATACAAATGCCCAATATGCAAGAAAAGCGCCGTGTGCATGGACCTGCAGTGGCAGAAACTCACGCAAGCAATTGAAGGCCAGCCAATGCCGGAACAATTTGCAAACACTCGCGCGGTAATTCAATGCAACGACTGCTCTGCAAAATCATCAGTCAAGTATCACTGGTTAGGAAATCAGTGCGGGTCCTGCGATTCCTACAATACCAATGAACTTCGAATTCTCAACGGCCCTGAAAGTGAAGAGGCCGCAAACGCAATGCTGGATGCTGATGCCGAGGCTGGGTCAAGGTCGCCTGTCAGCGTCAGTTCTCCTGCTTCAGTTCCGCTCCTTTCTCCTCGATACTACTTCCAACCGGACGAACCAGAACAGACATGGCTGCCAGCACAACTTCCAGCATTCCCATTCCAGATGCCGCAATTTCCTGGAAGACCACGGATGCCTCAAATGCCACAATTTCCCTCTTTGCCGCAATTCCCTCAGATGCCACAGTTTCCCCAAATGCCGCAGTTTCCACAGATACCACAATTTCCTCAGATGCCCCAAATGCCAGACGCCGCACAAGAATTGCTTGAGCGTGTGCGTAAGTCAATGGATGCCTATTTGAACCCCACAGCCGATGTTCGAGCGGAGGATGTTCCATTCATTGATTTAGGCGACGATGATCGTGGAGAAACGCGAGCCACGGACGGCACAATCGTAAAGGAGCCATCTTTGCCACAATATGTTCTAGAACGATTCACTCAATCATTGCAGCGGTTCCGGGCAGACTTGAACCCTGGTATGGAAGACATACCCGCTTTAGATCTCGACGAAGATCATGATCCTGATGGATTGCAATTCTGGGGAGAGGATGGTAGCCGCTTACAACGGTGGGTGTCACATGATGAGGATGAAGATGACGAAGACGAAAGCAGTAGTGATGAAAGCGAACCCGAAGAAGACGAAGAGGATGACGAAGATGAAAACGATGGCGGAAATGGAAGAGCCAAGGACTTCTATCTTCCTGGGCATCATTAGCATTGGAAGGGGCATTTAGTCAAGGCAAAAAGCATGGCGTGTTGGAGTATAAGCGTGAAACAGAAACCTTTGCATCGATATTACTATTAACACAAAGAAAGATACCCAATATATGCTGGAATTCCAGATTTCTTGTCTAATCTTGTCCCCTTCTGACCAGGAAGCTATTATGTTAGCCCTAAATGACTGGTTCTGAGCAGGAACATAAATTTCAAAGATACATTGGTCGTAATCAATCAACTGAAATACAAGGAAGCTTATGACTTTAGTATTTTGAACGGATATAGAGACAATGCGGCATGACCCTGAGAGAATGCACGTGATTTGGCCGCTTATCACTAGTGCAACGTGCACAGGCCACCACACACGAATATCGCAAGCTACCTGGAAAGTTTGAACCTCAAGAGCACTTCGAACGCCATCGTCGACTAACCCATAGCGAGGAACTCAAGCAGTACGTACAATGTCTATTTACCCTATTGTCATTATGAGCATGGCTATATGCGCTGCTACAACATTATCTCTACCCTAGCCGTCTGTTGTGATCATTGCGACACATACAAATGGAATCGTCGACTGACAGACACTTTACAGCAATGGCTCCCAAAGCAAACACCAAGAAGCCCGCCGGCAAGACTGGCCGCAGCGCCATCGCCGACGTCGTCGCCCGCGAATACACAATTCATATGCACAAGCGAGTATGTTGATTCAGTTTGGTGAAGTCCAATGACGGCCTGCACGGTTGAGGATGGGCACTTGAGCAGATCGATCACGCTGGCAGCAATGCACTGCGAAATCGCTCTTGCAGTCTCGAGTGCTCGTCGTTGACCCTCTGCGGGCATCGGGCGGAAGACTGAAGAAAGAACATAAGGCTAATACAATGGGGTCTAGGTACATGGTGTCAGCTTCAAGAAGAGGGCTCCGAGGGCCGTCAAGGAGATCCGTGCTTTTGCTGAGAAGGCTATGGTATGTGTGCAAACCTATCTGGCTAGCAAAATTTGCACTGTTGACTATTCTGTATAATGACAAATCGCTAACATGTTACTACAGGGCACCAAGGACGTCCGCCTGGACCCCCAACTCAACAAGAAGGTTTGGGAGGCCGGCATCAAGGGCGTCCCATACCGTCTCCGTGTCCGCATCTCGCGTAAGCGTAACGACGAGGAGGGTGCCAAGGAGAAGCTCTACTCGTACGTCCAGGCCGTCAACGTCAAGGACCCCAAGGGCCTGCACACCCAGGTCGTCGAGGATGCTTAGATGACTGAGCTGAGAGAGGAAGAAAGGCTTGGGATGCATACCAAAAAATCATGGCGTTCCGGCGGGTTACTGAGTAGCCACGATTTTATTTAGATGAGCGAAAAGCTTGCGAAATGATACCTAAATGACACTTCATGCCCCGCCAATTTCTGAATTAGAACAAGATGTGTGTCGTTGTATGAAGCGCATGACGTATGTTTTCAGCTCTCTACATGGTCCTTTCACATTTCATATTGCCAAGTTTGAAGGGAGGTTTTTCGAGCTGAGAAGCACATTGTGATGAAGCTGATGAAGACTCAACGAAATTATATGCGTTTACACATATTATTGAACCTTGCCACAAATGTCTATATGTGGTGATGTATGCTCCTTGTTGGCCTTCAACGTCTTTGGACGGTCTACTTACCAGGGTTCAGCGCCTTCTCGATGTGAAGTTGTTCCTCTTGCTCAATACTACGTATACTATCCCATTTGGGGGAAGATTCAGGGCGAGACCAAAAATCCGGGTCTTGCAGTGTCCGCATATCTTTGAACAGGTTACCGATTAGATACAAACTTCCTGTCAAAACTATCGGGCAGTGTACTTTCGGATCCCGAAGACTTAGATGTTTGGCTGCACATAGAGCTCGTAAGGGGTTGGGCTGAGGTATTGCGATTGCAGTAATGCTCGCTTGTGCAGATTTGGCTGCGTCGATGAGAGCCTGGGTAGGCATGGGTTTTATCCATGGCATGCCGCTGACAGGGCCAAAGGTTGTCGCAACGACATTATCTCCCGGCTTCAGTAGGATCTCAAGATACTGCTTTGCATCTTTGCCATCGGTCATAGCGAGAACCCATGTTACTGGCCATCCTTGATCTTTAGGTAATTCGAAATCTTGGGCTTGTTTCTGTCTCTCATTCTTCTCCACGAAGCGTTCAAGCTCCCTTGCCGCATCGGGATTGTGGGCACCATCTATCAGTATGGCTCTACCAGTATCACTGTTCTCTTGTCGGCCAAAGATGGGTGGTACAGTGTGATACTGAAGCCTGCCTAGGTTCCAATGCCTCCGGGGCGCAATCCCCGCAGCAATCTCATCGTCCGCCAGTGTGGCACTGATGCTCTTCAACGCTGCTTTGGCAGCGATAACAGCTATGATTGCATTGTCTTTCTGGAAAGGTAGCAACGGCTCCATATGGTGGTGCCATTGCTTTGATGAAAAGAGGCCCTGAAGCTCTGAGGACTCGCTGAACAAGCGAGGTCCTGCTCCAATATCCTGGGCATATTGATCGATGACATCCTGGACGCTCTTCTCGTTTTTTGGGTTGACGACATATGGGACGTTGGGCCTTAGAATGCCAGCCTTGTGCTTTGCAATATCCGCAATTGTGTTGCCGAGAAAGCTTTCATGGTCCTTTGCAATCTTGGAGATGACAGAGACGACTTGGTTGTTAAGGATGTTGGTGGCATCGAGCTTACCACCCATACCAACCTCGATAACGCCTACATCAATTTTTTCTTCGTTGAAAAGATGGAAAGCAGAAGCGGTAAGGATTTCAAAGGGTGACGCATTAATGTTGTTCCTCTGACTCAGCTGCTCATAATGTTGCTCAATACGAGTGAAGCTGGTCACATCTATGGGCTTCTCATTGATAGAAATACAGTCCCACCTGACAGTGTAAGCAACGACTGGACTCGCAATACGTGGCCAGGTGCATACCTGTCTACCAGATGTGGAGACGTGAACCGCCCTGTACGTATTGACTTGCGCCTCAGTAAGGCCGCCGCATGATGGCAGATGGAGCCTTTGCCATTGGTGCCAGCGACATGTATGGCTTTCCACGGGAAGTGAATGTCTTTGAGCAACTGGCCTATTCTCTCCAAGCCGGGCTGGATCATGGCCGTCTAGTGTTGCTAAGGAAACATAGGCACCAGCGGGTTCAGGCAGACATAGATTGATGGGCTGAAACTGGTTCCTGCAGACAGTCATGACTCAAAACGGCCACTGGATGGGAAGGCGCGAGTGAAATCGCCCTTACCCGAACCGGCACGCTAGTCACGCCTGCCGAGTCCCTATTGTGCACCTGGCAAGACAACAATACCAGTCCAGAAAGCGCATATGAATTGATCGATCAAGAGCAGAACGAGCCGAGTCTGTCTCTTACTTGAACACCACACTTTTCGTTGCACGGCGTCTCTCACCCGCGCGACAAAGTGAAGCGCAGTTTGGCAAACTACATTTCCGAAGCCAGCCCCATTCCATTTAACTATTAGCGCCTCAAATCCGGGGGCTCCTCCAAACGTTCACTACTACACCATCTCCACCTCATCACCCCCGTCACTACTGCACCCACAAATTCTTGCGCAATGGGTATCCCTATCGGTTGGAACATCTCCAGAAATGATGCAAAGGAGAAAGACGTGCTGCGCGCCGACGTGACCGGCCAGCGTTCGCCCATTCGGCGGCGCATGAGACCAACCAGATCGCCACCCTCTCGCAGCGCATTCGACTCGGACTTTTTGGTGTCGACACCGCGATTTGCGCCGCATCTCGAGCCCATTTCTCGTTCTTCGCACTCTCGGACGCGCCTGCCCCCGCCACCTGTCCCTGAGGTGTCGAGGTCAGCCTACCGCAGTAGCGACTCTGCCAGGGACCCGCCCAGCCTACAACGCGAAGAAGCCAGCTTCCGCAGCTCGCGTCCACGTGCTCACGAATATGAATATGTGCGCACAAGCGAGCCACGCGCCTCCAGCAGCGACCGCCGGCTACCTGCCTTTACGCCCGGATTCGCGCCAGCATCAGCATCAGCATCAGCGTCAGCATCAGCACGCATGGCTGAGGCTGAGGCTGAGGCTCTGGTTGAAGTACGAGAGTCCTCGATTGATGCCGAGTATATTGAGATTCGCCGCGCTCCAGGCGTCCGGTTGACACGCTCACGAAGTCCACGCGCAGAACAATCATTTGGCAGAGCTCAAGGAGCAGATGCAACCGACGGAGGGCACGACGGAGGCAACAACGCTGTGAGCTTCCCACCCCTGCGCCGTATGGGCAGGCGCAACATTGCCGATGGACCATTGCCCGCCAGCTCTCTGCGCGAGTCGTGGAGCCCTGTCTCGAGTATCGACGGTCTGGGCGATCGGGAGCGCAGCTTGAGCCCCTATGAGGAGCGATTGCCATGGGACACATTTCTCACCACCGTTGTACCCGATCCAGTCGCTCCTACGGCTGAGTCATCGTTTGCTTCTGCTGCCGCCTCAGCCTCGTTCTCCAATTCGCATCCAAGCTCGCGAGCCGGCAGCTCCAACACGTCTGCTTCATCCTCACGAACACACCTCACCGTGCCTTCACGACACCAGTCACTCCCAAGCAACGAACAATTTATGCGTGCCTGCGATACGTCTGATGATGATACTGCGTCAGATACAGAGGCTGAGGATGAGGCTGCGAATCGGTACATCCCCATCGCTCTCCTCAGCAGGAGTCGTCCCTCGTACTTTTCCGACGAGCCCCCACACCGCGACCCCGAGCGGTACTCGAGTCGAGTGTTGGAGCGCTCTCGCAATGCCAGCTCCTACGTGCAGAGGTTCTACAGTCCTGGCTCGCGACCACGATCCATGCGTGGTACGTTGAGCAGCCCTTATCCGCCTCGCCGCGAAGGCCAGTCGGTCAGGCCTCGAATGGAGCAACTTGATGGACCGGCAGATGGAGTAGTAGAGGAATCAGCAGATGGTCCAGTAGACGGGTCTACTCCCATCAGCGAGGACGAAGTTCCACCCTTTGCTTCGCGCAGCTCTCCCGCTCTGGATCAAGAGCTCCGCGAGGCACGCTCACTCCTCGAACGTCTGTCGCGTCGAGAAGACGTCAGCGATGACTTCTGGGCATCCGTCGGCCTAACACGTTCCTTTGCCGACCGCGTCGAAAGCTTCAACGAACGCGAACAACTTTGATTATTGACTATCACCAC
Source organism: Shiraia bambusicola (assembly GCA_028220655.1). Lineage (NCBI taxonomy): Eukaryota > Fungi > Ascomycota > Dothideomycetes > Pleosporales > Shiraiaceae > Shiraia > Shiraia bambusicola. The sequence continues at coordinate 653,770 of SSBG01000002.1, read as the reverse complement.
CAGCTGGCTGGTCTTGATATCCTTATTCCATCAGTTACAAAAAAGGAAGCGTCATCTTGTACGATCAGATTACCATGTTTGCAGTTTTTTTTTGCTTTTTTCCCTTCTTTTTCTCTTTTCTTCCCTTTCTTTTGATTATCGATCTTATACTGGAGTCTCCATCTGCTTTGCTTGGACACACAGCGTAAGGCTAGCGCAGCTGTTTTTAATTTTTGCATCTGGATTATGAGCAAAAAGCCATGCCCTGTCATGGATGGAATGTCATGGATGGAATGGGCTTTGAATTATTAGAAGCGACCTTGGTAGCAATTACACGACACAAGCGTTTTGAGATGCCTACCTACCTAGTCGATACAACCTTGAAGTGGTCTATGTAGTGCACTATTTGCACAAGAAGCAATCAAAAATAAAAAAGCATTTCTACATGGCTATATTGGCATGTTTCTTTAATGCACCCACCTACTCCCGTTCATCTCTGCAGTGACGTGAAGTGTATTAGCCATAATAATTCCTTACCCTCAACACCACACCAAAATAAAAACTAGACGTAAAAACCTTCCACTCTAGAAACATGTCAATACAGAAACTTAATATATAAGAGAACTTGACGTAAAAAGAAAACTAGACATCATCCTGCCTTCCTTCTCTAACTACAGTCTTAGTTTAGGTAACCAGAAACAGAAGAGAAGAAGAAAAAAAATAGAAGCCAGATATATCAGACATCTCTCTCACCAAAGCCCCCCCCCCCCGCCGCCAAAAAAAAAGAACACCAACAAAGCATCTCAGGCGGGGCTCGAACCCGCAGCCTTTGGATGACCGACTTAATTCGCACGGTAGAAGTCCAACGCGCTACCATTGCGCCACTGAGACTGACCAAATCGAATCGAATCGAATCGATGGAAATATAAGACTTCTGAGCGTTTTTTTGGATTGAATTGTTTATATATATCTTTATTTGTGTGGTGGGTTTTAGTTGAAGTGGGTTAGTTGGGAAATTTTGGTGGGTGGGGGGGGGGGGGGACGAC
>SSBG01000002.1:592330-648084 GCA_028220655.1 Shiraia bambusicola | reverse complement strand
GGTCCCGTTTTTTTTTTTTTTTTTTCCCACGGAGTATTAGCCACGGTCCTGCGTCTATGCGTCTATGCGTCTAGGTATACCCTAGGTCAAGGTATGTATGTACTCCGTACACATAGTTAATAGTTTGTTGAGTGCAAAGATTTTCTCCATGCACGGGTCAGCTGGCAGACGCGCTAAAAATGGACACAGCCATGAATGAGTCCGTTCCATGCCTCCTTGGTCCTTGACAGGCTGTGGGGCCAATACCGTTGCGCCGCGAAGACAAAAGAGGGCTGATCAAAGCCTAAATCAATTCACCAAGTAATAGGTAATTATCATCCAGTGTCCACCCACCACCACCACCCGCCGCTCACTCCATCTACCCTGTGACCTGTGACCAAACTGCCATTTCCTAATTCTTTCTTTTGTCTTTTCTTCGTGAGCTCCACCCACCTTCGCTGAAACAAACAAACACACACACACACACACACACTCGTGACTCGACAAACAACCGTCGCGCGCCAGTCCACTCACCCTTGCAACTCCATCACCTCCTTTAATTCACTGTCCAGTCTGTACTACGCCCAAATTCTCTTGGTGAAACCGCATCAGCGCTTTGTCAAAGTTGTCAAAGCCCGCACGACACCTCATCTCCATCGCCACTAATAATACTGCTCACACTCGCTCCTTCCTCCACCGTTCACCGTTCACCGTTCACCGTCCACCACCGTCCACCACTGTCTGCCAAAATGCTGCCCAACTCGTGGCTGTTGACCCTCGTCGCCCTCGTCGCCTTGTCGTCGGCCTTCAACATGCACGAGTTTCACCTCGACGGCATCGAAGAGTACATCCACCACGGAGAGAAGCGCCAGGCATCGGGTACAGGCGCAGGCGCAAGCACTCCTGCATCTGCTCCTGCCTCGTCTCCACCACCAGCCTCATCTCCGGCTCCACGACCATCGTCACCAGCTCCTACTCCAACCCCAAGTCCAACTCCCAATCCAGTGACCTCGGAAGCCCCATCCTCTGCTGCACCAGCACCCGGGAGCAGCCGGCAACCCTCTCCAGAACGCAGCAGCCCAAATGTCCCAGCATCAAGCGCTGCAGCGCCATCCTCTTCAGTAGCTCCGCGTACTACCCCAATCATAAGAACCTCCGCCCTCGTTTCGACCTCGGCTCAAACCTACGTTACCATCATCACGACTGAGAGCAACGGGTCCCAGGTCGAGGTCACGTCCACTGGCACTACCGATGTCGCTGTTACCACTGGCCAAACAATATACACCGACCCGCCTACATCGCAGACCAACAGTGGTAACAACGGCGGCGGCTTGAGCGACAGCAACAAGAAGGTCATTGGCGGCGTGGTCGGCGGCGTTGGCGGCGCTCTCCTCCTTGGTGGCATTGCCCTTGTCTTCTGGCGCATGAAGAAGCGCCAGCACAAGGTCACCGCCGATGACGATGATTTGAACCTCAACACCGGCGCTGCCCTAGGCGACAAGCCCCAGAACGGCACCGGTGCCTCCCCCTTCCAGTCCAATCTTGAGCAGTATCATAATCCTGGCGGTCGCCCCAACGCAGCTGCCAACTTCTAATTTGTCTATCGATTATTACACACTCTAGTGACCCAAACAGGGTCTGCTCACGACATCAACGATCATCTTCCCTTTACCGAGCGTTTTGGCTGGTTTGTTCAAGGGCTTTTAATGCCCTCAAGGCATCACTTGCATCCTGTTCTCCTTTCTAGAATGGTCAACGCGAGTAATGGCAAGACTTAGCATCAAGCATCTTGCAGCTTATCCACTCTTCTCAACTTGCAACGTTGCCTTTGCATCGTTGCTCAATAAAAGTTGTAACTGAGCATCTTTAGTTTCTCTTCATGTATAGCAAGGCATAGCATACCGCCCAATCTAAATCTCATCTGTTTCCACGTCTGTTCTGTTCGCCATTTCCACACTTGCTCATCTCATTCAGTCTCTACGTCATGTTCCTAGTTTTTTTTTTCATATTCCTTGTCTCGCTTTCCGGACCCAAAGTTTTCATGTTCAGGGGTTGCGTGTTTCATAAATGTCGCAATATCATCGCCACACTGCCTGAAGCAGGCTACCCGAACACAGCGCCAAACTCTTTGGGCATGACAAGGTAACATGCGGTTTTACATGTCAGAGCGCCGGCCACCAACAACGCTGCTACATAGGCGCCGCACCCTGCTGCACGCGACCGGAATGGCCCTCTCGTAAACTCTAATGACCTTTACGAGTTTCCCTACAGAAACTCCCACATAGCTTCGTCCGCGCTGGCGGCTTGGTTCCTAATCTCTACACCCACAACAACTCATCATCCAAGAGAAAAGCCAAAGGACAATCCCCTCCCCATAATGAAATCCCCCCTCCCTTCAACTCTCCTCTTCCTCCTCTCCGTCGTCCCCGCCCTCTCCCACGCCTCTCCACAACCCCCACTCGTAACCTCAGACTGGGAAGTCTCCCTAATCCCCCGCCACACGCTCTTCCTCCGCCAACTCAGCAACCTGCAAACCTTTGAGCAAGCCCTCGGCGGCGCCCGCGCCTCCCCCATTACCAATAGCGGCAACCCCCAACGCCCATTTAGCGTAGACGGCTCGACTTTTGACACTTTTTCATCAGCTGCACAAAGGAGTTGCGACAACCAGTTTCAGGCATGCCAGGCGATTGCCAATGGCGCCAATGGGGGCGGTGGCGGCGGTGGAAACGCGAATGGAAACGGAAATAATAATAATAATAATAATAACAATAAAGGAGGAAATGCTCCAAATCAAAATCAAAACAGGAATACAGACAATAATAACCCCATTGATACAAAAGGCAAATCAGGCAAGAGGAACCCGCAGGATGGCGCTAGTAACAAGAATGGCTTGACGGTTCAGCAGTGTGAGGAGCAGAGAAGTAGGTTCTTTCTTTCCTTCTTTCTTTCCTTCCCCTTGCCTTATCTTACTTTTTCTTACTTTGCTTTCGCTCCCTTCTCCCTCCCTCTCTCTCCCTCTCCTCTGTGAACAAGAAGAAGAAAAGCTGATGATGGATTCCAACGCACTATATAGATCAGTGCAACAATACACAACAAGCTGCCAAAGTGCAGAGTTTCCAACAAGGCGTTGCCAGTACGAATATCGGGCCTGATCCGCAGTTTCCGGATTTTGATTTGATTTGTGAGGGGTAAATTGGCAACTGGATGGATGGATGGATGGGGAAGAGGGTGAAAAGGGGGGAAATGTTGGATTGCTGTTGGTATGTTTTAAATATATCTGGAAGTAAAAGTACAAAAAGTATACAAACAAAAGTACGTTTCGAGAGTTGAATGATATAGTTATCTCTAGGTTAGGTTGGGTAGTTACTGGTTAGCTGGTGTTTTCCGGAAAACCAAAAATGTACTCGATTCTCAAAAGGGGGGGTTTTTTTTCCTCTCTTCCAATTGATCGAAAAGTATTGAAATGGTCTTGGATATATCATGATGGCGCGTTCTATAAACTTTAGTGAAATCCTGACTCTCGTTGTTCCCTTGTTGGATATAGCCTGGGAAACATTCTATAAGCGCCAGATTGGATAAGGAAATTCATGATGAACCACCCCCTAACCCTCAAGGTTCATCATGCATTCTTTCCGCATGCCGAACAACTGGTTACAAGAGATTTGATTCTACACTGCATTGGTGTACTTTTGTGCGTGGACGCCAATGGCACTGCATAACATTAGTCGACGTCGATACCACGTCTGGAGCATGTCCTTACCGTCCTGAAGGATCCGTCTGCTTGCTCCATGTCGGCGTCCATCGTTCAACAGTACTGGCGCAGTAGTTGGGGAAGTGCTCGTCGAACATGCACCTGTACCAGTATGCCTCCTTTGTGTCAGGAACATCGCTGCCCCACTCTGGCTTGGGATTCTTCATCATCTCGTCAGTGACTACCTTCTCCGCAGTGTCCTTGAGGGCGTCAATCCATCCGTATCCGACACCATCAGAGAACTGCTCCTTCTGCCTCCAAAGGATCTTACTAGGGAGATAGGGCTGTGTGTCTGGCTCGTCGCTGGTATCGAATGCTTTTCGAAGAATGTACTTTTCGATGCGCTCCTTGGTGTGCATCTTGTCGGCAGGATCAACGTTCATGGATACATTGAGGAATTGCTTATCAAGGAAAGGAACACGTGCTTCCAGACCCCAGGCGGATGTTGACTTGTTGGCGCGGAGACAGTCAGCAAGATGGAGGTTTTTGACTCGGCGGACACACTCTTCGTGGAAGGCAGACTTGTCGGGTGCATTGTGGAAATACAGATATCCGCCAAAGATCTCGTCACTGCCCTCTCCTGACAGCACCATTTTGATTCCCATGGCCTTGATCTTTCGGCTCAACAGGAACATAGGGGTGGAAGCACGAATAGTTGTTACATCAAAAGACTCAAGATGGTAAATGACATCGGTAAGGGCATTGAGGCCATCTTCAATGGTGAATGTGAATGTGTGGTGCTTGGTACCAAGGAAGTCGGCTACTTCTCGCGCAGCAATGGCGTCGGGTGCGTTGGGCAGACCAATAGAGAAAGAGTTGAGCTGTCCAAGAAGCAGGTCTGTCTGCAGTTCGTTCTGGTCGTCGATACCCACAAGCTGGTTTTCTGAAGCATTAGCGGCTTTGTTGGTCTCGGCGGCTCGCTTTCTTGTTGCCTCGTTCAAACGCAGAGTTTCGCGCTGCGCGATCGAAGCAACCAAACTCGAGTCAAGACCCCCAGAGAGCAATACACCAAAAGGCACCTCAGCCATCATGCGCTTGCGCACTGATCGTTCAAATGATGTCCTCAACTCTTTGTAGTCTACTGGAGTTGTGGGAATGTTGGAGGGCTCTACCAGCCACTTGGGATCGTAGTATCGCTTCAACTCGTCGGTCTTGGAATCGTAGACGTGCCCAGGAGGAAACGAGATGATGCTGTCGCAAACGGGGTGCAGGCACTTCATTTCGGAAGCGAAGAAGACAGCACCAGGAGCTTCGCTGGACCTGCCCATGTAGAAGGTGGTGATTCCAATTGGGTCGCGTGCTGCAATCACTCGATCTTGTTTCTTGTCGTGGAGCACCCACGAGAACATGCCGTCCAGGTGTCGAGGCGCATCAATGTCATGCTCAAGATACTGCCCAAAATTAGCCTCTCCATGTCTTTGGTGGGCTGTCCTGTCCTTACCAAGGGAATGATAACCTCGCAGTCTGAGTGTGTCTTGAAGTTGTATGGGGTCTTGAGTCCTTTGCGGAGAATACGGTGGTTGTAGATTTCGCCATTGACGGCCAGAGAGACGGTTTCCTCCTCGTTGACTAGGGGTTGTGCGCCAGAGTCTGTTCTCTGTGAGTCTATGGAGGAGTGTATCTGTCGTGTGACTGCATACCAATACCGACAATGCTGAGACGCTCGTGGACCAGGACTACCAGCTGTTAGCATTCATACTTGGGAAAAAGACATGTCCAATACTCACTGGTATCGTTTGCGATCCAGTTGCCACCTGTCCCATGTCAGTCTTGTTGTACATGAGCGCATTCAGTGACTGTCTGCTCACTCCAATCTGGGCCCCGATGTCGGACACTGTTCACAGTGAGTCAATTGAGCATTCACGCAGCCCTGAGGAGTTTGCACTTACGCCTTGCCCATCTTGAGGGCCGTCGGCTTGAACTTCTGCACATCGGGGTGCCTTTTGGACTTGTTAGTCACACATCACCAGCCATGGTAGAGGGGGGAAGGGGGGGCATTGGAGGGGCAAATGTCAAGATGGGATCATGGCAGGCGCATACCTGTAGCACGCGAAAATACCACACATGATGCTGGACGAGGTCAATGGAAGAGGAAACCAAGGGAAGAGTCAACGAGAAGAAGAGGGTGACAATGCGCGCTGTCGGACCGCCTAGTCTTTGATCTAAGAAATAGTTAATAATATTAATAAATGTGACTGTACTGGAACAGTCACCTCGGAACGCGAGCACAAGTCGGTTGCCCCACTAACATTGTCCACCCTCATTTGACCACAACCCGTAGCCGGAATTGATAGAGTTTGCCCATTGCTGAAATGCAGGGACTGCAAACAATGACGCGTGAAGAAACGCCCCATGTTCGTGGGCTGCATAATAATTAATATTAGTTACCTACCTCTACCTACCCAGGTACCCAGGTATTATCGGCGGCTGCTCTCGTGACCATCAACTAATCCATATGCTACGATCCAAGTAGGCCTGAATTCGTGCAAACTACCTAATTATTAATAGTATGCTGCAAGTCAGTCCATACATGGCCTTGGAATATGTACGGTATCAATTGTATTTCATAGGTATTACACAATTGATACTGAGAGAAAATAATCATCCTCAAGCTGGAGTTGCTGAACACAGTGACTGCGTAGCCAACGATAACCCCAAACTTTTCGCTGCACAATTCGAACATTTCAAGAAACCAGAAGCCTCTACATTCGTCATCCCTCGTGTCCATTCAACCCCGCCCCAAGTGCTGCTCTGCCAATCCCCACTGCATGTCTGTCCTTATGTCTTTTCTCATGCATACACACCACCCTCGACGCGCCATTATTTGCCCTGCCTATTCAAACTTGGGTAATGGTGCGAACGTGATCAAAACAAGAAGTATGCAATAAGAAAACTGAGCAGACACAAAAGAGCCGTAATCTGCACGGGGACGCCTCCTGCTGGGGGTGCCTGAGTGCGCGTAGCCGCCGACAGCTGAGACTTGGAGTCTTGGGTGGAATCTGGCTTTCGCTGGCGAAGGCCGCTTGCTTCCGAAGCCTGCTGGGTGAGCCGGGCAATCGTGGCCTTTGCCTCCTCGAGTTGAGCCCTCAGGTCCTCCTGAGACACTGGAATGGCATTTGAAACCTTTGTCGCTGCCGCAGATACAGTTGAACCAAGACTAGTTGACAGAGCAGGATTGTATGTCTCGTCTTTTATTTCGCCAAGATTCTTGCTGCCTGGAGGACGATCTTCTGTACGCGAGACAGGCCCGGTCGCATCGGATACGCCACGTTGAGGAGTGACGGCCTCGGGAGATGAGGATGATGGCAGTGATTCGCGGCTCACGCCATTGGTCTTTGCAGGAGTTGTTGATGCTGTTAGATCGTCTGCTGGCAGGAAGAGGACCCTAATCTTCTTCTCCTGGATCGATGACTTGGCCGTCTGCTCAATGTGTTGCCACTATGAAGTCGAGTCAGTTCTGCAATCAAATCAAAGCCTACGAAAGGACTGCATACAAGAGATCCGACATTGGTGAATTCCTTGTCGGCGGTGACAAGGACAGACTGGACCAGGAACTTGTCACGGCATTTCGCATCTGGCGGCGGGTCCTCCTTCATAGCCTGGAGAAGAACTATGCACACACGTTAGACTTTTTACAATAGCGTCGCGAACCATGCACGAGCAAGGCACCGTACTCTGAACTTCAACTTGATTTCCAGGCTCAATGCGCCCGCTGTTTGGCCTCACACAATATCTGTGGTATCCACTGTTAGCGCGTGAAGCACATGAGCCGAGGTGGCAGAACGTACTGCTTGGGAGCCGTGGTTTTGACCTGAAAACTGTCAGTTGCCAACTCTGGGGTGCTGCACAGCCAATGCAGGAGACAGAGGTGCAGCAGCCACTTACCTTGAATGCGATGGGATCAGAGTGCGGGTTCTTGAGGTGGAGCGTCTTTGATACTTCCTGCTGGAAGGGTCCTGCTCAATTCAGCGCCTGGGTCCAGTGCTTCATGCATAGCAGAAATCATCTTACGCTTGAAGCCGAGCTCCACGGGATCCAACTCGACGGACATGGCGGGCGCACAAGGAACGTGGGTCTGGTGCCGTTGTTTCTGTTTGTAATCAGGTAGCCGCTCGGCCGTGTCAACGTGTCGCGCGTGACAAGAGGATGGCCAGGTACGACGATATAACTAGTAGCCGGACGGGGCGGTTGTTGATACAGGGAGCGCCAAGTGCGGAAGATATGTGGTCAAGGGCGAGGGTGAAGGTGGAGTGGTGAAAGCGATAATAGGTTAGTTGTGAGGATGCTCTCGGGGCGGCTCGCTTGAAGAAGATGACGTTGCTGTTTAGAGCGTGGCCAAGTAGTGACGGCTGGGGCGAACCAGCACAGCAACCAGGAAAGCGCTTCTTTGCCAGACAAGATTAATCAATCTTTTGCTCTTATGGTCGCATCCGGTGCGATTTGCGGCTTCTTTTTTCCAGAACCCAAAACCTCCAAAGCATCGTCAAGATCCGCGCACGGCCGGTGATCTCATTCCATAGTTCCTCCACCTTCTCTACCCTTCCCACATGGACTAGGTAATCATATCTACCCCACTAGCATGATTGCCTGATCCTCCCTTTCTCTCCTATTCAAACCCAGACCTCCCAACTCTCCACCACTCCACTTTGACTTTGATCCTCACCCCCCACCTCCCCCCATCCTAGTAGCCAGCTTGCATCGCCCCACCAGAGCTCCAAGAGAGCTATCCACAGCTTGACACGCCTCTGATACACTGCACAACACCGCCAGCAAACATGTCTTCAGACCTGGACCAACTCGTTGCCATGGGCTTCGAGCAAGAACGCGCCCAGCTTGCTGTCAAGGCCGCTGGAGGGTTACAGGGTGCCATCGACTGGCTCGACAAGTACCAGGACAAGTCATTAGACCAAATCAAGGCAGAGCAGGCAGATGCCGCCGAAGAACCCCCACAACTGAAACCAGGCGAGGAAGCAAAATCTCTGGTTTGCGATGAATGCGGCAAGAGGTTTCGATCAGTGCCGCAGGCCGAGTTCCATGGTTCCAAGACTGGGCATGAGAACTTCAGCGAGTCAACAGAGGAAATTGCCCCTCTCACCGAGGAGGAGAAAAAGCAACGACTGGCAGATCTCAAGGAAAAGTTGGCCGCAAAGCGTGCTGCACAGGCAGAACAGGACAAGGAGGACAGGAAGCGCAACGAACAGATTCGGATGAAGTCTACCAAGGAGACGCAGGATATCAAGGAAGAGCTCCAGAAGAAGGAGCGCATAAAAGAGGCCCAGGCCAAACGCGCAGAGAAACAGGCCGACGCTGATGCAAAGAAACGGGTGCTGGCCAAACTCGAGGCCGACAAGCAAGAGCGCAAACGCAAGGCGGAAGCTGAGAAGGCAGCGCGTGCAGGACTAGCACCTCCTCCACAGCCTGCACAAGCCCCTATGCCCACATCATCAGGCCCTTCTACAAGCAAACCCGCAAGCGAGTACAAGGAGGCTAGATTGGCGTTGCAGACACCCAATGGCAGGATCACAAAAACTTTTCCTGTAGAGACCACGCTGTTTGAGGTCGCACATGCCCTGGAGCAGGACGGCTTAGAGGTCAACTCGTTCTCGACAACTTTCCCCAAGAAGATGTTTGACCGTACTGACTTCGGCATGACACTCAAGGAAGCTGGCTTCGTTCCCAGCGCAGCCCTAATCGTTAAGTAGGTAGGCGATCGTTGCTTCAGCCCTGTTGGGCGGGCGCATCTACAATACAATTCGACGAGTAGCGGATATGAAACACCTGCATCGATTGGCGTTGGTGGGATTTCAATGACAGAGTTATGTAGAGTATATGCAAGTTGAATGACAACAAATTTAGTACCCGATGACGATATCATCAAGTGGAACATATTACGCCCCTTAATGCTACTCCCAATGTTCTTTTTTTTGGTACCTGTTGCTCAACAGTCATATTCGTCAATGTCATATCTTCCCAAGCCCCGTTGTGTACTACACCACTCCTCACTCATCAATCTTGCCTCCTTCTCCTTAACTACCTTCACCGCATCCTTACACAAATCGCATGCATAATCACAAGGCGGAGTATCCTCCTCTGCGAAATAATGTGCAATCGCCTGATGGCGACACTGATTTGTGCCTTCACAATACTTGACCAAAGCCCTCAAACTATCCCCCCTGTTCATCATTTGTGCTCGCTGTGCCTCAACCGAAGCCGTCTTCGTCGGCTGCCGCGCTACATCTCGAGCCATCATATTCGAAGCACGATCTCTGTCTTCGCGGCCATAGTAAAGGATACACACGCTAGCTTTGCCGTCTCGGCCAGCGCGGCCAGCTTCCTGGTAGAACCCCTCGAAGGATTTGGGGATTTGCCAGTGGACTACAAAACGAACGTTTTCCTTGTCAATGCCCATGCCAAAAGCAGTGGTGGCTACTACAACATCGTAACCAGCTTTGTTGGCTACCCACCCCGAGAGGGCATCTGCGCGTTCTGTGTGCGGCAGTCCTGCATGATAGGGTTTTGCACCAATGCCGTCCTGGCGGAGGCGTTCAGCCAGGGATTCGCAGTCTTTGCGGAAAAGCGTATATATGATTCCAGAGACGTTATCGGCGCGCTGGTTTTGGGCTGTTAGGTGAGCCACTCGTTCAGGGTTCTCGGCTCGTCTGGCGTGGATTTTCTTCAACCAGGCTAAGAAGTCTGGATAATGGTCCTCGCAGTCAGATTTGAAGCGTACTTCATAGTGCAGGTTAGGCCGGCTGGTAGTCATGCGGAACATTTTCAGTTTGGAAGTGTCGAGGGCTAGTGTCTTGATAATGTCGTCCCTGACCCGCTTGGTGGCTGTAGCTGTGAGGCAGATGATCGGTACGTCTGGGAACTCTGTCTTGAAGAAGGAGAGCTGCTGGAAGGAAGGACGAAAGTCATGGCCCCATTCGCTAACACAATGAGCTTCGTCTACTGCGATACGGGCAAGTTCTCTTTGAGCATGAATGATCTTGAGAATCCTGCGGAAATTGTCTCCTTGACAGAACTCTGGAGTGACATATAATAGTCGCGTAAGAGGATGGCCACACTGTAAGTCCTGCAGAATCCTGCTCTTATCCGAGGATGGTGTGGTACTATTGATTGTTTCGACTCGAATTTTAGCATGACGCAATGCAGCGACTTGGTTGTTCTGATTTTGTAAGCTAGGTATGGTATGGATGCATAGCGAGACGCACCATCAGAGCAAGAAGGGGCGATATCACAATTGTGACTATAGAAGTCAGCTTATAGCAAGCCCGCAAGAGAGATTGTTACATACTACCGAAATCAACGATAGCTGGTAGCTGGTAGCACAAGCTTTTGCCGAAGGAAGTTGCAGCTTGGAGGAAGACATCTTCCCCTTCTAGAGTCGCTGTAATCACTTCCCGTTGTAATGGCCTGTATACGTCCAGATTAGCACGATTGATTCTATAGCTAGAATATACGTACCTGAATGCTGGTTTCTTGAAGACCCGCCTTAATGTGAAGTCAACATCGGAGTATGGTCGCTTTCTCTTGGTGCTGGGCATGATGAGGTAGACGTTGAAAAAGCCCAGGCCCGAGCCGAGCAAAGGTCACTGGTAAATTCCTGTTATGAGGGATCAGGGAAAGCCTTATGTAGCTCTAGTAATGCGCAGTTACTCATTATAGACGAGGATATTGGTGCTCGCTTAACGAACTCGACCACAGCAGTGACGCGTCTGGAGTGAGTGACTGAACGCGAACTGAAGCGTGATCACGTGCATAGAACCACCAATGAAAGCTTTTCTTGTTTCCTGACACCATGCGTGCGTGGGCAACATCCACCATTGACCTAGGTACTATATTGTCTCACAAGTGCAATAAACTTGTTTCGAAGGTCTGCCTCATGCCTCTATACCATGCAGCAAACATCATGTAAAAGCATTGTCGTGACCTCGGGACCGCATGGATACCTACTCCGACCTAGGGCTTCTTTCAAAGACAGTCAACGAATTCTGTGATGTAGCCCATTCCATGTTAATCAACTGCTCTAATTTGTGCGAAAATAAGGAGCGGATGTCCTTGCAAGACCTGGTGTCACCATCACTATTCACACCAATACATCCTCGTAGGCCCCCTGGCTGCAGCGTCAACAAAGGTTTCGAGACATGTCAGCTGCCACTGAATCACAGCATCCTCTACCAGGAGTTATTCTCAAGAACTTTTCTTCCCTCCCACCTAAGAATCGACAAGTTGCGGCAGATAAAGTCGCAAAATTGGAACGGAAGATTTTTCCTGCCAACGAAGGATTCGACTACGATGTCGAACTCAAGAAGAGAAATACAGACGTGATCTTGGCCTTCAGAGAAGACGACACAGAATACCTTCTTGGATACCTTGTCTGTCAACGGATCAAGAGAGTAATTTGGCTACACAGGCTTTGTGTAATCAAGCCAGAAAGGAAGAGAGGTATCGGAAGGTGTCTCGTACGCGCCCTACAGTGCCAGATGGAAAAGGGAGGTGGCGGAACAATTCAATTGTGGGTTGACGAACATCGCACTCCAGCTCGCACATTGTACGACTCGTACGGCTTCCAACAGATTGAGCTTCGTTGCGACTACTATGCGCCAGGACGAGCTGGCTTGAAAATGGAATTGAAGCTTAAAAATTGGGAAGGCGAGGAAAGGAACGTTTTGCTATCATCGTGATTCGGAATCCATGTGTCGCTGAGGTGGCAAGTTATGGCAGGGCATGGCATCCCTTGCTCCAACGATGCCTTCTTTCTGTTTCCATTCACCTCTGTACAGACAGAGTAATCCTAGTTACTATCAGAGGTACAGTCATTGTAGCATAAACCTGGAAACGTGGGTGCATTGTTTTGCTTACGCTTTGGTTGACAAGCGTTGCCCAAATGCTGCTTGTGATGATGAGGGCTGGGAGAGGAGATTCCTGCTGCATTCCTCCAACGTTTTGCCAGCCCACGTAAGGCATTTTCAAACTGACGCGACCCACGCGTACTTGCGCGCGACTTGAATTCCTGATTTCAGTAGGAGGTAGCTAATTATGACGGAAGCCTTCCAACATGCTCGCTCCTCGTTCATCTCATCATCGGCAACTTGGACAGCGGACAGCGTGATTTCGACAACACTTTGCTCGTCCAAAGCTTGCAGTATTTCAAGATTTAGTTTACTCTCCATCAATCACTTACGAGGGGCATTGCGGATAACCCCGCTTGTCAATCACAGACTTAGGCGCAAGAGTTTCACATAATACGACCAGAATTAGATCGGGGCATGGTGATCGCAACACCTGATATAAGAGAACGGTGCTCTTGTAAGTCCCTCGCGCCTAGAATTTGGCAATGCTAACTCGATGCCAGCGTGATGGCGAAACTTCAATTCGTCATTGCTCTTTGGCCCTCTATGGTCGCCGCTTACTTACAGACCAATTATCCTCTGGATTTGCAACTTCCGCCTGTTGCGCATGTCGGGGAGCCCTACCAGTTTCAATTTGCCTCGACTACATTTCAGTCAGATTCAAATCGGTTGCAATACTCTTTAACAGGGAACCCTTCCTGGCTTTCGGTCGATAGCAGCACTCGGACACTCTCTGGAATACCAAAAGCTAATGATGTCGGCGAGTTATCGTTTACCATATCGGCTGCTGGAGCAGCAGGAGCAGTTTCTAACATGCAAGCAAAACTGCTGGTAAGCTCCAAGGACGCGCCACATATGAGGGTAAATGTGACCGAGGTTTTGGCGGATGCAGGTCAAGTTTCAGGTCCAACGACAATGTCTATTGGGCCCTCAAAGCCTTTCAACATCACTTTTCCTTCAGATGCCTTCGAGTCGGATGGCAAGTCACTGTCCTACTCCGCGCTACTCTCAGATCGCACCCCTCTACCAGCATGGATAGGCTTCGATGCTACATCTATGCGCTTTTTTGGAAACACCCCTCCAATAACATCGGCTCAGCCATTTAATATTATATTGGTAACTTCAGATACACCCAGTTACACTGCAGCTTCTACTTCCTTTACTCTGGCTGTTAGCCCACATCAGTTGGTATTCGAACCATTCAGCCAAATCCTCAGTCTAAAAAAAGGAGGAGACGTGAATGTCGCAGATATTCGAAGCAAGCTATCGCTCGATGGGGCCTCAGTGGAAGATGCTGATCTTCAATCGGTCACTGCTAGTGTTCCGTCGTGGATGAAATTCGATAATAAGACCTTCGTAATTTCTGGCAAGGCACCATCAGATTTGATGTCGCAGAATGTGGCTGGTAAGTCGAGATGCAAAAGACTTGCACACTTTGGGCTAACCATATTCCAATTTCTAGTCACAGTTAAAGACAAGTTCTCAAACATCGCAAACTTCAGTATACATATCGACTTTGAATCCAAGCTCTTCGCTTCTGAATTTGGCCCTTTGAATCTCACTATCGGGCAAAAGATCAATTACCAAATACCAAAGGATATCGTAACAAAGGGCGACGAACACTTAGTGATAGATTTCGCATCTCTGTCAGACTACCTAAAATTTGACCCGAAAAGCCGTATCATATCGGGGCAAATACCAACGGGCTTCCAAGCACAAAACGTGCAATGCTCGTTGACAGCAACATCAAGGGATGGTACTATACATGATACTCAAAAGTTCCATATTGCAGCTGTCGAGATAAACCAAGGCGATGCTAAGACAAACATCGTTCAGCCTGCTGATAATCCCAGTGTAAGTGAATCAGAGAAAGACTACAATAGAAAGAAAGCGGCTATCTTAATTGCCTCAGTCATTGGCGTCATCTCTGGATTGCTTTGCTTGGTCGCTCTTGCGATCTGCTTGCGACGTCGCAAGAAACAACAAAGCCATGTGAAGCCTAAAGTGCCGAGGAGTCCAAGAAAGTCCACAATAGGCCGGCCAACCTTTGTTCCTTTGGGCTGGCCAGACATTGATATGGTTGAAGATCGTGACCTTGAAGAAGGCGAGGACGAGAAGGAGCTTGCAATGAAGCGTACTCCAGAACATGCTCCCAAGATTGACCTCGAACTTCTGGCCGATCGAAGAGACAGCCAATCCTTTGCAGACTCAATAGGCGACGTGGATACCAGGATCTTGGATTCTTTTCACGAGAGTTCGTTTGGTATACAAGATGAGATGGTCCCATCGCAACACCCTAATGGTTCCATGAAAATACCCACAGAGTTAGCGAAGAGAGCCTCCCAAAAGTCTGACACATTTCGCAAACATAAACGCCAGACCACAACTATATATCAAGATCAGATCCATCGTCGCAGCGGCCTACCTGTCAACCGCCGTATAACCGGGATGGGCCACGGTCGTCACACATACTCAGCCTCCGGAAGCAACAGTAACGTCCAGCGACCAATTCTACGGAGACCTTTGAGTGCTAGCTCATACACAACCACCAGATGCACAAGCTCCATTTCGACTGTACCTTCAGCATTTCCTCAGCCTCCTATTACCCGGAAGCACAGGACAATGGTGACAAATCCGACAGAAGAACGGCGAAGCATTCGAATAGTCCCTGCATCGATGCGTGGCAGCCCAGTACCAGAGTCGAGGACCATGGATGAAAAACGCAACTCATACATTCGAAAACGAGCTTCAGCACAGTCTCCTTTCTTTAGCGCTAATGGGTCCCGCGTTGCATCCACAAACTATAAAACACCTCCTGCTTTTATTGCAGAAGCGAAATCATCCCTAAGGAGTGCCTTATCTCTCACATCAGATAATGTAATTGTCCGACCTAATGATGATGTTGTTGAAGGTAGAGGCAAGGGTTTGCCAAGATCTTTGGATATCCATAAGCCTCCAGGCAGCCCGGGACGTGTGAAGTCAGCGGAAGAATTCCCAGGCAGTCTTCGAAAGAACCGAATTCCCCGTTCTATTACTTCCCTTGGCTCCAGGCGAGATCGCGTAGAAAAAAGTTACGCCAGACCTGACTCCGAAGATGCCTCAGAACCGAAGACACGAAGACGCGCGAGTACACGTGAAAGCTTCCGTACCTATAATCTGGAGCCAAGCATAAATAATCTGATACGTTCTGAATTTAAGGATGGTGATCTTAGCGGCAGCGTCTACACTGACGGAGAATATGATATCAAAGAAGCCGAGAGACAGACCACAAAACCTGATCAATTCTCTCTTCTGCCTCTGAACGTCAATACAAGACGTAGAAATAAACGTACTAGTGTCGAGAAGCAAAAGAGGACAAGCAAGCGCAATAGTCAGAGGGAATTGAAGCGTACGAGCGACCGTAAGTTGACACAACTCATTACCAAGTACAATTGAGTTGTCTTACACATACTGATTCATCAACAGGTGATCCGACACCCTACTCCTTCCCAAAGGAACATGGCGGCAAGGAAAACGAGTCTTCTACATACAGTCTAGGAACAAGGTCATCGCCAGTGAGAAACGTGATGAATCGCAAGACCATAGCCACATCATCTCCCCAACAAACCAAGCTAGCCACTCGTCCACCTCGACCCGCAAGCGATGCCCGCAAAGCATGGCAAAGCAATTGCCATCTGGCCAGTGGATCTCTGACCAGCGAAGAATCCAACGAAGAATCCAACAAGGAACGTCACTCCCGCAGATCAATCCACTCCCGCAACCAGTCCCGCCACTCCAGCACCTCCAAGAAGCAAAAACGCACCCACTCCCGCCCCCAATCAACCGCCTACCCCTTCTTCGACGCTGCCTCCCTCGACCTCAAGCACTCCAGCATCAACAACGCCGTCACCACCGCCGCCGACGCAATCTGCATGCCCGAATCCAGCACCAAACCCTCCCTCATCACCCGCGACCTCTCGGGCAACCTCACCTTCTACAACGCCTCGGACGAAGAACCAACCATTGAAGAACTCGGATCCAGCAGCATCGGTATGCGCACTTCTCACGGCAAAATCAGCCCTCTAGCACGCCAATCGCGCCTCGCTTCCTTTCATGAATCCTCCCAAGTGCCCCCTTTCCCTCCGCGCAAATCGTCCAAGCGCGGGACTGCTTTTAAAGCCCAAGCAAAAGAGAAATCGCCACTGGTAGGTGAGAGACCTGCTTCGAGTGGGCTGGGCTTGTTCCCGGTAGATGGGCGTGCGGATTTATGTGCTGCTACTGCTCCTGCTACTGCTGTTTCTGCTGCTGGGGATTACCGCGAGCGCACGCCCTTGGCGACGGTTGCGAATAAGGGGCTTGGGACGCCCATGTCGGAGCAGGAGGCTGAGGGGGAGGCTAGGGGGAGGCAGACTTGGGGGAGTTTGAAGTCGATTGTGGGGCGGGGGAGTCGATGGGTGAGTACGGGGTATTGGGAGAAGCAGGGGAAGGATGATAAGATTTTTATCTAGGGGGCGAAAGGAATAGGAGAAGGGTATGTTTTTTTTTGGTATGCAGAGTTGTTTTGTATGATATCCTAAGGGCTTTTTTTTTGGTGATTTTGAACATTGTGTACTGGGTTTAAGTACTGTCGAATTGATGTTTGACAACGTTGAATTATGTCCCATTATCGTATAAGTGATTGTGCACTGAATGCCTTTGAATATACAACCTTTCCTTTCTAAATGTGGCCCTATATGCTCAATTAAAAGTAACCTTTAGCGCCTGTAATGCTATCCTGTACTCTTGCTCAAGACTACGCGCCAAGTTCTATAGCTGAATGTCGTTATTCAACAACCGCACTTCCTCGCCAGGCTTGAAAGCTGGCAGTCCGATATAAGGGCATCCATCGCACCTGAAAGCATCTCCAAGTGCGCAGTTGCCGCAGCTTCCAACCTTGCCTTGAACAGTAAAGTCAACTTCGTCAAGGTCATCTGCATCCAATTTGAGGGCGTTGAGTGCCTTATCGGCAGCGCTTCGCTTCGCAGCGTCTTCAGCCTCTAGCCTCTCCTTCATACCACATGTGCAGTCCTTGCAGGCGCGTCGTCGTTTTCCGGCTTTAGGGCGGCACTCGGGGGCTATTTGATGTCAGTAGTGTGTTGCAAATGCGACGGGCGATAACGGTGTACGTTGTATGACAGGCCTGGCCATGTCCTCCTCTGTAATCAAATCGTCTTCATCGATAAGGTCGTCGTCTTCGCCAGTGATGATGGGGTCGTCCAAGTCGTCGCTGAAATCCACAAAGCCCACGCCCACAGGCTTGACGGGTTCGGGCTTGTCGCGCTTGCCATTCAGATTCAAGGATACGGAGCCATCTGGGTTTGCAGCGCCATTAAAGCCATTCGTGCCATTTGCTTTCTTCTTGCCAAACTTGAGCGGTATGGAAACAACGTCAGCCTGCTCAGCCTTGACCATGCCCTCAGGCGATTCAGTCAGGCCTGCCAGAATGGCCTCGGTCTTGTCTGATGCATCGAGGGAGCCATGCTGGCTCTTGAGTATTCCGCCGACCTTGAGTGCAGCGACGACCCTGTTCATGACATGCCTGGCAAGTAGCTGGTGGCTCTCACGTGTCGTGCCGTCAGCATCGGTAAGCAGAAGGACGACGTCGTAGGTCGAGGCAGGCAGGTTGACTAGGCCGGCAGCAATGCGATCCAGCATTTGTAAGTCGGCGGTAGAGCGGTCGATGCCCAGCAGCATCTCAGGGTGCGACGAGACAGATGGCGGGGCACAGATCAGGGTTCTGAGAGCCATGGCGGGGCAGTGAGTATTGGATGGCAAGGGGAGGGCAGTGAATGTAGGACGATGGTGGTGCAACAAAAGAAGGGATTTGGGGCGTGGTGGGATGTTTTTTGCCTGACACTAATTGGCCGGAACAGCTGATGATGGGCCGACTGATGAGTGAGTCGAGTTCCCTTTGGTGTGTTAATACTGCCGCCATGTGTACTATGTATGTACGCCAACTAATTAACGTAGGGGCAGTTTGGAACTCTGGGGTAATTATTAACTACTAATTAGCTAGTTACTAGCTACTAACTATAATTGTTTATTAATTACTGCTAGTCAAGCAACCATAGTTAGCAATTATTAATTAATTACTGCTAGCCAAGCAACCATAACAACCACAACCGCAACCAGCATCTGGCTGGGCTTTGAATGCCACATGGAACATGCACACATGGCTCATGTCAATTGCAAAAGAGAACCCGACAAGACCCTCCGCATCGTGTTGAACTTGACTGCTTGGTTGACTATCCCACAGGTCTCACGTGAGCATTCGCAGTGGTATGACGTCGATTGGCCGCGCACTCCAGCAACTGTTGTTGATCTTGCACACATGCAATAATTAATCAACTGACACAATTACCAAGAACGGATAATGGATGATGCCCGCAATGCTATGGCTGCAGGGTCCAAACTGTTTATGATAAAGTTATAAAGCGCGTCGACCCCGCTTCTTGATACTCTCACGCAAGAGCACGCGAGCCTTTGTTGCTTCACCCCCCCAGCCCTCTCCGCCCCATCTATTCCAAGATAACAGCCACCTTGACTCTCTCGTCTTCCAACTCCATTGCAATCAATCGACCCATCGTTGAAACGCATCCACAAGGTATTATGACCCTAAAGCTGTGGCGTCATGGTCACGAATCGCGATGCTTCACCTCCGATACACTTTTGTGGCCCTAGCTCCCACTTGATCTCGTGACCCTTTTGCTGAAGCTTCTATGTAGTTCTTCCAACTCCGACTCCTCTGTCTACTTCAACTCGACTTCTGCCACTTGCAACCCATTACCTACTCCTTCCCAATCCATCTCAATCCATCTCAATCCATCTCAATCCATCTCAATCCATCTCAATCCATCTCAATCCATCTCAATCCATCTCAATTCATCTCAATCATCAAGCAGTACGTCTATCCTACCATGCTACTCCTCGTAGCTTCCGTCTTGGGTGCATTGACGCCTTGATGCTGTCTGCTCAAACTTACAATGCCATCTTCAAATACTGACACTCAATAGTGACTCGCTCTCACAAGTTCACTGACCGTGACCATGCTGGCATTGCCGAGGGCACTGCTCAGGCTGAATCCAGGCTACCTCGCTACTTCGCCAAATCCGGCCATGCCGATGCGGATCCAACAAAGACCAAGAAGGGTGGAAGCGGCAGAGGCAATTGGTAAGTGACTATCAACACGCTATCCAGTCTACTAGTAGCATACTAAACCAGTGTCAGGGGTGCCGTTGGTGATGAACTCGAAGATATCAGGCCTAACATGGCCAATGCCCGTCGTCGCAGCAACTCATCTACTCATAACATGAAGGACTTCAAGACCAAGTTCGAGACTATTGAGACTGAACCTGTCTTCGAAGAGGAGCTTCACGGTCCTTTGGGCGAAGAGCTTGAGAAGCAGAGCACCACGTCCACCGATAAGAGCGTTGACGACGAGTACCACGAGAAGAAGTTTTAAAGAGCCGATGCTCAACACTGAAAGGGAGCACGGTAAGAGGAGGGGAGCGATGATGTCCTCGTACATAAATGATGGACATGGCTGTGTGTTGACTGGCTAGTCAGCTCGTGGGAAGCCATTGCCAGATTTTGCACATGTCAACTGGCGACTTTCGTCTGCATTTCCAGACCAATAGTTCTGCCTATGTACTATTTACTTATGGGATCTGTTCTGCCTGGGCCATGGCAGCTGTGGAACAGCACTGGCGCTCAGATTACCTTATGGCGGCGCTAATCTTTGATCTTGCGGAACATGTAACGAGTATAATAATAACGAATTTCATGTATGAAAAGCTCTACCTGGCTGCCTCTGACCTGGTGTGAGTGCTGTTCTGCTCCTGTCCGTATGCAGGTTAGCAGTGACGTGATTGTTGAAATAAGTCAGGTGTCTCTTCGTAGGCGGTTCTCTTTGAACCTAGATGTGAAGCTCGCAGTTTTTCCCTGGTTTCATACTGCATGCTAGGTAGGTAATGGGTTCTGAAAGTCTGTGTGTGCAAGTCAAGTTTATAGAGTGAATATAAACAATAGTTACTCCCTCTATATTATTAATGAATTGTACTCAGGCTTGTTTTATACATAGTCGAAAAGCGACAGGGGTAACAAAGGAAAAAAGACCAAGAAATCATAAAAATGACAGGCACAAGCAGAGCAGTCTATTGAAATGCAGAAATCATATGATAAAATTGCTCACATGCGGCAGGTTTCCTTTTGATTGTCGCATTAATAATTCTCAATGTTACTCCATTTCACCGGGTGAGGTGAGCGAGGAGGAGTCAAGGACTCGAGGCTGTTAACTCCGCGCAGTCTTGGCAGTGGATCCTTGCCTGTACCTAGCTCCCAATCCAGCTCCCAATTCCAAAACAGACATTCTTAGCTGTCAGCCACTCAACTGTCCGCAACAGAGTCAACAACACTTGTGGGCGCGTTGCATCGCGTCAACCTCGCCTCTCCATCCTACAGTCGCCATGTTTTCTCCGGAAGCATCGATTCAGAGTGCGCGCAGCTCTTTGCGCAATCCCAGGCGCCGCCAACGCACATCCGAAGGGCTGCCATCGCAGCCGCGCCGCAAACGCAGCAAGCTCAACGACGAGACCTTTGTTGCCAAAGAGGAGACGCACATCAATGGAAACGGCTCTGTGTTGATGAACGGCCATGCAGGCCATAGCAGTGTTGAGAATTCGCCCGTCCTCGTCGACATACCTGTCCGAGAGACAAAGGCTCCCCCGAAGCGCGCGTCCAAAGAAGACAATGCGTTGTATCTGGTCAGTTAATGCTACACCTCTTCTGATGATTCTATGCTGATACCACCCATCTTGGTAGACGAAGAATGCAAACTATAACGTCAAGAAGCTGCCCTGCTTCCCAAGTGCCCTGCTGCGAGCCTCCAGTAAGCCTCTACTCGATACACTCGTGCTGCTACTTCCTCGACTAACAAGTACCTATAGCTCCCTTCCGCGCATCAGCTCTACCCTCCGCGGGTCTTGCGCTCGCTCTGACTGTCGACCGCGCCCTTGTTTGGGATTACCGTGCTGTCGGTGGACCGACCAAAGTTGTCTCCCTATCACTGCCGTTCAACCTCAAAGCCACCGATTCTCTCCCCATAGGCGCCATCGTTCGTAACGGACCCACAAACGACTATGGCGTTGTCGCAGTTGCGCCTTCGACCGGCAAGATCTCATTTTGGGAAAACATCGACAATGCTGAGGCCCGCAATCTGTATCCACAGCGTCAACAAGGAGTGGAAGGGCACGTGAAGCTCCACTCTGGGGAGACTGTCACTGATGTAGCGGATATCGAGCATGCAGGCTTTGTATTGACCTTCAGTAGTGGCAGGCTTGCGCATTTGACCCTTCGAGATTCGCAAGGCCGACCTGGCATTACTACGACCATTCTGAGCGCACCCAATAGCTCCAACGGTAGCTTCTTCAGCCTCAAGGGTCTACTGGGAGGCGCGATTCAAAAGTCTGTTGCTGCGGTTAGGGCTCGACCGTCCGACTCAAAGGGCCAAATGCAAGTCATATCGGTGACGAGGAGTGGCACATTTCAAGTCTGGGATGCAAGCTGGTCAGGGCAACACAATTTCATACGCGAGGTGGACGTCCATGGCCAGATCAGTTCTGTGCTCCAGAACGACAGCATACCAGAGGCCCGTAGCCTACAAGACATACACGTGCTGGATTTCGCCATTATGGAGAAGAACCAGCAGACTGAGGATAGTGTCAGTCTTCTTCTTCTGGTTGCCCTAAGTGGCCGTGAGGCATTGAATTATTCTCTTGTCGAAGTCAATCTTTCTAGCAACGGCTGCACAGTCAGCAGAGTGATTGCGATTCGTAACTTCCACCAGACAGAGCTCCCCAAGGAGCCCACCGGTGCAATCACATTGCCTTCTCCAGGACATACAGCCTTTGTACATTTCCCAGGGGCCATCTGCGTTGCGTCGCTTGCGGAACCAGAAGCGAGTCCAGACAACCAACTTCTCATGGATTCTGGAAGAACGAGTTTGCCCTACCAGGATGTCATCTACTTTCGTACCGATATCGATGTCACCATTTCCGGCCATGCAGCCGAACAAGCCGGTCGAAATGACAAGCGGTCAATTTCTCTAGTCTTTGTCCAACAGTTTGGAGTGGTACAGATCAGCGCGCAGCCACCGCCGGTGGACAATAAAGATGAAGAGAGGCAAAAGGTTACAGCTCGTAGCAAGCTGGAGCAAGCTACGTTTTTCAGCCCAGATCCCAGTAACGTGCTGGACTTCTCTGTCAAGTCACGCTTCTCGTTCCCGGACAGCGAAGTTGCACAAGCTGCGCTGAACATCAGCTCTGGCATTATAAGCTCTTCTTATGAATATTTGGAAAAAGTTACGACATCCCTCGATGCGCAATTCCAGACACGTGCCTTCGCTCTCCGAACTCTGATCACGCAGTTACGTTCCCAGTATCCCCCATTATCTTATCAGACCAAATGGCGCTTGCTATGGCATGCCGAGAAGCTTGCGGCTGCACACAAGCTATGGAATTGGTACCAAGAAAAACTGCAAGACCAACAGTCGAACCCCGAAGCATATACAGAGAGTGTACTCATGGGAGATATTGTCAAGGCCCTGACCGAGCGGTACAAGACCGCTTTACAGCCTGAGCTTGGCGAGACGGACGCCATTCGCCAATTCTTCCTCACGGATGTTGACACTATTAATGTGCTGATCCCTTGGGGTTGGTTTTACCTGCGGGCTTTCTATTTGAAAGAAGGTTCAAGGAGGCAATCGTCTGTCATGCAGCGACTTAGCGAAGGTGCCGATGTTATGCTCGTTACCCTAGAGACGGGGTTCCAGTATCGACAAGCAAACATGGAATTATATGGTTTGGACGCTGGGTTACTCGAGGATGGTGTTCTCAAGCCGGGCCATGGCTACGACATGTTGCCACATTTCTGGACCTCATCACACAATATCGTAAGCTCAATCCGCAGCCTTGTGGATGTTGGGCGAAACCTGGCCGTCTCAAACTATGAGGAAGGTTATCAGGAAATTCTCGCCCAGAAGCTCGGCAAGGACAACCCTCGTCTAGTCAAGATTGGTTGCCAAACTCACATTGAACGTTTCCAGTGGGCGATTGAGCAGAGCGACGAAAAGCAACGTGAAATGGGTCACAGCTTGAAGCTCGAATGGAACACCAACGTTCGGCCCTCACATATCATAGGCCTTGGGGAGATTGGACTGGCAACCGAAGGCATGGCTCTGGCAGAGCAATATCGAGACATGTCAACTCTTGTCAATCTGATTTGGGATGAGACGAACTGGCTTGAAACCGAGAAGGCAAGCACTAGAAGCAAGATGGAACAAGCAGAGAGCACTGTCAAGCTCAACCGAATCAAGGAGCGCATTAGCCGTTACTTTGATGATTTTGGCGACGAGTGGGCCGAAGCTTTTTATTCAAAATACATCAGCGTAAATCAGGCTGGACAATTGTTCGCCAAGGAATATCTCAACCAGCCCGCCCTGACCAAGTTTCTACGTGCAGAGCCGTCGCGAGCCAGACTGAGATGGATCAACGAGGTCATTGGCGAGAAGAATTACGAAGCTGCCGCTACTTCTCTCTACGAGGCGGCAACAAAACAGGAGACGAATACGTGGTGCCAGCGTGTAGAGCTTTCTATAGCCAAACTTGCCATGTTGTGCAAGAAGGAAATCAAAACAAAGACGGAAGGAATCACGCAAGATGAAGCGCCCAAAGCCCTGACCAAGGCCGACAAGATTCGGGAGAGGACTTTTAGAACCACGTTGCGCCAACTTGAGTACACCAAGATTCAAGACAAGGTTCATGAGAGCTTACTTCCCACTTTCCGTCTTGCTCTGGACGATGACTCTGCCGTAGAGCTCCTCATGATGGAATACGGCCAAGGTCGGCTCAAGGATCGGCCTGCTCACCAAGCGATACTCAAAGAAGGCTTTGAGAACCTTGTCCATCACAGGGTTATCGACCCTGCGCTCATGATTGATATCCTGACACTGATGTCCAGCGACGACAAGGGCGAAATCACCAATGAATTGCAATCAAACGAGTTTTATTTTGCCTTGAGAGTCCTCTTACTCAACTGGCACGATATTCACCGCACTACCCGCGATGGGCTGTTGAAATTGGTGTGGAAACGACTTTGCATCAAGGATGATTGGGCGAGTATCAATCAGACCAAGGACATATCGGATGCGAAACTGAATGAATTCTTGGTTCACACCAACCTGGGATGGACCATTCGGGGGTTATGGAAGATGATTGGTAAGTCAATGCAACCTTGCGTGGTTGGCGAGCAAAAGCTAACATGATGGCAGATCAAGACGCCGACTCTAGACTTGTGTACCCAAAGAGGCTCGAGGAGCTTCTGGGATCCGGGGGGACCCATGGAGAGCTGTGTGTCAGATTTGGGTCCGAGGACCTTCGCGAGCCCATTATTCGGGACAATTTGCTCGACGACGATATCCTGCGTGAGCATGTTGAGAAGAACCGGCTGGTGGAATGGTTCAAGGCAGGGTTCCAGGCGGGCAAGAGGGCATACGAATTGCAAAAGGCGCAGGAGAATCAGGCACGACAGCAGCGCTGGCTTGCCATGACCAATCCCGAAGAGTATGACGCTCAAGCGGCCAACGAGGATATGGGTGTTGTTGGTGTGGGTGGAGGAGAGGGTGGCGAGAATGCAGAAGCCCCTGGATCAGACAGTTTTGAGGGGGACATTGAGAGTGTAGCAGACGAGGAAGCAGACGTGGAGATGCAAGAGGCATAGCAGGCCGGTTGCAAAAGACGACTGAGGCTCTTTAGCTAGCTAATAGTGAGACAGATTTCGATTGGGCGAGCGGCATGGGCCAAGGATTCAGGGAAGGGGAGAGGGCATTGGGCACGGCGTTGGAAAAACACAGAGCTGCTGCAAACAGCAAATGCCACTGTTCCATTTGTGTATGGTATTATGTATCTAGCAAGAAGGACCTGTGGTTCTCGAATCTTGAGCGATTTTTTTTTTTAGTTTTTGTGTGTGTGCGTGCCAGAAGTGCTTTGGGGCAGCGTGATTGGCCGTCCATATACGACTGGACGTGTGTGTGTGTGTGTGTGTGCGTGTTATTTTAAACAAGTACTCCGTATTAGACAAAGAACAAGACGAGAGAAAAGAAAAAAAAGGGCCTAGAGGCTAGGAGTGTGACAGTGTTGACAGTGTAGGATGGCAGAAGAAGAGGGCGAGACCAAGCGAAGTTGAACGCATTCATTTCTCGAGGGGCCTTTTTGTTGTCTGTGCGGTGGCTTCAGCTGGCCCAAGCAGCCAATCAAGGGGGGGTTAGTGTGGACGAGCGGCAACGGCCGCAATGCCAGGATCTAATAACTTGTAGATTGATCAGTGGAACCATGGAACAAGCTGCAAGCACCATGCAAGCAACATTGGACGGGCCGGAGTTGGCCATGGCCTTGTAATAACAGGTAATGCCTTAGTATGTATACTCGGTAGTTGGTAGCATGGTGGCGGGCAGGACTCAGGAGTCAGGACGCAGTGCCAGCAGCGGCGGTGAGGAGCTGCCGAACAGGATAGCGCCTGGTGTCACGTGCCATGTTATAGAACGCCGAGCTAGGCATGAATGGGGCATTAATACTGGTTAGTTAATATTTCCTGGTTCCATTCGTGCCTTCCCAGTCATGTCCGGGCGTGTTTGGCTGGCGACTTCCCCGGGGCGCACTCGGAGGAAGGCACAGATTGGGGCAGGAGAGAGAAGAAGGCAGGAAAGGGCAGCAACGGGCAGGAACGGGCAGGAGAGAGCGGGCAGAAAAGGGCAGGCGCGCTGCAGGTACAACAAACAAACGCTCCACCGCAGAACCTGTCCCCAATGTGCTGGTGACTTGGACCACGGGTGGCAAGGTGCAACGCGCTTTATCATCAGCCCAGCCGGAGCACTGGCCGACAATAATAAATAATACCTACATAGTATGTGCGATGTGCAATGTGCTGCGTGCATAGCTAAAGTACCTACGGAGTATTCCAACTTAACTTTCTGCAGAGTGAATGAAAGCCCGCAGGGGCCACGCCGCTAACCTCGCAGTCGCGACCACTCCCAGCCGCCCCTTCCTCACCCCAGATCTTTTCTACCTCGCTGCTTTCCTCACCTCTCACCATCTCACACTGCTAACTTGCAATACTCCCCGTCGCCCATTCTCTTCTTCTCCCTCCCTCTGCAGCCTTGCCATCACCCTTCTTGCCAGCCCTTGCCCCGGACCATCGCAAGACCGCCTCGTTGGCTGGCCTGCATAGCCCCCTCCCCCCGAAGCCGTCTCCCCGGTCACGGCTGCGGCTCACACCCAGTGTCTTGCTCAGTCCTCTCCACCACCAACACGGCTTGCACCGCTTCCCGACCCCCATCGTAGCACCCCGTCGACATGGCCAGCGGCAGTACACCGTCCAACGTGGTGGGCGTCCACTATCGTGTTGGCAAGAAGATTGGCGAGGGCAGCTTTGGCGTCATTTTCGAGGGCACCAACCTGCTCAACCAGCAGCAGGTTGCCATCAAGTTTGAGCCGAGGAAGAGCGACGCCCCTCAACTGCGTGATGAGTATCGCACATACAAGATCCTCGTGGGCTGCCGTAAGTTCACCACCCCCTGATTACGCTTTGCGCTTGGTCCCGTCCAGCGTTGCCCATCTCTCTCTACGCTTGCTGTGATCCTCGTGACACGCGTCTGCATCACTGCTCTACCGACTGCCTGCGCGGTTCGAATCAACATTAACCCTATTGGCAGCCGGGATCCCTAATGTCTATTACTTTGGCCAAGAAGGCCTCCACAACATCCTGGTCATCGACCTCCTCGGACCCAGCTTGGAGGACTTGTTCGATCACTGCAACAGGAAGTTCACCATCAAGACTGTTGTCATGGTAGCAAAGCAAATGGTGTGTTGACCTAAAATCCCTCAGCTCGCGCCTCTTTGTAAAGACGCTAGACTAACACTGCCATTTCAGCTCTCGAGGGTGCAAACTATCCATGAGAAGAACCTGATTTATAGGGATATCAAGCCTGACAACTTTCTCATTGGCCGACCTGGTTCCAAGAGCGCCAACGTGATTCACGTTGTCGACTTTGGCATGGCCAAGCAATACCGCGACCCCAAGACGAAGCAGCATATCCCCTACCGAGAACGTAAGTCACTATCTGGTACTGCTCGTTACATGAGTATCAATACGCATCTCGGACGTGAGCAATCGCGACGCGACGATTTGGAGGCTCTTGGCCATGTTTTCATGTACTTCCTGCGCGGCGGCTTGCCATGGCAGGGCTTGAAGGCTGCCACCAACAAGCAAAAGTACGAGAAGATTGGAGAGAAGAAGCAGACGACTCCCATTAAGGATCTCTGTGACGGATTCCCAGGTACGTTCATGGCAATCATCTTGACTGCTTTCGTATTGCTAACAACGCATTGCAGAGGAATTCAACAAATACCTCAGCTATGTTCGTAACCTCGGTTTCGAAGACACGCCCGACTACGATTACCTCCGCGAGCTGTTCACCCAGGCACTTAAGAGCACTGGCGAGATTGAGGACGGCGAGTACGACTGGATGAAGCTGAACAATGGAAAAGGTTGGGAGGTCATGAAATCTCACCCCTCGGCTGTGCAGCAGATGCACAACTCGAACATGCACCAAAATTCATCGACTGCCGTCAATGTTCACGGTCAGCCTCACAGGCAGAACAAGACGCACTTGCCCGTCGATCACCACCGTTTAAACGAGCCTCTTCCCAAGCCCGGAGCGACGCGAGCCCAGCCCGGAAGAAGCCCAAGGGACAACATACAACGCGATTCGCAGGTCAAGAGGAAGAGCATGGGCGAGTTGGCACCCCCAGAAGGAGCGTCGACTACGGCCCAGTTCCAGCACAGCCAACCGAACCTGGCGTCGAACCGTGCTACAACAGCCGCATCACCTGCCCAACAACCGAGGCAACAACAAACTGAAAAGCCAAGCGTCATGCAGAAGTTGATGAATGTCATCTGCTGCGGTGCAGGGAAATAGTATGACCCGCCCGTTCCCACTACTAGTCACCCTTTTTCTACATTGCATCCTGGAGTCCGTCATTGAGCGATCGCTTTCCTGGGCACGTACGTTTCTTCCTGTATAGGCATTTTGTAATGATCAATAGACGGGTCCGAAAATCTCGTTTGATGGCTATGTTCGGTAATATTTATGACCACCACCCGACCGAAAAACCGCATCCACACACCTACCTACCTGACATCCTTCTCTTTATCCTTTTCTTCTTCAATTTGACGACCCCTGCGTCTTGAGCTGCATCACCCGGCAACACGCCCCGGAAGTCTTTTTATTCGGGCGTTTATGGCGTCGAGGTTGTCGAGAGCAAGCTGTTGGCATTTTTTTTTATCGTTCATCTTTTTTGTTTGTGTGTCATGGAAAGCAGAAAATATAGCATGTAAAGGAGTCTCTCCCAGGGCCTGAGTAGTTGCGAGCTATGCAGAAAGAACAAGCCCCAGTATCTGCCTAGGTAGATGATAGTGGACGACCAATAGATGAAACACTCGAACCATGCACCCAAAATGTTTCCATCTTGCTTTGTGAATTAGTGGCTTTAATAATATTATGCGTGCGTCCCTTTACCAGACCTGTGGAATGCTCAAACATGGATTGGAAGTAGGTAATATTAATTTGATTCATCTTCTCAAAATTGCACCATGATTCCTCTACGGCCAGTAGTCAGCTATTCTCTGTTGTTGTAACTATCCCCTGATTAGATTTAGTCAGACACGAAACATTGTCGCGTGCTTGATTTGCTGATGGGTGGTGTGGTGTCCTCAATCAGGGTGAGGTGATGGATAACCAGGAAGCTTGGACATGAGCGCACCAACATGTTTGAACGCGAACTTCACAACTCGCCAATATTTCACGACACCCCGGCAACCTCATCAACCGCGTCACCTAAGGCCTCTCGCCCATCCCCGAATAGACGCGCGAACTACAGCCGCGATGGCATCCGGACGCGATGTGCGCGACATGCTCGGGCTGCCTGCTGGTGGCGATGCGCCAAAGGCTGCCATACAGAAGCGGCCAAAGCCATCAGGAGGTTCGAGGAAGATACGTACGTTTTGAGCCGCACAACCCCAGAAACGGTGCTTTGGATTATGACCATGGGCTGATTTGTGATTCGCAGAGGGCGTTGCGCGCGAAGTTGCGGCTCTGTACGGCGAGCGACCTCCCCCAGTGGCCGTTTACGAAGAAAAGAAGCTGTACCGGGCGAAAAGGCAGAATACTGGACCAGCCAAAAAATGGTAGCTCTACACAATTTCTGGCATGTGTGGGCTAAAAGCTAATGTTTACCCATTACAGGGTCCAGCAACCATTCATGAATCCAGTACGGAGCGATGGCCTCATATTGAAGCATTGGAGGCGGAAGCGAACAACGGCACCACCTGTTCAATCAAGTGAAGATGTAGCCATGCAAGAAGAAGAAAACTCTGAGCCATACGTAGAAATGAGCTCGGACTATGCCAAATACGATATCAAGATCGACATGCCTGAATTCACCGACGACGAGTACGATGCGTATCTTCGCAGTGACGACTGGAGCCGAGAAGAAACCGACTACCTTCTAAAGATAGTGGAGGATTATGCATACCGATGGGCAGTTGTTTGGGATCGCTACGACTTTCAGCCCATGAGCAACTTACAGGACGCTACCGAAGAGAACATGGGCGATGCAGAACAAGGACTGGCTGCCATGCCGTTTGCTCCTTCCAAAAAGCGGACAGTCGAGGATCTCAAAGCCCGCTTCTATGACATTTCTGCAAAGCTAATGAAGCAACGGATACCAGAAGTTTCCATGGATGCAGAGCAATACAGCACATATGAGATGCTCTCCAAGTTCGACCCAGTAACGGAGCGCAACAGAAAGATGCTTGCCACAGCACTTATGGGCAGGAACATGGATGAAGTCAAGGAGGAAGAATTTCTGCTCACAGAGCTTCAACGGATCAATATGGCTGCCAATCGGCTTGATGCAGAGCGCGAAGAATTGCGCAACAGACTGGATGCGCCACAACAGAATTCGTCCGCTTCGGCCGGTCTCCAGGCCTTTACATCATCACAAGCCCTTCATGATCTATTCCAACAACTATTCCAGCAAGATAGGATTAAAAAACGCTCATCAGGTGGTGCTGGAGCCGGGCCTGGCAGGCTCAGTCTTTCTGCCAACGACATGGTACATACTCCTGGATCCGCACAGGCACAATTATCCGCCGCGAATCGAAGACAGAGCATGGCAGCGCAGCCTGTGCAACAAACCCCTGTAAAGCAACTTTCACCGCACCAGGAAAGCCGGTTCAACGTATCCACACACGATCGACTGACTTCAGGCGTGACGTTTGGCTCCGATAAGTTGCTCAAGATGCGGCAAGCAAAGAGCAACGTGCAAACCCAAAAAATAGGCGCTGCCCTTGCAGAACTCGGCATCCCAGACGTCATCCCCATCCCGACCAGCAAAGTCGGCGAAGTCTTTGAATCTCTTGTCCAAAAAGTTGGCAAACTCCTCGACGTGCGCAAAGTGCGCGAAAAGGAAGAAGCAGAAACCCGCGTCCTAGAACACATGAAACAACGCAAACAAGCAGCAAGCGGCGGAAGCAGTGGTGGCGGCAAAACCAACGGCAAAGGCAAAACCAACGGCAAAGGCAAAACCAACGGCAAAACCAACGGCAAAACCAACGGTGCTGGTGCTGGTGCTGGTGCTGGTGCTGGTGCAGGAGCCAGCTCTGAAAGCACACCCAAACCCAAGACTGAGCAAGTCGCTGATGCACAAGACACGCCCGGTGCTGATGCTGATGGAGATAACGACAATGCCGATGACGATGACGACGATAATAATCCCAACTACGAGGAAGAAGATGCACAGGGTGAAGCGGATGATGACGATGCCGAGGGGGAAGACGACGGCGAGGGTGAAGGTGACGCGGACATTGATGCCGAGGGTGAAGACGAGAGTTCTGTGCAGCCGAGTCGAGCGACGAGCGTGGGCGCGCACAAGAGGAGTGCGAGTGTCTTCAGTCAGGGCAGTGTGCAGAGTAGTAGTAAGAGAGCGAGGAAGTGAAATGGGTGTGGAGAGAAAAAAAAATTTATTCTTTACAAATGTCATTGTGCTTGGTTCCGTGTGCATAGAGATGAGGTGTTTTTTCTTTTCCCTTACTTTGGTGGATCATGGATTAGAGGGAGATGTAGAATAGTTAAGTCCTACTCTACTCTTTGAGTATATTTGTTCCATGGCATCATCTGAACTCGTGAACAGGTCTTATTCGTTATTCAAAGGCTTGATTTTTTTTTCATAATGGTTACAAACACGCACACAATCCTTTTCCATCCCAACCAGTCGTGTCGCTAAAACGCCAATCTATCCATGAACACGCTACGCTTCATCCAAAATATTACAACACCTTCTCCACACACTCTCTCTCCTCAACCCCCCATCACAACGTCTGATCCGGCTTAAGCGCACACCCCGCATTCCTAAACAAAGGATTCAACTTGCCCACCGACCAATTCAGCACATTACCAGAAACATCTGTAACACTACTCAAACTGGACGGCACAACACTCGTCCCCAACTGATAAAGCAAGCAAAGCACATCCGCAGCCATAGCATCATCCGGCAACCTACCATCCCGAATAACCCCAAACGGCGTCCCCAAAGCATCAAAATCGCCCACTCCCACATTCCCCCCAAAAAGCTTAGGATACATGACATACATTGCTAAAATCTCCCTCACCACATCGACATTTGTATACGGAATCCGCCGATTATGCCAATTTGCCGGAATGCGTTCAGGGACATGGTGCCAGGTATCACCACCACCACCCGAGGAAGAACCATCGCGAACCGCGCCGAAAAACGTGCTTATCGTGTCCAAATCAGCAACGCCCTCGGGCCCATACGAGGGAAAAAGTTGGTAGACAAAAGAAGCAGCGCCATAGAGCAGGAGGGAAAGCGGACCAAAGAAGAAATTAGCATTTTCCTGGACCGACTCGTCGTAGCGTTGACTGCGGTACGCGGCTAGAGCGTTGAGATCAAAGTTTCCGTTGGAGACGCGGTCTGCTACGGCCTTCATGCGGGCAAAGAGGGTGGCGTTGAAAGTGTAGTCGTCGCCGTTTGCGACAAAGTAGTCGTTGCGCGTGAGCGACGAGTCGCTTTCGAATTTGTTGTGCCCGTTTAGTCCTGGCTGGGTGCCTAGGAGGGGCAGCAGAGCGGTGCGCGAAGTGGCTTCGCAGCCGATGCTTAGTTTTGTGGTGACTATGTCGCCGTCGGCTTCGATGCCTAGGACGGCGAGCAGGACGGCGAGGTCGTAGCCTACGTTGTAGAGGTTTTGTTGCGCGTCGACTAGTTCGTTGAACGTGGTGATGCCGTCGTGGGATAGGAAGTTGTGGTTTGCGGCAGCGTTGAGTCCTGGACATGGACCTCTGATGTCGTTGGGTCCGGGTACCGTGTAGGCGTGTGCTGTGTCGCCATCGGCGGGTACCTTTTTGAGTATCAGTCAATTAATGCTGGTTGAGAGGTTGGAGTATCATATGTAGGTACTTACTTTGATTCCACCTACTCTTGTTCCAGGAAGACCGTTTCTAGCCCCGGTGTATGGGTACTTGGAACTGTAGGGTGCAGCACCCTTGTGATTGGGATTGAATGGACAGGAAGTCTGTCTCTTTTGTGATGCGTAGCGAGCTTCTCGTAGCAGTGATGAGTCGACACCTGCCTGGCCAGTCACCCAGCCGTAGCCCCAGGCTGTTGATGCAGAAGAGACTAGGAGAATGGAAGAAAGTGTACGCATGATGGATGAAGAGTACCGTTCTTGGAATGGCAGACTTGACTCTTCTCCTTGAAGTTGAAGATGTGAATACCTTGCACTATGGGCATATCACATATTTATAGACCATGGCTCCGGTTGCCCTGCCCTGACTTCTTGGCCAGATATGCTACGCATACCGAGGCAGAATGCTCAAGTCTGTATTGTTTGGTAGCCACTGATGCTACCCATCAAATCCGTAGTTTTTTTTTATTAGAGAAGAAAAGCATGCCCCGTATCGGTTGCAGCAGGTGACGAACAGATTCCAGGATCGATCGAAAATTAGTGTGAAGATTCCGCATCCAAACCTGTGGTACACACAAAACAACTAAAAGTATCGTGAATGATTGGTTAGCAAAGAAAATGTGGGATTTGGCATTTGGCATTCTACGTATGTGGAGTATGGTGTAGCGTTAACGGAAGGATGAGATCCGCAGCCGCTAGTTAATATGTGTTTCTTACCACATGAGGCAAACGTCCCTAGATCAACAACCCGATTTAGAAGACAGAAGGTTGTAGATGAAATGGCACTTCTTCACTGTTTGCGGGGAAATGCCCTATCAACCGTTTCGTAGTGCATGTTTTCCTCTTGTCCGGCAGCTGTCTAGTATACCGGTATATATATCAGAATATAACTAGAGTTCGGGGTGGCGATAGCTTTCTAGCTTTGTATAACTACAACATCAAAACATGACAGTTATCGTCAATATTTTGTGATACCCTACCATGACTTATTGAAACCTACCGCAAATTTGGCAAAACATCACTGCGCGGAAATCACTTTGGAGAGCACAGATAAACGCCATGCGTGGCCTAGACTTGCTAGGCGCACCCTCTACCTCGACTTATAAAGTAATTCGTTTGGCTCAGAAAGGTGCCGCGGTACGAACTTGTCTTAGGCGTTCACATCAAGCCTTTCATAACCATAAGCTTACTGTTTGCGATACAGTCTACTCAGATAGCGTATCGCCTCTTGCGGGGTATTGAGGTGCTGTTGATGTGCTATAATAGTATGTTGCCGGGTTCAGAGTGGCTGCGTTTAAGATGCCACTAGGTGTTGCTATCGATCTTGAAAGTTGGAACGATGTATACGCAGACAGGAAATAGGTAGTCAAGCGAACTTTCGTGTTGAGACGCCACAAACTGC
Organism: Shiraia bambusicola; assembly: GCA_028220655.1. Lineage (NCBI taxonomy): Eukaryota > Fungi > Ascomycota > Dothideomycetes > Pleosporales > Shiraiaceae > Shiraia > Shiraia bambusicola. The sequence goes on along the minus strand of SSBG01000002.1, from coordinate 613,484 downwards.
TGCAGTCTGATAGAGGTGTACGCACATCATAACGGTTGGTGACAGTCAAACTTACTATTGTGCATCATCTAGATCCAGTTGTATTATCAGGCATGGATTACTGTATCAGGGGGAAGGAGCTACGATGGCCATGGGGATAGTTTCTAACTTTCAAGGCCTCAAATAGTAGGACATGTATCATAGACATTTGATATTGCAGAAAGTTCTTCCCCTCGCAAATTGCACAAAACTAATCATTTACCTGTCCATCTCCTCTCGATCCACCGGAAAACTGGAAAGGCGACCCCACAGAACAAGGCTGTGAGGTCATGTCCCACATTTCCGCCTTTCTTACCAATCAATCCAGCGATGGGAGCGGTATACCAGGCAGTCTTCATCCCAAGTGCAGCTCCTATGAAGCCGAATGCGAACGCAGCGATTGCTCCCCAGCCAAAAGGTAGTAACTCCCAACTTGCCCACGAATTCCAGTCATAGTTTGACCAGCGCGAGTGACGAAATATGACATGTTCCTCAACGATGACAACCAGATGGATAATCGTCCAGTATCCTATGATAGAGAGAAATGTTTCAAGCGTGTCATGAAAGAACGCGGCTGCACAACAACCAACGGTAATTGCGGCCACGAAACCAAGGGTAACAAAAGCGATGCGTGGGACTCGGAGGGCCCAGGGACCAAAGTTTTGAGCATGCATCGCAAATGAATAGTTGTTTGGTATATTATTCTGAAAAAGGTTAGTATTCTGAACCGCAGAATGATTATTCAAAGCATACGGGTATAGAACTAAGACCAGCTAGCACTAGGAGAAACTTGCCAAAGCCTCCTGCAGGTGACAAGGCCAGTTTTAATGGACCGCCGACTCCAGCATCCAAGAATGCAACCTTCCACGCGTGATTGACTTCTGTCCCGCTGTAGAGTGCCGCACCAAGCGTCTGGACTAGGATGGTCGGGATGCATATGCCAATATACGTTGCCACAAGGATTTTACATCGCGGGGTGTTTACGGGCATTTTGACATTGTAGTCAGCCGCACAATTAACCCACGATACTGCGAAAGAAAAGATGACTGCTATGAAAGAGAAGGCAGCAGCCGCTCCATCGGCACCAGTGGGCGATTGGATAGCGTTACCGCTAAAATGCTTCGCTCCAGTGCCTGCTGCAACGCACCAGGCGATGAATGGTGGAAGCCAAAGGAATGCATCCAAGCGATGGATCCAAGTGATCCCAAGGGCACAAATGATCCACACGGTGGTACAAATAAGTATGACGCCAGCCCATTGAGGAAGGTTGCCATCTGAGAGTGCGTAGAGAACAGATGCGCCAGAGATGCTATTGACCGCATTCCACCCTGTAGTGCTCACCATACTGAACACAACAACTAGAAGATTGCCCCAGTAGCCAAAGGAATATCGGGAAAAGGTGGTCATCCGCAGCCCAGTAAGTCCAAAGGTTGCGGTCCATGCAGGAAGCAAGCACGACGTCATATTGACAACCATGATGATGGCAAAGCAGTCCCAGAATGAGAGACCCATTTTGCCACCGATTGTGCCAACGTTCAAGGTTGCTACAGCCATATTTGCACTCATCCTGAGTATATTCAGCATTTTTACTTGCAGTATTCATTCTCTGAATCTTACCAAAAAGTACAGGCATTCCACACTTTGGAAGTGTTCTGGGCTCTATCTTCATCTGTGACACGTTCAATGCCGCCAGTTTCGACGGCTAGACGCTTCGCCCAGTACTTGAAACCTGTAGTCACCGATACATTGTTTGTAGCTCCGAGCTGGGCATCTTCTTTGAGGCGATGTTCCAGGGAACCGTTTGACTTCATCTTAGTATCGTTGAAGAATGCTGATTTGGATGCCATCTCGTAGTATGATAGCCTGGCCTAAGACCTAGACCACGTTTCCACGCCCATATATGCTTCATTGTCTTTACACTCCGATGTATCATTTTCCAGAAGCCAAGCCGTCAAGATGTCGTGCTGCGCTAATCACCGCGGCTTGCCGGTTGTTTAGATAGAGACATTCAGTATCGCCGCGGTATGCCGCGGTGTACACCATCATCTACCAATCAGAGCTAAGCATCATACTATCTCCCGCGGTACGATGATTGACATGGAGAACATATACTCCATGTATTCTGAGCATATAATCTGCAATTGCGCCTTCATAAGGCGTCACTCATTCTTGCTTCTCAGATCGGCAACGCTTGATTCTGCCAGTTCTGCCGTTGTGGCGAATCGCCTTGAACATACAACTCTTGCACTGAAAGATGGAGCAAAGTACACTCGCCCGTAGGGGTCTTGGACTTCGTGCCATCGACCAACACAAAGCCTCCCCAGGATATACTTTATTTGCCCACCTCACGAGCCCTGGCACTGTCAAGCTGATCGACAACTACGGCCAAGTTGTTCACGAATGGAATTTACCGCATCGTCCAGGAAGGCATGCTCAACTTCTCAAGAACGGCAATTTGGCTTACAACGGGGTGCATCCCGATGCTCCTCGACTATTTCCCCTGTGGCAAAAGTATCGTGGCGGCGTTATGATGGAGGTCGATCCGAAGGGCAACACCATACGAGAACATCGCGACCCTTTGGCCCACCATGATCAACACCATCTTGGTAATGGCGAGCTACTTTACACGACAGTGGAAGACTTGGACGCCGAACAGGGCGCACGTGTGTTGGGCGGTATTCCAGAAAGTGAGGCACCAGACGGGAAAGTTTACGGTGATTGCGTCAAACATGTCTCTCCCTCGGGCGGGCTGCTCTGGTCGTGGAAGGCAATTGATCACTTGGATCCAGAGAAGTTCAAACTCCAGCCACATTACCCTCGGGAGCACTGGCCTCTGATCAACTCTGTGTACCCACTGGCAGACGGAAATATCCTAGCATCGCTGCGTAGTGTATCCGCAGTAGTCATCATATCTCGCCAAACAGGAGAGATCATATGGCACCTTGACTCGACTGTTGTCGCGCAACAGCACTGCGCGAGCGAGCTAGATGATGGGAGCATTTTGATCTTCGACAATGGGACATTTCGACATCATGAGAGTGCAACGTATTCTAGGGTCATCCAAGTATCACGGGAGGACAAATCAATCATGTGGGAATACCGGGACCCACATCCTATGACATTCTTTACGCCTTTCATGGGTGGAGCACAGAGACTTCACGGCGGCAACACGCTCGTGACCGAAGCAGCGTTTGGCAGGATCTTTGAAGTGACCGAGAAGGGCGAGATTGTATGGGAATACGTGAATCCTGATTTTGCCGACTATCAGGGGCTAGATGCCAAAGAGATCGAAGCGTACTTTGCGTATCCAGCAAATGCGCTCTTCAGGGCCTATAAATATTCACCCCAAGAAGTTCCCTGGCTCCACCCAAATTGAGGCTCTCTGTAGCTTTGGTAAAACAGGATTCATGAGCCATTCAGTCGTCCCAATGATTTTTCTGTAATCGGCCTCTGTTGCGAATGAAATACCGATCAAGATATAGGTTGAAATTCTGGCAGCATTGAAACATCACCAATATAGTTTTGACGCTCCCCAAAAAGCTCCGGAAACAACTGGTCAAAATCATCATGGGCGGCTGTGTCAATTTCCCTATACAATGTGGTAGGGCTAGAGTCAGATGCTCGTCGTAACTTTCGGTGAAACGCGGCAACGAGGTTGCCCATAGTCTGTGCTATATGTGAAGAAGATCCAATCCCATGCAGCCAAGACACGAGGGATAGGATAAGTCGTTCCAGATCTGGTAGGTTATGCGATGTAGCGAGCTGTGATGCATAGGTATGTACCAGACGCGATAAAGTAATAGCAGCAAAACTGATCAAGTGATAAATGTGATCTGTGAGATGTCTTGTTCGATCATCCGCTGTTTCCATTGCGAGGTTAATGATTGAGGTTGACAGACGGACCATTTCGTTGATAAGCGACTCCCGAACAGCAGTGGAACGAGTCTTGAGCGATTGGTCATATGTCAGCAATTGGGAAAAGTAGAATCCCATTTGGACAAATTGAGAGCGAGGCCTGTCGAGCACATGCTGCCACTCGCTCTTCCAAGCCTGTAGGGCAGCCTGTGTCTGGGGAAGGTCTACTGGTCCACTGAGACTCTCATAGAGAGTCCAGTAAAGTGTAACCTCGGCTACCATACGTGTCTCGAAGTTGGTAGCATGATCAGAGCCAAGGATAAGGCGACATCGATTGATATCTATACCGCTGATAATAGCTTTTCGACGTGTCCCAATACAGTAGTGAAGGTGGCAAAGACATATATGATTCCAGATGCACAGTCGATCGAGGCCAGATTTGCAAGACCCTGATCCATTGCTGGTTTCTGCCAATGTGAATAATTCACTTGCGATACTATGCTGAATGGCAAATCCACTCAGCATCCAGCTATCAAAATTTAGGGGCATTTGAGCTATGGTCGTGGACCACATGCTCAAAATCAGCGCGCTCTGGAAAAACTCGATGGGCTGTGGAGCTTTCAGGAGGGCAGTTGACAACAATGCCTCCGCTTCTTTGAACAATACAGGGGCAAGTCGCGAAGCTACCTCATGCGACATATGTCGAGCGGCAATCAAGCAGCATGCGGCCAGAAGCAATGGATACTTGCGCACATCCTCGAGTAGAACTGCAGTCGGCGTAGTCTCGTCCAAAAAGATCCATCGTCCATAATGTGTTTGAAATAGTTCAAGGAGACTGAAGGCCTCCGCAGGACTCAAGATTCGTTTGAGAATGATATCATCGGGTCGAATTCGTGATGACTCGGTTTCACTCGAAGCTTGTAGTTGAGTGTCTTTAGCAGGTGAATATTCGTCTACAGCGACATCCCGCAAAACAAACAAAGGCGCGGGGGTTTTATTATTATCAATATATGGGCTGCCCTGATCGGGAGAAGGATGCTGATCTGGTCCAATTGGGTTTATTCGATTCTGTCCAAGATGCTGGTTACTTGATGCAGAGTTACCGGCTTCGAGGACGTCAACTCGCTGGGAAAGTGTTTGAATTGTTCGTTCTAGACGCTCAAATCTAGTGATATCAGCTTCTGGTCTTGTCAGAAGCTAGGAGTCACTAACCTTGCAAGCTGATCTTCGCTTTGGGGTGCAAACCCACTGTGCGACCATGCTTCAGCTGGCTCGTGTGCGTTTGAACGTGCCTGTACGATCGATGCGAGTGAGCAGGATTGAACAAGGCGCTCGCAGCGAAGGCACGCTCGATTGGGGGCAATTTCATAGCATCTCGTTTTCTGCTTTCGGCAGGCGCTACATGCTTGAGAGGCACGTCCTCGGTCTGGAGGCATTGAAGCACGCACTCGTTCTAGAGAGATAACTTGTAGCAAATGAAATATAAAGTATACTTGGTAAATAACATGATCTCTTCGTCTTTACATTGTGTACGTAGGGACAAGTGAGGGTTGAAGGCGGTTGTTGTTGTTCAAGCCTGGGTCCAATTCGATTAGCGCAATTACGTGCTCAACATTATTAATGCAACCTGGTCTTGCTCTGCCATGTTTTGTAGGACACTTTTGGTGTTGAATATGTAGCTCAGACCAGCAAACCACATACGACATGACTTCTGCATTGAATGTGAGATAGAAAGGTAGTAGCATGCGCTGCTATGGAAAAAGAACGCTTCATCAGTTCATTGACATTTTGTCTGCATCGCAAGTCCTGTCAAGGGGAAGTGTGCCTTGAGGACATGTACATAAATCGCTAAGCTTGCAAAACCTTCTGTAACGCCATATCCTACAGTTCAATGCATGCATGCAGCCTCCACCCGCAACAAGCTTTTTGTTACACTTAATAACCCCCTTCCTTAACCGAGTCAAACAGTGGTCCTATAAAAGAAACGCTCTAGGTCAGCTTCTGCTTAATGAAGAATGCCCGCAAGTGCGATAGCTGCCATGCACAAGTTATTCCAAGGACAGCAAGCTGGATGAGAGTCCAGCGAACGACACGAGCATTGGTGGTTTCAGACTGATCGCGGAATTCAGCCTCGCGCTCCTAAACAGACGTTAGCGGCAATTTCAGATGATAACGTTTCTCCTGTCTGGCAAAGTTGAGCTTAAAACATACTCTTTGGAAAATCTGCTCTCTCCTGACATCTTGCAGTCTCGAGTTGAGGTCTTGGACCTTTTGTACCAATGTCTGAACCTTGTCCTTGTCTGTACTTTCGATCTTGCTGGTTTCACCAATAGCCATATCTAAGGTGAACTTGACCGTTCCATGTATTCCAGACAACCAGCCGTGGGCAGGAACGTTCTGAGGAGTGACACAAATGCGGTGCTGGCCAGAATCGGCGGCACTGAATGTGAAGCGGCCTTGATTTGACCCTCTTTGTGCAACGATACGGTGGTTGTTATCGAAGGTCTCCTCAACGGTGACAAAGACACCCGTGTCGGGGTTGGTAACATATGTTTTGGAAGAATCGTCCCAGACTTCAGCATGGTAGTGACCTGGCTTTATTAGCATTCGCTACATCCTCACTTCTCTCGAGTATATAGGGGATCAGAGTTTTTCAGTGGGCAAGTCGTTACATACCAACAACAAGCGTATCCTTGGGCAATTCCTCGTAGAAGCATTTCTGGAGCGCACCGTCGATGAAGAAGTGAAGCGCCTGTGTCGGGACCGCCAGCGCGGCTGCGAGAATTATCGAGGGTTTCCACATCCTGAATATACTATTCCTCCGCGCAGTGGTGAGGCGAGCGGCGATATGAAGATTTGGTGAGCTGGATCTTGGATGTGTCGCATGTTGAAGCTCCAAGTGTTCGCTTCCAAAAGAGGACTAGTGTGTCTGGACCCTGACACGTGCATTCCTCTATCGTTGGATGCGTCTATCATTCATCAAGACTCCATTGGTTGTGTAAAATTTGACTGCTTTGTATACACTCGAGGAAAAGATTTGATATCTAGTTGTCGAATTACTTAGAACTGTGAGACTGCGAACTGATTATCAACAGACTAGATATTGCGCTTGTATCGTTGAGCACCCTCTCAGAACGAACCTACATTACTCCCCGACACTCTATCAATAACAACCGTTCAGTTACATTATTCTTCCGCTTAAACGGCTGTATGCTTGATTCTCTGTCCATGCTGAGAGTACTAAGTACTACTAGGGCTGTTTGTCAAGACTCAAGACTCGATTCAGCCGCGGCCCTGCAACAATGCTAGAGACCCCGCATGAACCTCAGGTGGACCTAGGTAAGCGCAACATGCGATCTAATAATTATCATCCTACACCGTCCAATTCCATCTCGAAATTTCTCTTTGTAAATCTTAACTATATCTTTATCTACCTAAGTACCTGGTTTTTACTGATTGACTTTGTAACACACAAAATGGCTCTCTTCCATCCCGATGCAGCAAACTTGAGAACACTCCAATCCACACCAAAAACAATAGTCATAACTGGCGGCTCTTCAGGCATTGGGCTATCCACTGCTCAACTCCTATCTTCCCTCAATCCAAACCACAATCTCGTTCTCATCGACCTTCAACAGCCGCCATCAAGCTTCAAACATGACCCCAACCACATGCTCATCCACACCTGCAACATCACTAAATGGGCAGACCAGCGCGCTGGTTTCGAAAAAGCATATGAGAAATTCGGCAGGATTGATTGCGTATTCGTCAACGCGGGCATAACAGAACATGAAGAGCAATTTTTCACCGACGACCTAGATGCCACTGGCAAACTAAAAGAGCCAGATCGAAGGACACTAAATATCGACATGGACGCCGCAAGCGACACAACGAAACTCGCCATCCACTATCTCCGCAAGAACTCTGAAGGAGGCCAAATCGTCATGACGGCAAGTCTAGCTGGATATCTGGCTTCAGCAGGCGCACCTTTATATTCCGCAGCCAAGCATGGTAAGTCTCACTCCAGGGAATCATCGGAAAAAGTGGCTAAGTGAATTTATACAGGCATCGTAGGCCTCATGCGGGCCCTCAAACAAGAATGCGCAAAGGTCAACATTGCTATTTCTGTAGTGGCGCCTGCAATCACTGTCACGCCTATCCTGACGGCTAATAATCGCCATGTGGCTGCTTCGCCAGATGCGTATGCCAGAGACATGGCAAAGATAGGTGTACCCATCAACAAGCCTGAATCCATTGCCCTTGCAGTATGCTGGCTGTTCAACGAAGGCAAAGCAGGGAATGGAGCAGGCATTTTCATCCAAGCTGATAAGTTTACGGATCTGGAAAGAGGGCTAGCGAAGAGTAGGGAACAGTGGATGGGAAAGGAAATGTTGGATCTGTTCAGGGGAGGGAGATCTGCTCCATTGTTTGAGAGAATGGGTGCAGGCGCAAAGTCGAAGTTATAATTAATTATAGGTCATGGGTGTTGGTCTAACAAGGTTAGGGGTAACTATCCGTTATTAGCAAAATACTTCATCCTAACATTGTATCAGAAAATAATTAGTTAGTCACTGATTGCGCAATTTAGCTGTCGATCGTGCAACTAGACGAAACAATGTTTCAAATGTCATGGATGATTAGAACCGAGTATGTCATTCTGTTTTCCCTTAATCCTACAGTTTACTGCATAGCATGTCAAGCAAAGGGCCAAGCCTTTAGCCGAATTCTCGATACGTCCATGGAGCTGAACATATTTAGTATATATGACTGATTGACTGAGATTGGTAAAACTCATGCTCGTTATATAACTATTCCAAAAAAAAAGTCGCTATGATAATCTCATATGAAGCCAGCTTCCGCTTTACCTACTAATGCTCTCAATCATCGTGCGGCAGCATAACAGGCTTCCCCTCTATTCAAAATGAAGGATTCTTTTAACAATACAAGTTGATCCAATCGATTGTATAACTATGCAAAATGATACCATACAAATACAAGGCGACGGTATGACCAATAGGCTTCCCTGCCCATGAAGCATGCATTCTTGTTTTTCGATCTTCTTGGCATGTTTCGTTTCAGAACCTAGCAGCTGTTTCGAACACCTGGGAACGAGCTGCATGTTTTGATGTTATCAACCTGGGGAGGGCGTTGCACGAGGTGAGATGAAAGGCAAAAGCTTGGTATGCTGGCTTGATGCATGGAAGCACGTGTTGGAGGAGAGGTGGGGGGGTTTTTTAGGGCTCATGGGAATTTAATAAGCTTAGAGTGGTGACATGGAGCCTTGCGTTTCAGATGCCTATGATGGAATCATGGGAGCGTGAGCAGGTATTAGATGAAGGATGCAAGACGTCCGATTGGCAAAGGGCATGTTGTGCTCACTGCTGGCCAGTGCAAGGTGTTGGGGAACGGCAGTTTTTTTCACAGGGAGGGACCTATCGATAACCAGAGATACTCCGTACATATTACATACCATGCTTAAACGATGTGACGGATCCACGGGGGCGGGTCTCGATCTACATACATGTGGAATTGTTTGAGGGGGGTATACGGAGTATGTACGCGTTTTCACCACGTGGACTTGAGGAGCCCAAGTCGATAGAGACTGTTGTACATGCCTAATTATTTAAATACGAAAGAGAGAATTGTTCAATTAATAGGTAGAGCTAATTACCTACGGAAAACCAGGAGTAGGCTCAATACGATCATTTCCGAACAATAGATGAGGCGATTGCTGACGCTATTCAAATTTGGACAGATGAATAATAGGGGCTATTAAGCGGGAATCCACGTCTTCGCAAGGTGAGGGCGATATTCCCGCAATAGGCAATGGGTGCGTATCCGAGAATGAGGAATCTGTTTCTGAGTTTACCAGGTATTGGCAATGGGGTTGAGTTGTGCAACACAGACTGTGCAGTGTAGACTTGTAGAGATGGGCGGGGATGCGGCTGAGCCTCAGGCGGTAATGCACTACATAGGTACCGACGTCAGACAGAGCAAGGACAGGCAATAGGCGGCTGTGGCATTGCATTGCAGCTTTATAGGAGTTTGAGTCTAAGGAACCTTCAACTCAGGAGCAGGTGAGGAAGGTTGTGGCTCCGATGGTGGCGGCCGTTGCATAACCACAAGACCCACATGGATGGGAGGTTGGAAAGTGGCGCGATGGGAGAATATTCTCATGGCGCAGTGTGACTTTCCGCAATGCATGTTGGCAATAATTCTCAACAGTGAAGACACAACAGCAGAGTGCCGAGTGCAGAGTGCCGAGTGCAGAGTGCCGAGTGCAGACTCCAGAGCCAAAAAGGGATCCAGCTCTGGCCGCTGATGGCGAGGGCGCAAAAGAGTTGTGTAAAGTTTATGAAGGCGTGTGAGAAGCCAGGAGTGTACTCCGTACGGAGTAAGAGACGGTGTCGCACCTTTGATGGATGGTCAGAATGAAGGCTAGGCCAAATGGAGCAGTCGCGCAGTCTCGCGCGCTTGGACCACGCACACCATTCGCCACCACCCTAATATTAAAAAAGGCCATGGTGATGCACTCGCCCACCTGCCACCAACTAATAGCGGTTGGCTTATGGATGAAACCTCCTCTTTGCTCTTGCTCCTCGTCCTCTCGCTGTCAAATACTCGGTAAATCTCAGTAGACAGCCTGTCCCGTGTCGACGACTCGACGTGCCCATCAACCAACTACCGTATTGCCATTTTTCGATGCCGGGAAGCCATGGCTATTGTGTCTCTCCTTGTGTCTCAGTACGTTCAACTAAGTACGGCACAGTGCACTAGGCACAGGCTACAGCAGCTTGTGTACTAGGTACTACTCGGTGAGTGCGTATGCACACTGCACTGCACTGTGCTCGTCTGCCCAGGTACCCGCCTCAAAGAGGAGGATCGTCGACATGGTGACAGTCTACGACTCTATTTGGGCCAAGTGCCATGAAACGTGATCTGAGTCGGGTGCCGGCCAGCGACCGAAGCGGCAAACAGCAAAAGAAATCGAATCAAGAGATGGGAGTCAGGACTCAGGGACCATTGTTAGCCGCAGCACTGCAGCAGTCACCAGTGAGCGGTCAGCACGCTGCATTTTGCCATTCACTCAGCGTCCACGACGACCCACGATGAGTCCATGACCCTCTGTTTGCGCTATCGTCGTGGCCTTGCAGTACTGGCCCATGTACAATGTACATACCTACCTATGCCATGTCATTGTATTAGGTATTGTACACGCTGAGCGGCTGCCATTATCCCACTGCTGCTCATCCTGGTCGATGAATGGCTAGTCTTATGCACACCCTAGAGCATGTTCCTGGCTAACGCTGGCGACTGGGACCACTCAGCGGCAACTGTCTCTAAATCTAATTACCCGTGCCCAGGGGCGGCGCAACATGGCCGTGTATCTGTGCACCCAATTGTTTCCTTGGACCTTGGAGTTGGTCCTGGGCCATGGGCCTGCCATACGCACGCCGTTCATTCATATACCGCCCTTCGGCCGCCTCTCGTCTTCTTCTCACCACCACCACCACCGCAAGGCCCAACTTTTCTTCAGCACACTCGCTTTTGTCTGTTTTCAGGCGTCCTATCGTTAACAAACTCCAGTCACTCTTTCCTGCCTCAATCAGCGCTTCGTGTGGAACTGCGTTCTACTTGATATCCTTTGACAAGACTCAAATCCAAGCAAGGAATCAATCCAGCAACATCTTTTACCAATCCTCCCTTCACCACCAACCTTGTTCAGCATCTTCAAGATGATGAAGCTTACCGTTGCCTTCCTGGCAGCTCTTGCCGCAGCTGATGCCGCTGAGGCCCGCACCCACCGCCAGGCCCGCCGCCAGTACAGCGACGGCTATGGAAACGGTGGTGGTTACGGAGCATCCGTCTCTTCCATGGCTGCTTCCTCTTCCCCATCTGTCCCCGAGGCTTCCACCAGCTGCACCGACTCCCTCGTCTCCAGTGCCACTCCTGTAGTCCCCGTCGCCCATTCCTCAGCTCCTGCAGGTGGCAACTATAGCCAGGGATACCCAGTTGTCTCTTCGTCTGTAAAGGTTCCCGAGGTTTCTTCTTCATCCAAGGTTCCTGAGGCTTCCACCAGCTGCACCGACTCCCTCGTCTCCAGTCCCACGCCTGCAGTCCCCGCTGCTCACTCATCATCTGCTGGCGGCAGCTATGATCATGGATACCCAGCTGCTTCCTCGTCTGTAAAGGTTCCCGAGGTTTCTTCCTCATCCAAGGTTCCTGAGGCATCTACCAGCTGCACCGACTCTCTCGTCTCCAGTGCCACTCCTGTAGTCCCCGTCGCCCACTCCTCGGGTCCCTCGGGCGGCAACTATAGTCATGGATACCCAGCTGCTTCCACCTCCAGCGGTGCTGGTTACCCAGGACTATCTTCTGCTAGCAAGCCCGCTCAAGGTACCGGCTACCCTGCCTACCCCACCGCTCCAGCCCCCAGCTCTCCTGTTGAGATGACCACCAAGACAATCTACTCTACTGAGATGGTTCCCTTGTCTAGCGGGTTCTCTACCAAGACTGTTCCCATTGGTACTACAGTCTGCACCAAGGAGGAGGCCTCCAAGACCCCTGCCTCCTACTCTGGCCCTGCCGCTACTTCAAGCGTAGTCACCAGCCACTACCCCGTCTCTGAGATCACTAAGAAGATCACCGAGACTCTAGTCTACACCGTCGGTGTTGGCTCGACTGCTCACCCAGTCACCACTGAGGTCGTCTCCACCTCCACATCGACTGTCTACTCAACCGTTGTCATCACCATTGGTAAGAGCACTCCAGCCGCTGGCCATGAGACTGCCTACCCCCAAGGCTACCCTGTTCCCCAGTCTCCAGTTCCAGAGTCTCCAATGAGTACCATCAAGTCTACCTCCACCACCACCAAGTACATTACTGTCGTGCCAAGTCCTTCCGGTAACGTCCCTGCTGGTCAGCCAGGTACTCCAGGTGCTCCCGGTGGTGGTGCTGGCAAGCCCGCCGGCCCTGGCGAGTGTGTTCCTCCCGTCACTGTCACTGTCACCGCTCAGGAGACCGTCACTGTCACCGCGGGCCAGGGAAAGCCTACTCCAGGCGCTGAGAAGCCCGGCTCCGGCTACCCCACCAAGCCCCAGGAATCTGCTTATCCCGTCAAGCCTGTAGGATCTGCCTACCCTGTCAAGCCCGAAGAGTCTGCTTACCCCGCCAAGCCTCAGGGTTCTGGTTATCCCACTCAACCTGAGGCGCCTGCTAAGCCCAGCACGCCCGCCGGTGGTGCTGGAAAGCCATCTCCCTCTCCCTTGTACCCCGTTGGCAGCCACAACGGCACCTATCCTGCTGGCCCCACTGGCTTCAAGACCTCCACCAAGCCCGCTGTCCCCGTAGGCACTGGCGCCTCCGGGTCTGAGATTCCCTGCAGCACCTCCAGTCTCCCAAGCTTCTCGCTCGCCTCTGAGGTTCCTGCCAAGTCTCCCTCCAAGGAGACTGCTGCCCCCCAGCCTACCCCCTCTGCTGCCTACCCCGGTGGTGGCAGCGAGGGTTACCCCGCTGCACCAGTCCCCTCGAGCGCTAAGCCTGCTGAGACACCCAAGTCTCCCGAGGCTACATCCAAAGTTCCATCCGCCGAGACCTCGAAGCCCGTTGCCTATTCGCCTGCTGCCACCCCAACCCCCGCCGCTGTTTACAACTCCTACGAGACTTCAAACAGCTACGGAGGTGGTAACGGCTACGATCAAGGATACAGCGCCAACTAAGCGTCACGTCTGAACGTAGATGAGCTGATGCGATCTGTATTATGGGTCACTTGGCCCCTTTCTTGCATGTCTTGTCAATTATTTACTGTTTGAGTCTCCTTGGGCAGGGGTCTAGGAGGAAAGTTGGTCTCCTTTGTATGTGGAAAGCAGAGAAGTTGGAGGATTCAGGCAGTCCCATGTACAAAAATCGCCAATGAAACTGTCCATCTCACCACTACCAGCCGTTTTTGGAGACACAATAAGTGAACATTTTGCAAGCGTTGCACAATGTCTTTATGAATTCCGGCTTTTTTGCATGTTATATTTCCTAGTGTTCTCGGTTGGCACAAAGATCCATCTGTCATGGCGTGGAGTTTCCGCATTTTTCTCTCTAGCTTGTTTTTTACCTTGCATACAAGTGCGATGCCTTTTTTGTACCAAAACAAACATATTTCACACATTTCGCATATTATTAGCTATAATGGCATCGACACTTCAGAAGAAAAAAAGATAATGTAATAGACACACCAAACAATACCATCAATTACCACCTTTCAGAACATTCCCATCATCCATAATGCCTAGGTACATATGTAACAGCGTCTAGTACCTGACGATCCCTACCCCGCCCCTTGCCGACCCCTTGCTCGAGACGCATCCATCCAACCACGCGTGCCACGCTATGTACGGAGTACATAGATATGTATGTAGAATAGGATTGTTTCACAATAAAAAGCTGCCGAGGATGGTTACGTATGTAGTCAAGTCCATCCCGCCGACCCCTATCTATTAATTCGCGTGCTTCATCCGCGATTGCGAGCACACGAGTATTGGATGGTGTGGGGGGTTGCATGCAACAATGTAAATGCACATGCTACAAACTATGTAGATATAGGTATAGTTATACCTACATAATATCTCTCTCCAGTGCATATGCGATTTTTTTTTTTTTTAAAAAATAAGCGGAGTATGTACATTGTACGGAGTACAGAGAGTAAGAGTTCTAGGGGGGACACAGACTCACAAGGTATACCTAGGCATTTCCATAACACCTCGTAGAATCTACCGATGTATACTCCGTAGGTAGGTAACTTTTCTGGGAATCTGATGGAATGGTTATCTACTCGGATACTCCGTACATTGGCACACCGCTTTTGCCTTGGTTTGCGCAGGGCCAGGTGCGGAGAAGTTTGAACTTTGAAAGAAGGGGGAGGGGGAGCCTGCGGGTAAGGGGGGAAAGTGAATTACCTAGGTACTTTTCTTTTCACCTAACGGGAAGCGAGACTCGGGAATTAAAAAAAATTGTTGTTGTTGTTGTTGTTGCCCAGGTGTTGTTGAGGTTGGGATTAGGAACGAGGTGTGTGTGGAGGGCGGGGTCTAGACGGGAATTAAGCTTTTTAATTTACATATTTCTCTCTCTCTCTCTCTCTTAAATCTTTTGTTAAAATAGATGCCTGGGTATTCATGCATTTGAATTCACATTGCATAGTTAGTTAACAAGCTTTTTATAAGTCAGAACATACATACATAGTACTCCGTACTGCATAGATACATATGTATTTCTAAGTTTCTGACCCACATGCCTTGTATGCTCGGGATTACTCCGCGCTAGTTTCGCAGTGAGACCGCCGGCTCGCCGCTCATGTACGAATAAACAACACGAGTAACTATTACTTTACTCCTGAATACCTAGATGGATCCTAATCTGCTGTGTGCCCACTGCCCACTGCCCCTGCTACTGCCACAGTTCCATTGTGTAGGTAGGTAGGGTGGGTACCAGGTATTATGTTACATGTACGGAGTATGTAGGTATGAGTTTTGGATCGGTAGAAGCCACGGCCGATGATGATCCCTTGTTGATCAGGGACTCTCGACTTTGAGTCTCGACTCTTTTATGCCAGATTGCGAATCCGATTTTCAGGCTAATAATATTTGTACGGAGATATGTACCTGCTGAATACTCCGCATTCTCCTGGCGTCAATACTATGTACGTAAATACGATGCGGAAGTACGCGGCAAGGAGACTAGCACGGTGACTGTGAATGACTCGAGCAGATGTTTTGCTCGGGGATTGCCATGTGTGATTTTGTGAAGCAGGTGCAGTAGGTATACCGGTGTGAAGGATAGGCTAGGTAGGTACCGTAGGTATGTAAATAATGTAACACGTAGTTACTACGTATGTACACAAAGGAATTGGGTTCGGGACGTGGAAACCTGAATAGGGAGCCACGACGTCTAAGCAGAGAAACACGTGCGACTTTGTCTTACCAACTACTTGGGCGAATCATTACATAAGATGTTGGGAGGGTCGTACACGCGTACAACGCCAGGTCACCAACAAGACAATTTTCTAGCTCATCGTCTAGATGCAGGGGCAAAGACAAGTACAGATTCGCAAAAGTTTCTGACGTCAATCAGAATAGAGGCCATCTTTGATTCTCGGATCCTTCGTTGTTCATGGATTGGGCAAAAAAGTCAAAGCTAGTTTTCATTCTTGGGTCATTTGTTTACGACTATTAGTAGAATCTATAACTCCCGTGCCAGGCCATGTATCTCCATTCTGTGCTATTTATTAATTTATTCAAAGTCTTCCTCTCCATCCTCGTCTTCGCTGTCGCTATCACTATCGCTGTCGCTGTCGCTGTCACTGTCACTGTCACTGTCACTGTCGCTGTCGCTGTCGCTGTCGCTGTCGCTGTCGCTGTCGCTGTCGCTGTCGCTGTCGCTGTCGCTGTCGCTGTCGCTGTCGCTGTCATCGTGCTCGCCGGCTTGGACAGCCTCATGGTGATCATAGAAGACGCGGCTTATAGAGAGGCGAGGACTGGATGCAGGCTCTTCCTCTTCGTCGTCTTCGCTGTCGCTGTCATCATCGTGCTCGCCGGCTCTGGCAGCCTCATTGTAATCATAGAGGACATAGTTTAGAGAGGAGTGAGGACCAGGACCAAATATAGGACGTTCGTCTTCGTCATCGTCTTCTTCATCTTCGTCTTCGTCTTCGTCCGAGTTTGATTCATCTTCATCATACCCCCATGGCATATGTTCGTCAAACCATGGCATATGTTCGTCATATTCGTCTGAATCTTCTAGTTCAGAACTTTCTTCCTCTTCGTCTAGCTCGTCGTCTTCATCGTAGCGACGCTCATGTTCGAGGTACCTCTCGCTATTTCGGATATAGCGATTAAACTCGTTGCTATAGCCCACCGGACGTTGTCCTATGCGCTCTAGGTGCCGGCTGATCCAATATTCTTCTTCAGGTGGGTAGTAGTAACTGGGGCCCCGCAGTCCCAATTGTTCACCAATGTTGACGTAACCGTCTTCGTTCCTCGGCAAATTACTCAGATCAATGTTGCCCAAATCGTCTTCGTATCCACCTTCATCGTCCCAGATAGCACGGCAACATGGACATGTTGTTTCTTCTCGTGACATAGCACCCCACTTCCGTATACAGCTCTTGTGAATGTTGTTCCCACAGCCAGCTCTGCAGTACACAATTTGATCTTTGTTTGCATTGAGGTCGTCGTAGCAGATAGGGCAATCACCTTCAATGGGTTTGCGGTTGCCATCTTGCTCACTCGAAGCATCGCTGGGGGTAGCTTCATCGCGCGGGATTGGTGGTGCATTCCAAAATACGTGGCGAAGCTCCGAGCTGGTAAGAGCCAATTGGTACGCAATGTGTTCTGGTGCTCTCAGGACCCGCAGCATAACGTATATGATGTGCTTGCATTGATTGCCATTCAGGGCATGCGAGCAGTTACAACGAGGTTGTAGGCCAATTACTTGCGTATAAACATTGCCAGTCGAGCCTGCCATGACGACTTTCTCTTCAGGCACGTTGGCGGTGCCACATGGTTCTCGCGAAAGAACTGTGAATCGTTGAGTTAGAGCTCGATGTTTGATGGCGAGATAACTCTGCGGCGCCCATGCACGATAACGTCTGAGACGCTGTTCCGGAACTGGCACGTAGGGAATATGCGTATTGTTCCTGGAGGGTGAGTTTTGGGGCGAGTCTCCGGTGAGATCAATGACTTCAGCCGTCCTTGCCAATTCCCTGACTCTTTTACGCGAGTCCTCGCCATTGAAAGGAGTGTCACCTTGAGCCGATCCAGAATCAGGGGCATTACGCTTACGCGCGTTTCCTGGCTGCATCGAAGTTGATGCAATAGAGTTGATGGCGTTCATATAGACAACTTATATCCTACGTATATTTCTACGCGGGGATCTGTGGGTTGAATGAATACATGCAGGAGTGGAGTAAGTGGCGGTTGTCAAGTACTTAGTTACCATCACCAGTAGAGTAAATTTAGAGGTGTGGCGATCACAATCGATAAACAGATGGCTAACTAACTAAAACGCGAAAGCACGTGATAACACAACTAACGATTATTTCCCTTCACAATCCAGCTGACAGGACTCCAATTATTTGCACAAGAAAATTCTTTGCCTCCTTGTCCAGTCCCCAGCTCTGTGCCAGATGACCACATTCCTAGACAGAACTGTAGTACCGAATTAGTCGATTATCCTTCACAAAGTACAAGCGTACGACAGGATGACTTACAATGGCTCCCCCTAAAATCAATATGGAACCATTGAAAACTGTCAAAGTTGTTTTTCTTTTGCTGGAGAATAGGCTTTTTCGATGTTGGTACATCCACAGAAATGGTGGAATAGCATCTACATGCTGGATTAGCCGCTTGTAGATCCCAGCACATGGAGGACACCACTCACAGCTAAACCAGCTACCGAACAAAGCCGCGATGAGCCCCAGAAAGAGGTTGAAGTTGGGGATAGTCTCAGCTAACAGCCAAGCTACGACCCACGCAATCGCACAGATTGCCCACCAGCTTCCTAAGCTTTTCCAACTTTTCTGGTGCACAACATTTGTGCCCTTCCACACTCGCAAGTAGATGTACTTGCATGCTACGGATCCGTTCACAACGCCGGCGATGACGATCGTAGGCATCGCAACACCAAACGCAACTTTGCCAACGATATGACTAGCGGATCCTAGGGCAGGAGAAGCGACCAAAGGCCCCGCAAAATAGTATATCACCACTGATATAATCATGTAAAACGTTACAGCGATGCCTTGTTCCAAGAAGAGGGCTTTCTTGAATTCGCGAGGGTCTTCAAGTTCGGACTGGAAAGAGAAAAAAGACACATGACCAGCTTTGCAATATTAGCATGGGTCTGATCAAAGACATACAAGAAGATACAGACCGTATGCGAGAATTATGTTCATAACTGGTCCGAGGGCTTTGACTACTGGCAAATTTGGTCTCACAGCCAAAACATTTCCTGTATCTGGCTTCTGGATGCCGATGCCTACCAAAGCCACCATTACAGCGGCGATGATAGATACGCAGGCTTCTTGGTTAGCCGAAGATCATCGTAGCAGAAGAGGAAGCAGTTACAAAAGACGGAGAAGTAGCTAATGTTCTTGAATGTCCTCGGAAGGCCAAGTAAGAAGCACACAACCAGCCCCACAACGCTGAACACAATCGTGCAAGCACCATGATCCGTCAGAGCATTCATGGCGACGGTAAAGGTCAACACATGTGCGCCCATGACGAAAATGAGGACCAGGATTTGACCCATGCCAAAAATTTCTCTTCCAATCGGCCCAAAAATCAGCATACCGCAGTCAGCGTACGACTCAACTGAAGGATGAGCCAGCTTGAATTCCCCGAGTATGTACCCAGTATACGTGGCGATCAAGCCAAGGAGACAAATACAAAGAAGACCTGGTACAAGACCAAGAACAGCAAGCGCTTGAGGAAGAGCGAGGACACCGAGAGAGACATTTGCTGCGAGTAGGAGAATGCTCGTGTGCCACCTGAAGGGATTAGCGTGAAAACATGTTGTGAGGTCCTGATAATCAACTCACCATTTGCACGTCTTATAGTGGATCTCTGCACCATGTTCGATATCGAAGACATGGCCATTGGCGGAGGCGGGCCTGGACTGGCTTTCAGGATCCGAGATACTGGTGACCTGGTCCTGGTCCTGCTTGCGTTCTTTGGTGGGATCATCACGTGATCCTGTTTGTTGAACTAGCAGCATTTCTGACGGCTTGGAAGAGAAATTGTTTTCGTCTCTTTGTCTAAGTGAAGACATTTTTGGAACAATGATTTGGGGGTAGTTAGTGTTTTAGATGAAAAGTCAATGAGAAGGCAGTACAGCAGAAGAGAAGGAACTCTTATGTTCATTGCATTAATACGCGCTACCCTTGCAACCACAATTCTCAACCAAAACGAAGAGGCACCAATCTTGGGGTCGACAGTGCCTCGCTTAAATGGACATACAGAAGGCATCGCTGTCTAGTTGGCCTGATCACAACCCATACAACTACGGCACGTTAGTAAGCCCAGATATATAAGAGCTTTGGTGTCTCATTCCCAATGAGTGTGGGGGGTCTGGGGGCCCTGGGGGCCCAATGCGGGCAAAGAGTATGGCCGTGGGCAGCTCTATCGATCAAATATTCGGGAGGAAAGCTGGGAGCAATTTGCACAGTCCCCTCCCGAGGTCTCCCCCAGACACGCAGAGTAGTTATGGATCCATGGATGGGTCCAACGTGCGAGTCTTGTGAACTGGATACAAAGAGAATGAAGGAATGAATGAAAGATCAAGAGGAACATGTATGACCCTAAGACGCAGGACGTTGAGGTGAAGGACGAAGCATAGATATCATATCTACCACGGTTAATATGGAGCTTGCGGGAACGGGGAGGAAGCTATGACGCCTTCGGATGGCCAAGCGAGCGGCTTTTGCGTCGCAGCCGTCGGCTCGGATTCACAACCTCCTCACCTAAGGACCAATTAAAGTTGCGTTGCTACCCCAGTGCACCCTCACGCATGTCTCAAACAAGAGGCGCAAATCAGGTAATCAATCAATCTGGCTAATGTCAATATGGATGGACTGCCAAGGAGGAGGTTGGTGAGCGACGTCCAGCTTGTTGATGCCCCATCCTGGGGAGTTTGATATCGCTCCAATACGCCCATCCCCTTAACTTTGTTGCCAGTCTCGCCCATAATAATTCATAGTGCGCCTGTCATATTGCACTGGTAGTACTGCAGCTTGCTAAGTCATCAGAGTGCTCCCAAGTAAGCGCCGTCCTGATTCACTCTCAGAGTCTCAACCAGTCTGTCGCCACCACTTTTGCGCCTGAACTTCGCTTTTTTTTTCTGCATTCCCCGCCCCTTGGCCCGTCCGTGATACTGACGCGACCGCGGTACAGCTTCGCGACCTTTTTTCCACCATGGTGGTCGAGCTCCGCAAGCGCAAGGAGGCCCCTCCTGCGCCAGAGCGCCCAGCGAAGAAAGCAGCCGCATCCAAGAGCAAAAAGGCCGAGAACAACAAGACTGCCGTCGAAAAGGTGCAGGAATCCGTTATTGAGACAGTTGATACAGTCAAGAAGACTGTCGCTGGTAAGGCAAATGGCAAAGCTGCTGAGCCTGCTAAGACTGCCGATGGGCCACCCAAGGTTGGCGACACGGTTGACCTGGCTACTTTTGGCGGCGAGGTTGAGACTCACGATGGCCACAAGACCACCCTCGCCAATCTTGTAGAAGAAAGCAAGGCTGG
>SSBG01000002.1:577653-592320 GCA_028220655.1 Shiraia bambusicola | reverse complement strand
CGCCCATAATAATTCATAGTGCGCCTGTCATATTGCACTGGTAGTACTGCAGCTTGCTAAGTCATCAGAGTGCTCCCAAGTAAGCGCCGTCCTGATTCACTCTCAGAGTCTCAACCAGTCTGTCGCCACCACTTTTGCGCCTGAACTTCGCTTTTTTTTTCTGCATTCCCCGCCCCTTGGCCCGTCCGTGATACTGACGCGACCGCGGTACAGCTTCGCGACCTTTTTTCCACCATGGTGGTCGAGCTCCGCAAGCGCAAGGAGGCCCCTCCTGCGCCAGAGCGCCCAGCGAAGAAAGCAGCCGCATCCAAGAGCAAAAAGGCCGAGAACAACAAGACTGCCGTCGAAAAGGTGCAGGAATCCGTTATTGAGACAGTTGATACAGTCAAGAAGACTGTCGCTGGTAAGGCAAATGGCAAAGCTGCTGAGCCTGCTAAGACTGCCGATGGGCCACCCAAGGTTGGCGACACGGTTGACCTGGCTACTTTTGGCGGCGAGGTTGAGACTCACGATGGCCACAAGACCACCCTCGCCAATCTTGTAGAAGAAAGCAAGGCTGGCGTTGTATTATTCACTTATCCAAAAGCCTCCACCCCTGGATGTCAGTATACCATATATGTTGCTACGGCTCATGTGCTGATATTCGCTCTCAAGGCAAGGCGCAAGTTTGCCTCTTCCGCGACTCGTACACCCCCCTCACAGCAACTGGCTACAGCATCTACGGCCTTTCCAACGACAGCCCAAAAGCGAACAATAACTTTAGAACTGCGCAGAAGCTACCTTATACCCTTCTGTGTGATCCTCCACAGACTCTCATCTCTGCTATTGGGCTGAAGAAGGCACAAAAAGGAACAACTCGTGGCGTCTTCGTCATCGATAAGTCAGGCAAGGTGCGTGCCTCTGAACCCGGTGGCCCAGCTGCTACTGTCGAGGTTGTGAGAAAGCTTCTGAGCGGAAGCGCGTCCCAAGTTCCCACTGGAGATGATGTTGAAGCCGCAAAGACTGCTGCTGAAGCTGCCGATACTGCTGCCAAGGTCGACTCTTAGTCTGTTATGTGTTATGCGGGTTTTTTTTTGAGGTCAATTAGGCGTTTTAGTGTAGGTTGAAAATGAGATTACGTCACCCTCTCATATTACTTCAAATCTTGCATTCACATTTACCGTGCTTGCTCAACGACGTAATGCACGTTTTGCCACCTGGAGTACTGAAATAGCTTATAACTACTTGCTTATTGACTGCTGTATGCTTAATCTAGCATCCTCAGATACCTGCAGCAAGCTCGCTATGGACATGGTTGCTTCGGATTACAAGACGATAATCGCACTGTAACAACCTCAGTATAGAGACATGTGCAAACCCGCCAACGCAATGCTGTTTGAATATTTTATCCTTTGGATTCTGGAAAACATCTTTTCCCGGGCATTAAGCATGTGAAGTAGACTTGGATAAATGATAGCATATCGCCCAGGTTGGATTTGTGGTGCGATTTGTCGACAAACACCGGAAGATATAAGCGTGCTCACTTGTACTCATTTGAAGTATACATAGTTATATATATAACTAGTTATATATATACAGGGAGAGAGAGAGAAAGTAATCATACCAGCATAGACGTTTAGGTAGGGGGATTCAGTAGTCGCAGCATGACCCACAGTCTTACAATAATGTAGTCGTATATAACATCATTCGTTTTACTACACCGACATAATTCCGGCCAAGAATCATGTTCAACATACCAATATAGACTTGGTGTACTCCTGCTGTTATACGCTACAATGCCTCACTATCAAACCATACCAAAACACCATTTCGTACACCGCGCCTAGGTAGACAGACAAGACATCTCGACCAGCCACCCGTCACGCAGGTACCACAAACCAATCCATTCTTTTAAACTTCCTACTCTCTAGTTTAATACAAGCAGTTTCCCCCCGCACGCCCAAGTAAAAACTGCCGTCCCTCCACCAAGCAAAAGCAAAAAAAGCGAACATTTCTTGGCCCTTGATACCCCGAGATTGGTCATAGTCGGAATCGAACTGACGCCGATTCAGGACTTTCCCATATCCCCACCCAGCCGCGGTATCTCCCGTCCTAGGCCGTAGCCAGACGAAGTGACTGCGGTGCCCCACCAAGCCATAGTAGAGTGCTCTTCTCTGTGTGTGTTTCTCTGATGAGAGATTTGTAAAGTTTTAAATATATAAATGGGTAGTTATTTTGTTTGCTTGTTTGTTTGTTTGTTTGTGGGCTAAGGAAATGGCTTGTGCGTAGAGGAGGGGGGGTTTGCAAACGCGTAGTGCGCGTGTGGGAGAGCGCGTTTGTTTTGATTGTGTTATGTTAATGGTTTTAACTGGGAATTAACTGGGAATTCAATGAAGATATGTATTGTGCGGATATATAGTTATGAGTATTGTATATGTGTGATTGTTAGTTGCAACATGTCTTTGGGCATGTTTGTAGCCAAGATTTTACTTCTGCGAGACGAGGGTTGCATGTTATGCAGTAGGTAGCTATAGTTCCTGCAACAAATACATGTAACAGTACCTAGTGATGGGATCTTTAATTCGATACGAGTTATTAAAGTGGGATTCACATCGCGCAAGATGGAGAAGTTGCATGGCAGATGTACATAAAGTTATCATGAGATTCCAGCTTCTACTGCTCCGCAGTCATTCGCAAAGATGGAAAGAGATCAACTATAAAGTCAGATTTCATGACGAGCGACAGGAGCTTTCATGTCAGAAGAGAATGGAAGCGCAAGGTGCCTAATTCGGCATCTTACATCATCGTTCCTGCCAAGAATGACAAGGGTTCTGCCACCGCCTTCCTAGAGCTCCCCAAGCTCCAACGTCCACTACGCGGCCTCACTATCTACAGAAGCTATACTCCGTACACTTAGTGCTTCTTGTGTCGCGGCACATTGTATAGCTGAATACCGCCTGTTGGAAGCTCGAAGTGCGTAGGGAACGATATAGGCAGACACAATGGCTTCGCGACTGGTGCTGGTCCTAGGTGACCTTTTTATACCAGATAGAGCAGCAGTAAGACATTACAGCTTGACACATTCAATGCTAGACCTCACAAACTTACAGGCCACTTAGGACATACCGGCAAAGGTACGACAAGGTCCAAATACCTGTGCTGCCACACCCTTCTTTCATTCACAGCACCT
The DNA here is from genome assembly GCA_028220655.1 of Shiraia bambusicola. Lineage (NCBI taxonomy): Eukaryota > Fungi > Ascomycota > Dothideomycetes > Pleosporales > Shiraiaceae > Shiraia > Shiraia bambusicola. The sequence goes on along the minus strand of SSBG01000002.1, from coordinate 589,151 downwards.
ACAGATATCAAGCATATATCTGAAGCGCGCAATGGCTTACACTCGCATTAGTTCAAGAAGCTTCTTGCACCAGGCAAAATTGGCCAGATCCTATGTCTAGGAAACATTACCGACAGGGAAACGTACGAATTCCTCCGCGGCATTGCGCCAGACCTCCAGATTGTCAAGGGCGATTTCGACGTCGAAGCTCCTAATCTCGCACTCTCAAAAGTTGTTACACATGGGTCGCTACGCATAGGCTTCACGCATGGACATACCATTATACCACCAGGCGATGGCGATAGCTTGTTGATTGCAGCACGACAAATGGATGTGGATATCTTGCTATGGGGTGGCACGCACAAGTTCGAGGCATATGAGATGGAGGGCAAATTTTTTGTCAATCCGGGAAGTGCCACGGGAGCTATGACGACAGGATGGTGGACAGAAGAAGAAGACCCCACACCTAGTTTTGTGCTCATGGATGTAAGTGATAAGCAGCAGAGTAGAGGGGCAAGTGGAGAGATGGTCGAACGACCGGCTAACATCGGCACAGGTCCAAGGCGACGTCCTGGTGTTGTACGTGTACCAATTGCGGAAAGATGCAGAAGGCAACGAGAATGTCGCTGTGGAGAAAGTGTCGTTCCGGAAAAATGGCAGTGGTGTACCATAGCCGGGAAGAAGCATCATGCCGCAGCCTCGAAGGATGGCTACCTAAGAGCACGCATGCATTCTACGATCCCCGAAAAAAAAAAGAAACAATAAATATTGGGAATGGCAGTTTCACGAACCGTTCTTAGCACCCCGATAATCAATGTGAAATGCTAGAAGCATTGCTTGTGAGTCCAATTCGAAAGCGATCTACATACAAGGACAGCGTTCGAGATGCTACCGCCTGTATCACGACAGCTGCACATGTACCTCCTCACGGCTAGAAACGGTATCTATTAATTAGCGCAAGTTTGCCGCTAGTCTGCATGATGCTCTAGCATCTTCATGTGCAACATGCAGTAGAATTCCCGAATCATGTACTCCCCTTGATCCTCAGCTGAGGCTCATGTCAATACATACCAAGTGTTTTTTTTTTAAACCCCGCCCCTTCCTCCCCCGAAAAAGAAGTAGAAGAAGAAGAAGAAGAAAAAGAAGAAGAAGAAGAAAAAGAAAAAAAAAGCAAATCCGTGTTCCGGCCTTTTTTTTCTTTATTTTTTTTTACCCCACATTTTGTAACCACGTCTGCTTACTTTTTGTGCGCGATGAGGCCTAGTAGTATTGCAGCGACGTTGTGCTAGTAGCTGAGATGGCAGGCTTTTCCTGGCATCCCACGTCCCGTAATATTGCTTGTCGGGTCGTACTCGGAACATTTGTCTTGTGTGAGGATTACGCTGGCAGCCAGCGAGAGAAAAAAAAAAAAAAGGAAGGAAGAAAGCAGAGTCTCGCAGTCAAATACCAAGAAAGTGTGAAGTTTGAACATGGTGCTCTTGAATCAACCATGTCCCCTGTCTGTGCCTAAGAAGAAACAAAAAGAAAAGAAACAGTAGCCAAAAAAAAGGGTTTGTTTTATTTGTTTCCAAGGTATCTTAGATAGCCATCAATCGATCATCATCCATCTCGCTTGCGGAGGACTTCTTTGACGGCAGCATCAAGGGCAGGGAATACATGTGGCATGCTAGCAATCATTCCGTGATTGACGTCTCCCTTGATCTTTCGGCCATTTCCAAAGTCTATGGGTTTTCCGTCAAAGTCTCGAACCATGCCGCCCGCTTCTTGAAACAAGATATGCCCACCAGCGTGATCCCAGATGTAGGTGAAACGATCTTTTGTCTTTGGTATGCGGACAAGGACGTCTGCAGCACCGAGGGCTAGAGCAGCGTACTTCATCTGCTGCGACCAAATGACTGTGCCTGGCCAGCTAGCGCCAAGACATGAAGCAACGGCCTTGTGCTCGGGCTGAGAGAGGGATGTTTTACCAATGGTGGCTTCAAGAAAGTCGAGATCTTTTAGAGGTTTTGGAGGAAGCTTAGTAAGATCAATTCGTCTCGGCTTACCGAGTGCCATTTCTGTCATGGAGCGAACATGTGTGCCCTGGTCCCTGACAGCGGAGAGGATGAGGCCGTAGCCGTTTTGGTCGACGGTATCTTCGCGAATGCGAATGCGTTGGAGCAGGCTGTCATCATGATCCAGGACTGGAGCCAAGTTGGGACATGCTATCACACCAACTTGCTGCACTCCATCCACAAGCAAGCAAAGTGCAACAGCGTATTGCTGCCCCTGCATGAACGTTGCAGTCCCATCTATCGGATCCATCACCCATACTCTACCTTGTCCTGTAACCTCGCTCTTTGCACCCGCATCAATGAGATCAAACATATCATCTTTGCTAGTGGGGAAAGCCAACATGGATGCATGGTCGTCTTCGTCCTTCTTCTTCTTCTTCTTCTCCTCGTCGCTTCCCTGCAAGTCACCCTTCTCATCTCCATGCGCATGAGCGACTTCTTTAGCACGTAGTACAAGCTGCCAGACACGATCTGCCAAGTGCTCGTTTTGGCGCAATGCATCGGCGCTCTCTTCGCCAATGAAGCGGTCCGAGGGATACGCAGCATGCAAAGCGGAAATGAGCAGAGCTTGAGCGGCGAAATCCGCTATTGTGACGGGCGAGTCGTCGGCTTTGGTTTCGGCGGACACATTGTTTTTCAAATCACGCAGAACGGATTTTGTGAGCAGCGATGCGCGGTGCACGTTACGAAGGGCGAGATCCAGCTCGGCCCTGTAAGGAGGCGTTGCTGTGGCCATTGTTTAGTGATAGTGATAGTAGTGCATTGATTGGCGAGTGGTGTTGTGGCAACGTTAACGGCTTAGGGTTTGCATAGTTTAGTAGTTATTGGAATTTGTTAGTGTTAGATGAGGTCAAGTTGTCAAGTTGTTGGGTGCCTGAGTAAGCGAGAAGCGCCGTCCGTGTGGTAAGGTTTTGCCGGACGCTCATCATTGTTTACCTTGCCGAAAAAAAAAGAAAGAAAAAAAAAAGGAAAAAGGTGGGCGCGCAATTAACTATGGAGTACGGAGTATTTTTGGGTTGGATGACCTGAGTCTAATAATTATCACAACTCACCAGTGACTGAGTGACCACAGTCAGCAATTGTAGCGACGCACAAAGCCCTACGGAGTAGCTAGGTCAATTAGGGAGTCGGAGTTAGCATCACATCATAAGGGGGTGAAAGGCCCGACTGATGAATAAGAATAATTTCTCTTGAGGCTGTGTTTGTCCATTACCACAAATTGAGAGGAAATTCCGTCGTACCGTACGCAAGAGGAGTTGCCTGGAGGACCCTCTAAGTTGGGAACTTGAGACTCACTTGTCGGGCGGGAGCGTGATGGCCCGTCCTCTACTGTTCTGAAACGGGCCGAGTTGTGGGAGAGACAGAACATCGGGAGATGGTCCTCCAGGTCCTAGGATCAAGGCGCTTCGTGAGGCGAGGCTCATTAACGAGACAATGTGGGCCGTGGCCGTGCGGCGTTCGTGATACCTAGGTTACGCTATGTACGGAGGACGCCTCTCCTGAGGATAACCTTTTCCAGTAGTGCATGGCTGCGTGCTTGTTATGCCTGCAAGACGATTCAGAGCGGGACGACAATATGAATGCATGGCCGAGACTCGAGACTGAACAATGCTCTTGAGTCTTGACTGCTGTTGGCTTATCTGACAGAACTTGATGGCCTGCATTGTGCAATGGACTTGCAGCTAAGTACGTAATTATGGAGCAGTAGGTGCGAATCCGTGCCATCACTACCGGGCTAGCGCTAGAGTATTTTCATTGGCCTAGGGGAATAAGGTGTAAATTGGAAACGGTAGGTTGTTGACAAATTCGCAGTTATCGCAATGTTTGTGCAGGATGCTGCACTGATGGCATGTCGCAATTCGGTTCGTAACGAGACTGGCGTCCGTAATTGTTGTGGGGTAACCAGCCGCTCGCTCCTTCTGCTCCTCTTGTGCACGGACGCCAGAGTCTTTATTTGGCACTCGTATTGGTGATGATATTATATGAAGCTTACCGAGTCTAGTAGCGTATTTACTACGGAGTATTGGTGCCGAGTAGTCTTCACATACTATGTACATAGTAGAGAGAAGAGGCCCAGTGCGGCGTGCCTCGTTAAGCGCCTAGTAAAACCGATGCCTGAGCAATGGGTAAGCCGGTTTCCTGTTCCTGCGCAGCGACATCAAGATTCAACACGCTGAACTTCACAGCCTTGGACAGTAGCGTGGGGGAGGTCCGCAACAGCCAATGCCCGCTCGAAGCTGAGCCGAAGCAAAAGTCAAACGTCCCCATTCTCATATGCAAGTCACCTCCAATGGCGTCTCTGACACGAGCGCCCTGCAGAAAACTTGCTGAGGCGGGCGATTTGCAGGACGATTGCGCACTGTGGTAGGTGCATCTTGTTATCTCGCTCGATAGAGCCAAGTGCAAATCTGCGGTGCACCCAAGGTTTTGCGAACGCGTACGGTACTACAGAACCTATCAGGCGAGCAAATCGCTTGAGAGTCGGGACAACCAAAGGGCGGCAGAAAGTGGGCAGAACTGGCGTTTTGACCACCGATCAAAGTTTCGCCGCGCCCGAGTTGTCTGAAAAGAACAGTATGTAACCCGTCAGGCAGAGTCTAGGCGTGCCAGGTTGGTCTAGGTATCGCATTGACCATTCAAGAAATTGTGGCTTGCGGCGCACTTGGGAAAGCGAAGCGAAGCAGAGCTTGAGGCTGTTCTAGGCGATGTTTATGACTTTAGTCGCGCTGGGAGCGTCCAACGTGGTGGTCGTTGCGGCAATAATAGGTAGCACCGTAGCAGGCTATAGGTATTGATGGTTGTAGCTTGTGTGCGTGTGTCCGATACATACTTTTCAGGCGCCAGTTCATAATGCCGATCGTTCATGCAGCTGGGGACGACCCGGGTGGCAGAGATATCGCCGGGTCAAGGGCTGCCATCTTAGTCGCGACCGATAACGTGTAGTGTATGTAGGTAGCTACAGGGCAGAGATGGGTATCACGGTTCACGGCTGGCTGGCGTAAGCAGGAGGGGATTACTAACATTCCAAACTTTTGGAGGCTCTCACGAGGCTGATTGCTCAGAGCAGCATTCCGTAGGGAATTATGTGCTATATTAGGTCTTCTGAGCTTACGAGAGGGTGCCAATCGTGTGAGACCCAGGACCCTGCAGGGCTGAGACTCATCGTCCTTGCATTGCGCCATCATGCCTTTGCTCGATGAGCAAAGATGGCGACTTGTACCGAGTAGACCAAGTGCCCTCCCACCTCCCCTCCCCCAAAGAGCCGCGGCAAGTGGGCTTGAGGGCAGAGCCAGTCCATCCGTCGGTATCGCGGCATGCGAAAGAGCACAAGCGTGAGCAAGAGGTCGGCAGCAGCGGCGAGCAGACAGACTACAGTAGGTTGAACTTTGCTGCTTGCACAGTGCTAGGACAAGAAGACAAAACATGCGTGGGGTCAGAGAGAAGAGCAACTCGTGACTGGTGAAACCAAAATGTTTGGACGCGAATTTCGCTCATGCCATGCTGGATTAGGCAGCGTCGTACCTACATTGGCACGTCAGTCATCTGGTCGTTCTGGCGCAGGGCAGGGCAGATGACTACTAGTGTACACAGTGTGGGGGGAAAGTTCGTCATCTGGGAGACGGGCTTTTGGTGGTGGGCGGCCATGATGGTGTCACGCATGAGATGCTTATTTGCGACATGACGACGGTAGTTGAGGCAAGAGGTGGTAGCAGCAGCAGCAGCAGCAGTACTGTAGCAGTGGATAGTGGGATAGTGGTGGTGGAGGAGGAGGAGGTGGTGGTGGTGATGGTGGTGATGGTGGTGTGGCCATGCTGCGACGAGAACTGCCACCCCACCCAGCAGTGTGAGCAGTGAGCAGTGAGCACACACACACACACACACACACACACACACAAATTACATGGAATGGAGGAGAATTGGTCGGCTCGGTTTCGGTGGCAGCACTGGCAGCACTGGCAGCACCGTGGTGGTCTGGCGGCGCACCTGTTCGCTGCAGACGACGGGCTGGATGGCGCACACCACACCTACTGTAGTTGCTACTATGTAATTAGTGAGCACTGAGGGTATTACTACAGGAAGCTCGCGCAACCAGCGGTTAGAAAAATATCTGCCTTGGCCCCTGCTCGCGGTGCGGAGAGGATACTATGTATGCATGACGGCGTGGGAGGGCATGATGGGCGTCCCCTGCCACCCACCACCCCCCAAGCACAGACCCTGGACGGCCTGCTGCTGGTGTGCCTGAGCACTGATGAGCAACTGAGCTCCCGTCCATAATATATCGCCGCCTCCCGTGAGTCCCGTCTCCACCAGAAGCTACCACCCTCCCGCTGGCTCTGTGCTGAACAACTGCACAGGAAAAGAAAAGAACCAAAAGTCAATCACTCTTACCTGACTGACTCCATCTACATAGCTATTTTGTCCTCCACTCCACTACTACTACTACTACTACTACTACTACTACTACTACTACTGCCATTACTACTGCCATTACTACTGCCATTACTACTACCATTACTACTACCATTGCTACTACCAGTCCCCCAACAAAATCCCCTCGCTCCTCACCCCAATGGCTTCCTGGAACAACGAATTCTGCTTGTCCTGCGACCGTCAGATTGCTGAAGGCGGCGTCTACTGCTCCCAGAGCTGCCGCTTGGCCGACTTGGAGAAGGCTGGCACAGCAACACAGGGCCAGTCACAACTGTCTTCGTCGGCCTCGTCTTCGTCGTCTGCGGGCCATGGCTTCTATCTCCCGCCTGCCGTCAACTTTTCCAATTACAAGGCGCCCTCCAGTTCCAGGGGTTTTGATATGCCTCCCACCAGCCCCTACCACTACTACCCAACCACCAATGGTGCCTACTTTGCACCTCCTCCCGCACCAAGGCCTGCACCACAGCGCAGCCTGACACCCTCGTCATCGCAATCGTCACTGGCATCTGCATCCTCTCAACCCAAAGCCGGTGTCTCGCAACAAGCAGCCACCCAGCTGAGCAACTACATGCGATCCTTTGACCAGACCCGCGAAGTCAAGAGGCGCTACACGCAATATTAGGATGGCCACATTTTGGATGGGTCCTTTTTTTTCTCTTGCCTTTTATACCATCATAATACTCGGAGTCTGTTAATAACGAATCATCACGCAAAGTGCACGACACAAGGGGCGGCGTCCTCTCAATTTTTCCCTCATCGACTTTATTAGCATCATCATCGGCGCTTACAACGACTGATATCTGGCGTTGGTTCCCAGGGATTCCCATTGTTTTTTGTTTTGTTTTTGCCTTGCTTTGCTTTTGTCCTGTATCCATCACCGCCTTTCTATCTTCTGGCTCTGTACCATGTTCCTTATCAGCTCACCACACACATTTTAGGCGGTGTACGATCAAAAAGTATTATATATCCCCCCCCCCATTTCTTTTTTTTTTTCAAATATTGGCTTCAGGCATGGAGCGAATACCCAGATTGCATTGGTGGTCAGCGTGTATGTGTTGGGACGAGTATTTGCAGCGCGGTGTTTGGTAATGAGCATTCTGGAGGCCGCCAAAGGGCTTTGGGTTACGAGCATTTTCAGGGCAATTTGGTTGCATCTCTCTCCATCTCAATTTCTCTGACGCTATCAATCAATGATGCGTTCAGCTATTCCGCTCTAGCAATTGCTCAAGGCATCTCTGCTGCCTTGGCACTACACAAATGGAAGCGACGACCATGGGCTCAGACTCATGGCGGCGACACACCAACCATGTTCTTGCATTGCCTTTGCCTCACTGTGATTGTACTTGATATTTTAGTGTTTGACTTTGCATTGGACCCTTCATGATGCTCCATCCCACATGTGCCAGCGTTGAGATAACAGCCTCACGCTACCGAGTTGATCGACTCAGTCTAAAAACCCGTACTTCGGCGTCATTGCAGATCACAGCGGCAAAACCCCTCAAAAGTCCCCTCCACCGTTCCACGTGAGGCGCAGCTTTCCTAGGGCATGAAGGATTGTTGTGGTAATACAGGCTCCTTCACGCAGTCAGGCTCAGACACTCTCCAAGCCGGCTGGTGTGGGCAATGGAAGCGAGAACAAGGCCAGGCCCAGGCGCGTCGTGCATGTCGAAGGATGTGGCAAGCATTTCAGTTTCTTGAGACGCGGCACATGTTTCTGTTACACACAGGCCAGGAAGATTTTTTACCTCATTGTCGAACGAGCGAAGATCGCAGCCATGCACGCTGCTCAACACACTGGGAGGCAAACCACACAATAGGCAGTGATTGTTGAGGGGTCCCCACCACCAAGCAGCCCTCTCACCAGCACAACGGCACGCTGCACAAAGCCTCCAGGGCGTAGGTATTGGACATTTTGCCTTTGCATGTCTGGCTGCTGGCAACCCTCATGGTCCGCGGGGCGCCGCTGTATCTAAGTGGACCAGACGCTGTTGTATGTATGTATGTATGTATGTATGTATGTATGTATGGGTCCCGCATGGCTTGGCTTCCCCGCATGTGTGAACGGTCCGTTTCCGAATGACATGGGATGGGGGCACTAAGCAACAAGGGCCCATCCCTTCCGCTTGTTGTGTACTACGTAAGTTCGTAAAGTTGTCCCTCTTGAATCCACTTATCTACACACACTCCAAGCAGTGAGCACCCCATCACCACCAATGCCGCACTGCTCCTGATGGTCCATGACCTACATGTGCATGGCGTGTATGTATACATATGTGTGTGTGTGTGTATGTATGTATGTATATAGTTATGTACATAGCATGTACGGAGCATTACGTTGTCAGCAAAAGGGGGGTAGTCAAGGGGCCCTGTTGGCGTGGCAGCATGGCGGCATAGTTAGCGGCATGGCGCCATTGCAAGTGACGACTTTGTGCTTGCCAATTCCCGTCCACGTCCACAATAGGCATTGCACGTGTCGCCGCCTCGCACTGCCAGACTTCATTTCTGCTCTCCATTTGACTCCCTTGAAATCCCTTCACCATGGCAGGCTACATAACAACACTCGTAATAGGTAGCCAGTGCGGCTTGCCGTCCTGCCAGCACATCAGCTGGTCTCCGCTTTGCAAGCGAGCTCGGAGGTGCACAGACCAAGTGTACAGTGCCGCTAGGGCCATGCCCGCTTTGACCATGGCGCACGGTCCACCGTAGCTGCGCCGAAGTGTTATGTCATCACCTACGGATAGACATTTTTGCACGCACCACCCAAATCTTATCGCACACAATGTCGGTATTAATTGTATTGCCTTTCCAGCTTCGTGCACAGCAAGCACAGCAAGCAGGATCGCCTAGGCCATTCACAGCTATGTACATAGCTAGGCGTCTCTGTTTGGGGCCTCCCGAGATCCCATCCTCCATCGTTTTTGGGATTTACGATAGCCGTCCATGCCGTCGTAACTAGTGCCCGTGCTCACTCGATTTTTACTCCGTATTAGTACATACGTACTCCGTACAGTCCGAGCAATGCCACCGTCGCTGTTTTCCCATCCACATATGTCCGAGTTTCGAAAAGCATCGCTACGGCCCCGAGAGAATTGGTTCATCGTCCCCGACGACTGTGCCATACAGCCGACATCGCAGAGACATGAGTCGGCATGGGGCCTCTTTGATGCGCCCAGGGTTTTTTTCTTTGGTCCTTCTCAATGTGCAATCTTCATTCATCAAACCATTGCCTGAATCGCAGCAGAGTTTGTATATCGTTCATCCTTGTCTTTACCTTCAGGAAGATGCTTGGTTGGCCTCGTTGGAGTTGCGCACAACATCCTGTCAACCAGGCTCAATACTCCCAACATTAATATGGTTGATACATGCCTAAGGTTTTACCAGCGATTGATTTTGATTCAATGTCTGTCATCAAGCACATACCTAGTCTGGGACTCTGGGTGGTGGCAGCGCAGCTTCTGATCGGCAAAGCCAAACGAACCACGATCGACAATGGCAGTCACCGGTTTCACGACTCCGGCAGCGACCGAACTCCGCACTACAGGCCTTCTGCGTTTTTCTCGTATATGCCAGGCACCTACATAGGTGCCCACAAATCAATAAAATCAAGACGTGGCAAGGAGCTCCATGCCATTTACATGTCGCGAGACACATTGCGGCACACACTAACCGGCCAAGCCTGGCGATGGATGATGGGAGGTCGCACGGAGTAAGTCCCAGTATGGTAAAGTGGTACACCAATGGCCTCGTATCAGCTATTGACGCCATGAAAGTGATAGTCTTGTCTGCCTATCATGGCTTGACGTCTCTTCGCTTATCGTTCTCTGCAGTATCTCACGCTGGCTAGTAACCGTCCTATTCTTGCTTTTTTCTGGCTTGAAGTGGGTGAGTGGATTGTGAAGCGATCGAGGATGACTGCAGGTTGCGATTCCTTGCATTAACATGGCCGAGCTAAGACCTCTGGCACAGTCTGGAGTCCAGGACTCAGTAATAAGTATCAAGTAGCTTCTTTGCATCCAGCCAGCTGGGCCTGGCCAAAAAAAATTAAGCGACTCCACGAAAGTGGTGTGCACTGTGGCCCGTCGACAATTTTTTTTTATTCCCTTTTTTTTTTTTGCAAGGTTGGGCAATCACACCACCCATGGTGACCACCCCAAGAAAGAAACAACAACGAGTCATGATATGTGGAACAAATAACCAAAACCCAACCCCCCCCCTCTTCTCCCTTCCCTTCCACCCCCGGAAATGACTCAGAAAACCGGGGGCAAAAAAAAATCCAATCAAAAGCGCCGTCTTCTTTCATTTAGAAAAGAATCTTGGCGCCTTTGAGTATGGGTTGAATTACTAATATTCATCTATCGTCAACCTGCTGACCTCCAACTCGTCTGGCTTCTATTCCCAGCAAAAAGACCTCTAGCTACCTAGCTAAGCAATAGTTATCCGCCTACCCACCTACCCATCCAGTTCCCTTGACTAGTTAACCATGATCTGTGTGTGTGTGTGTGTGTGTGTGTGTGTATGTCTCTGTATACCAAGATCACCCGCCAAATGTCTCACTCCATTTCTAATAACACCTACCCTATATACCCTATGATCGCCGCTGCTCCAACCTAGCAGAGCAAGTCGTGACCTATTTTTGCTTTTTTTTTTTCCCCCAAGGTAGCAGCAGCACCCGTAGTAAGTAGATTACTTCCCTCTACGTACCAAGTCCTGCACTTGCACGGCTATATGAGAATCGAGATTTCAGGCTATGCTATGTAGTAATTGGTAGGTAGGTAGGTAGGTAGGTACTAGGTAGATGAGAAATCACATATACTCTGTATACCTACAGGAATAGCTTTTGGCTTTGGGGCTAACTCTGTAAAGCTAGGTAATAATTGAAAAGAAAATAACTAACTAGTTAGTTTACATCTTCTAATAGTTATATAACTAGTGAGAAATCAAGTTGAAAACTCTGATTTTGGATAACTATGTATATATATATATATGTATACCTACACACACACAAGTAGACTATAAAAACTAGCATAAGCATAG
>SSBG01000002.1:549234-577643 GCA_028220655.1 Shiraia bambusicola | reverse complement strand
AAAAAAAAAAAAAAAAAAAAAAAAAAAAAAAAGGGGGGGGGGGGCATTCAAGCACCTTCAATCCAGAACGGTAAGAAAGATAAAAAGTCTGTCCGAGAGACATGGCATCGCACCACAGCAATGGCATAATGCCCGTTTCCTCCTTCCCCTCCCCTTTGCCCCTGACATAAAAAAAACTCCCAAAAATTTCAGAGAGAAATAGTTATACACAATAATCCCGCTTCCCCTTCTTACAATGAAGCAAAAGATTTATATCAATATACTTGTCGACACACTACTGGTATAGGTATGTATATAATAGAACATGCGACACTTCTTCTCCTTTGGGGAAGAAATTAAAAAAAAAAACACCCCTACACCCTTCTCACATCTAAACAACACCCTTTACTCTAACCGCCTCCACCATCTTCTTCCGCTGCTTCTCCGCCCATTCGCGACTCGCAATGCGGCCACGCTCAGCGGCCTCGGCACGCGCCTTTTTCGCCGCTTCTTCTTTTTCACGGCGTTCCTGTTCCTTGCTGTCTTTTTCCATCTTGTCGCGCAAAAAGACTTCTCTGCCTTTGATTTTCTGGTGCACGGCGTCAACGGGGGTGACTGTGGACTTGGTCATGTGGATACTGGCGCGATTGTTGGTGGTTGTGGCGTTGGAGGACGAGGCTGTGGTGGAGACGGAGGCGGAGCGGTGGAGCTGGATGCTATTGTGTTTATTGGAGGTGGATGTCGATGATGAAGATGAATCGGGTTTGGGTGGTTGTGGTGGTTGTGGTGGTTGTGGTGGTGGGGCAATGGTAGGGCCTGGTAGTGAGCGTGTGGGAAGGGTGATGGGTTTGCGGGCAGGGGCTGGACGTGGTTTTGATGCGGCCGCTGCTTTCTTTGCTGCTTCGGCTTCCTCATCGCGCTTTTGACGCTCTCCTCGTTGTGTTTTGAGTTTTGCTGCGATGGCCTCTCCCGGCAGTTGGAAGTTGGCCTTTGTTGTGGGCTTCGTTGATTTGGCCGGTGGTGGCATATTGATGGGTCTGGCTTTTGATTTGAGCTGTGTGTCTTGTGTGGCTTCTGTTTCCCGTTTCTGCCGTTCTTCTCTCTGGGTCCTGAGTTTTGCGGCAGCCGCTTCTCCGGAAAGTTGGAAATGTGCTTTGGTCATAGGTTTGGTCGATTTTGCCGTTGGGGCCATACTAATACTGACTGGCCTTTGCTTGGATACCGTTCGCTCAGCTTCTCGCCCAGCTTCACGCTTCACGCGGTCTTCTTTTTGTGCCTTCAACTTTGCCGCCACTGAATCACTCGACAGCTGGAATGCAGGTTTTGTGGGTGCTCGTCCTTTAGGAGGGGGTGGAGGAGTCGGGAATGGCATACTAATGGGCCTACGTTTCGAGGCCAGGGAGCCTCCAGTCTCCACTGAAGCTTTTCTAACATCTTTCGTTGGTGCCCCTCGAACACTTGATGCACGGGCAAGGGAGCTCTTTGTGGGCTTAGCGCTGCTTGGGGCAGCACTTGGAGTTTTCGACACTCTTTGTGCAAGCGGCGTTTTTGCTAGTGTCTTGCTGCGACTATTTGGGAAGGCTCTCTTTCGTGGAGACTTTTCATCAACTAACTGGTCAAAATGCGAGACTGCCTTGCCGACATTGTCAAGAGCTTCTTCAAGTGCGTCGATAGCCTCAAGTGACTTCTCGATGCGCATTGGCGATTTCGAAGGGCTTTGCGAAACACGTCCCTTGGTTGGTGTTCCGCTGGATGCTGGTGTGAGGGCGCCTTCCGATGGTCGCTCGGCTGCAAGTGTTTTTGGCTCTGGCTCTGAAAGCACCTCAACTGAGGGGGTATGCGTCTCTGGCTCCGCTTGACATGTAGGATCTTCGGTCTGAGAGGTCTCGAGATGATCCTGATCATGGGCCTCCTTCGTCTCAACAGCTTGTTGGGACTCAGCATCTGCATTCTGGACTTCCATTATCACCTCCTCTTGTGCCCCCGTGCTTGTATCTGGCGCTTCGTCTATAAGTGCCTCCTCCTGTACTTCTACAATCGCAGTTTGTTCGGTATGATCATGCATTGGTTCGGGCTGTGGAGGCAAATGATTCTCTAGTTGCGTCTTTTTGAGTTCCTCTTCTTGCTTCGCCAACTGACGGCGAGTAAGTCTGACCGCTTTTGATGGTTGACTTGCAGGATTCTGGACAGGACCTGGTGCAATTTGTCAGCTCTGAAACGGTTTATTTGTCAAAAAATACTGGAGAGTTTGGTGACGCTGTAGTTGAGCTTTCCAATCACAAAAGTGACCTCGTTCTCACCAGGACAGACCCATGCATATGGATTGGTAAACTCACCTTCATCAGAGTTCTTCACCGAGCCCTCGACAGCTGCATCGCTCGCAGGACTGCCAGCGGCTCGTCGTTCATCTTCAAGGACAACTTGGACAGGTTCTTCCTCTTCCGCCGCTTTGGCCTTCTTTCCCTTGGCACCCCTCTTTCCTCCTTTCTTGCTTTTGCTTCTCGTGACCGTTTTCTCAGGAAGTTCGACTTCGGGAGTAAGCTGCTTAGGCGAGGGGTTTGGAGAAATTTCGACCAGTGCACCACGTTCTGACTCTGTGGGCTCCTCTATATTCTGCTGTGCGCGTGCACGAGTGACACGCATTGTGGTTAATTTTGAAACTGCACTATTACTGAATATCGAGCAAGCAATATCAAAATGTTCGGCTAATCTTAGGATGCATGGGTAGCGATTGAGCAAGGTTAGTGGTGCACTGGTGCTGTGTTGTTGATTGTGGAGTGGATCCATGTAAACAAAGACCCACATTTGGTTCGCGCGAGCGCGTGGTCTGTGTTTGCTTTTCAGGAAGGCCACGTGACCGCACTTTTCACCCTGACTAATACTGGCCTGGCCCGAAAGATCCTCGGTATTTCCCGGCGGCGATACCGGCATTGCCTCGTGCACACAGTGGACAATCTTTTCATGAGCGATCCAGAATATTATTTCACTGTGAAGTCAGAAAGAGGCACAAGACGGTCCTTAGTAATTACTTACCCCTGATGCATCTTTGATACATTGACTCGTCCAATCACTAGCCCTTCAATTTCCCTCAGACACGCTCATTGCCCTTTTTCCTATTGATCATCAGGTCTGCCAGACGGCACACGTCCTGTTCCCTATCATTCAGAAGCTTCTCCGAAGTCCGGATGTTCACTCGTCGATTGCTTGCAGCTCCCTTGAATATCCGGCGGGGCTCCAGAATGCCCTCTACGTCACGAGCATCGGCGAAATCCCGCCTCAATCAGATCTCCAACCACTTCGATCCTAAACCCGCTTTCCTCGAATTGAACACTCCTTTCTCCATCGAGCGCAATTCTCGATTTGAAGACGAGCGTGGCAGCCTTTTGCGGAGTTCCAAGTCTCCCCCACAACTCGAGCCAAAACCAAAGATTGAACAACAACACCCACTGAAGAAGGCAGAACCAGAGACGCCCAAAAACATGTCGAACCAGGCAGTACATCCAGCATTGCTCATCCCTGGGCCCATTGAGTTTGACGATGCAGTCCTCAACTCCATGAGCCACTACAGGTAAGAAGATTGGTTTCAATCGCAGCATATGGCCGTACTGACTCGCCACAGCGAATCGCATGTCGGCCAACCGTTTGTCAACTGCTTCAGTGAAGTCCTCCAGAACCTGCGCAAGCTATTCCAGACTACCGATCCAGCCTCGCAGCCGTTTGTCATCTCCGGCTCTGGCACACTTGGATGGGACCAGGTTGCGGCAAACTTGGTGGAACCTGGCGATGAAGTACTCATCCTGCACACTGGCTACTTTGCTGATTCTTTTGCCGACTGCTTCGAGACTTATGGCGTCAAGGCCACACAATTGAAGGCGCCAATTGGCGACCGACCACAACTCGACGAGGTCGAGAAGGCACTGAAGGAGAAGGAGTACAAGATGATCACTGTCACACACGTGGATACATCGACTGGTGTTTTGAGTGATATCAAGGAATTGAGCGAGCTTGTCCACCGAGTCAGCCCCGAGACATTGGTCGTTGTCGATGGTGTTTGCAGCGTTGGCTCTGAGGAGATCCGCTTTGATGATTGGAAGCTTGATGTGGTACTCACAGCATCGCAAAAAGGCATTGGATGTCCCGCCGGTCTTAGCATCATGATGGTATCTGGACGTGCTATTGAGAGATTCAAGGCACGAAAGACCCGACCAACTTCCTACTTTGGCTCATGGAAGAATTGGCTACCTAGTAAGCTCACTCTTCCATTTGGACGTTAACAATAAAAGCTAACACTATCAGTCATGCAAAATTATGAGGGAAAGAAGGCCTCTTATTTTGCCACCCCATCGCCACAACTCATTCACGCTCTTGATACATCCCTCAAGCAGATCCTATCGCGGCCAGTCGAGGATTATTTCGCAGCCCACAAGGCTACCTCGCAAAAGGTCAAGAAGGCCATCGCTGAAATCGGCCTGAAGCAAATCGCTTCCAAACCCGAAAACCAAGCCAATGGCATGACTGCTATTTTCCTCCCGGAAGGCATTACACCCCCAGATGTCCTGCCAAACCTTCTCAAGAAGGGTATAGTCTTTGCTGGTGGTCTGCATAAAGAAATTGCAACCAAGTACATTCGCTTTGGTCACATGGGTGTCAGCGTGACCGATCCAAACAGGACTGACATCACCAAGGCTATCCAGGGCTTGAAAGAGAGCTTGGCTGAGGCCGGATACAAGGCATAAGAACATACAAAACTTACAATGTCATCAAGCTGAATTTCTGAGATCTTGTAGAGCTCAATTTCTTGCAGACTACAGTTTTCGAATAAAAGGAAAATAGGACTTTTGACTATCACATTCCATCTTGCTCGATCACGGGACCCTAGGTTCATTGATGCTATAACTGCTACAATTTTCTAAACCTGCCAAAGTTGAATGTTCTTTTCTAAGGATCAAAATAACTGCTTTCTGCCCTGTAAGGTTTATCTTGCTATTTCACGAGGCTAAGCAAGCCACCTTTGTCGTGTCAATTAATGACACTTTGCACACATGAGCCACACTTAGTCCTACGGGAGCAAGCAGAAAACTTCAACGATAAAGTCGCCAAGCGAGTTTACAATTATTGCCTGATCATGTTTGGTAAAGGAGGTAGCGGTGATATATCGGGACATTCACTCCTGGTAGGCTGTTACATATTACCCATGGGATTATGTTCGCTGATAGACAGGATAGTCAACATCACTCGTCTCTTTAATGCATAGCATCCAAAAAGTTTCGTCTTTATATGGCCCTGGCCCATTTGCTGGTAAGCTGTACAAGTATTGCGGCTGTACACTTTCAAATCGAGTTCTGAAGGGCGGTTACGAATAACCATAGTCCAATTCGTGGAATTCTGTTACCTGCTGCATGGCTGTTTGGGACTGGCTGCTTGTATCTGAGTTGTGCTCACTCTGAAAGGCGGTAGACATTCAGTGGGATCCGGTTGTCATGATATGCTTTATTGTGCATCATGGAAAAATTTCGAGAAACATGTTGACGTGAAAAGCCAGCTGTATTACTCCGTACGTTGATTGGGTCATTCCCCCCCTCTCTTCAGATGGCACGTGATGTTGACTATCGATAACACGGTCCACCGTGTCACCGCGCCTTCCTTGTCGCGTTGTCGCGATTGTGTCCGCCCGCCACCCTCGCATCGCCGCATCATCATTTCGTGTCCCCCATCCTCATAAAACCACACCACACCACATCCCGTCCTTTCCTCCACTATACCTCTATCTCCACCTTCATACACTTCTCAAACTAGCAGACCTCTCGACAAGATGATGCTCACTAGCACCTATTTCATGCCACCCCAGCAGCAGTACTACTCTGCCTACACGCCACCACGGCCCTCACCATTGTCAGAACGATCTACCAATGTAGCTCCGCGGTTATTCGATTTCCGTATGGCGTCACAGGGAAATGAGAAGAAATCAGCAATGTCTCAACGCGCGTTCAAACCCAATCCGCTGATGCAAACGCGTGATGCAGCGACCAAGAGGAGGCGAGAGATGTTTTTCAAGCGTGTACAGAACAACCGCGAAGACAAGAAGTGGGAGTCACGCGGAGAAAAGGTAAGCATCTTCAATTGCGCGTTGCTTCGACCAGTATTGATTGTCATTAGATACAACATATCGATTTCATATCCGAGCGCAAGCGCTGGGAGGCAGAAAAGACGCGTCAAGCACCCGCTGAGGACGATATCTTCGATGAAGAGCTTTTTGAAGCCTCACTTCCAACGCATCTACCGAGTCATATCTCAAAACAGGAACAAGACATGACTGAAGCGGAATACATTGCTGCACAAGAGGAGTATGAGCTGGAGCAGTTGATCGCATCCATGGAGCAAGAAGATCAAGAGAATGATGCATCGTCGCAGCACTTTGGGAGCGACGACGAAGATTATGATGCGATTTTCATGGAATGCGCTTCGAGTTTGGATCAGCAGTACCATCCTCAGCAACAACATAACACAGTTCCGTTCGCAGAAACTGCGGATACCATGGACATGGAAATGATGGACGTATAGAATTCATGGAAGCGAAAAATGATTCACAGAGGCAATCATGTATGACAGCATGACGTGTAAATATGGGTATCTGTAGGGAGTGAGGCGCAACAGCGAGCTTTCAGTAACACTACTGTGTTGGGCAACCCTCATCCAGACCTTGCAGCGCTTCTTGCGCCGCATTCATATCACCGACCAAATCAGGCGGTGGCGAGCCAGCGGCTTGCATCTGTGCATTTTATTAGCACATAACGTAGGACATGAAGCGTTAATGACATACTTTTTGCATTCTTTCCACAATATACTCCCGATCTGCTGCATTGTCATCACTGTACCCTTTTCTCTCGAACCGATCTGTGATTTCTTTGACCAAGACTTGTTGCTCCTTGTATCGGTCCATGTCTGCTTTTTCGACTTTTCCTTGATGCTCCTCCATCCACTTTGGGAATTTATCGTTCAATTCCTTCATAGGTTCGTAAAGAATTTCGCGATTGGTGAGCTGTTCCATCATGCCCATTAATATCTTGCTAAAGTCCTCATCGTTGCCCTCACCACCGAAGCCTCCCGATTCCATGGACGCGAGCATCTGTGCCAAAATATCATCCTGTGAAGCTGAGGCTGCGGCGGCGCCAGCCGCATCGCCAGAGTTTTGCATGCGCTCCATTGTCTTCTTGATAGTTTCTTGGAACGACTTGTCTGCTTTACTGGTACTTTGGCCGGCGCTGGGGGCATCTTTTGCTTTGCTATCATCTTTGGAGCCTGCTGGTGGATCTACGAGTGCTGCCAAGGGGTTTGCGCCGCCCATCTCCTCGCCCATCTCCTTCAGGATATCTTCGAATTGCTTGCTAAAGTCGCCCTTGCCAAGCAATTGCTCCATCTCTTTCTGTAGCTGCTCTGCAAAGGCATCTTCGTCTTCTACGAGTAAATCGGACGGTGACAGGTCTTCAGGTCGGCCAGGGCCAGAAGATGATGGAGCGGCGGCGGCCGTTGCAGCTTTGGATGTGGAGGCAGCAGCTTTTGAATCTAATTTGGTGTTTGCAAATTCGTCCAGGACATCGTCGAGGTCAGAGAGGTCGTCTTCCTCAGGATCAGATGCGACCTCGGGGGCAGGGCCTTTTGCCACGGCTGGGTTCGCAGCTTCCTGCTCTTCCTTCTTGATCGGCGCATCCGCCATTTTCTCTGTAAGCTTCTTGATTGTAGCAGCTTCACCAGCAAAATAGAGAGGTTATGGCAGTTTACAAGGTCATCAACAGGGTCACAGGAATGTACGGAGTAGTATGTATACCAACTGCATGTCACGCACGCCGATTCCTGCCTGCCTCGGCCCGTCCTCAGCCAACTTGCGACACGCGGGGCATCATCCGACTACTAGCGCGGGGCTTGCCTAACTAATTAGCAGTTCTGGCCGAACCGTGGCGCGCTCCCGCCGATAATTGTTGTCGGTCACGTGCGCGTGTCTAGCCAACTGCACCCCATGCTTGACAGGCTTCCTCTACTTTCTTCGCCCCTCCACGACACTGTCACTTACACAACACCTTGCAAGCCTATACCACAACGACTGCGCCTGCTTGAACCACCTGCAATTTTCCTTCCGACTGCGACAGTAACCTGCGGATTTAGGCGCAAGGCTAGTTAACCCTGACCTGACGATTGCAAAATGTCGCTGTGCATGAACAGACTCTCCGAGGAGAGGTACGCACTATGATGCCTTTTGATGGAAAATTTATTCAGCATGGCCCGGCTAATATGTACCCAGGAAACAATGGCGACGCGATCATCCCTTTGGCTTCTTTGCGAAGCCAATGCGTGGTTCAAACGGGATGATGGACCTTAAGAGGTGGGATTGTGGCGTACCAGGCAAGGAGAAGACGATTTGGGAAGGCGGGCTTTTCAAGTTGGAAGTCATATTCCCGGACGAGTATCCCACCAAGCCTCCAAAATGTAGGTGATATTCCGTCTTACTTGGCCGCTTGAGCACTTTTGCCAAGACCCTTTTTTGCTGACGAGACATTACGCAGGCAAATTCACTCCTCCGCTATTCCACCCCAACGTCTATCCATCTGGCACCGTCTGTCTCTCCATCCTCAATGAAGAAGAAGGCTGGAAGCCCGCCATCACAATCAAGGAGATCCTGCTCGGCATTCAATCACTTCTCGACGAGCCAAACCCGGAGTCTCCAGCCCAGGCAGACGCTTTTAACCTCTTCAAGAAAGATCGACAGGCATACGAAAAGAAAGTCCGAAGTATCGTCAAGGATAACCCCGCGCCATAGATGGTGCCTTCCTACAGCAGTGATGAGGCGCGTTTATCAAATGGCCGAACCACATTCGAGGGCCAGAAGAGCATTTGCAGCAGCTCTCAGGCGCAATGGTGTCAATGAGATATGGTGGATTGGTATGACGGGAGAAGTAAGATTTGAGTTGCCGGAGTGAATATATTGCTACTTTTGATTCGCATGGCATCCACGGGTGCCATGCCGCGATATTCTGGGGCTTCGGGCGTTTCAAGGCGAAACGGTAGCACAAGCAGTGCAAGAACGGTTTAAGAGCACCCTAGGATACCTGGTTCTTTTCTGGAGACGAATTGATTAAAGTTCTATTCCCATGTATCCCATTTGCACGCCCATAGTGCACTAACCCAGTTTTTCCAAGTAAGTGATTGCCGGCCATGACCGTCATTGAATGAGACTCTCCATCGCATGTCTTTGTAATCGTACATCCACACAAGTCCGAACCTTTTTTTTCAATTTTGTCTT
This sequence comes from Shiraia bambusicola, assembly GCA_028220655.1. Lineage (NCBI taxonomy): Eukaryota > Fungi > Ascomycota > Dothideomycetes > Pleosporales > Shiraiaceae > Shiraia > Shiraia bambusicola. Next base: position 568,369 of record SSBG01000002.1, on the reverse strand, counting down.
CCCATTCACCGTCGAAGTCTAACAAGGTATTACAGAGACCAGACTCCATGACTACTCATTCTAGCAGCAGACCCAAAACATCGAGACATGATTGGGCAGGCCCCCAGAGTTTAGTAAGGACGGTATCCAGACCCGCCTCGAGGCCTGTAGCCGCCACGATAACCGCCTCCTCGAGGGGGACCGTAGCCACCGCCGCCACCGCCGCCGCCATAGCCGCCGCGACCATATGGTGAACCACGTCCACCGTAGCCGCCTCGGCCTCGACCACCACCGCGCCCGCCTCGCGTCATTCCTGGGAGGTTGGTTCGCTTGGGCACGACCTATGAGGGTGTAAGTTGGTAATCATTAATGACTCAAGAATTTGTTGGCGTACCTTCAGGTTCCTATCGCGGAAGAGGCTGTTGTCGAGCACGAGGGCCTGGTTGACCAAGCTGGGTTCTGTGAACTCCACATACGCATACCTGCACACGCTCATTAGCGTTCTGTTCCGATCTTTCTGCCAAACTCTTGCCAGGTAGCGAAAGATGTGATAGTGCTGCAAGGGACGTGTGAAAATATAAAAAAAGGCGCAGCTATAGCTGCAGATGGGACATGATGTGCGCGACTCATTGCGCTGGGGATTACATGTGTGTGATATAAAAAAGCATGGCAAAGCGCAAATCTTTAAAGAACGCCTCCTCTTAGTACTGACCCTTTAGGATGTCCCGTGAACTTGTCCAACAAGATTGTGACACGGTTTATGCTGCCGATGCTCTGGAAATGTGCCTGGATCTCCTCTGGGCTTGCGCCATAGTCGACATTGCCGACGAAGACGCTTCGTGCATCCACGTCTTCCTTGCTTTCGCGCATCTCGTGTCGTTCGGTATCGAGGGACTGTTGCATTTCGCGGAGCTTTGCGGCCTCTTCTTCCATCTCTTGCACGCGTCGCCTCATGGCGGATATCTCTTCCTGTGGATTCAAGTTAGTTCCTATATGCTTTGCTAGAACGTGCGTGTGGCTATGGTTTTGTGGGTGCTGATAACAATAAAACCTGCTTGCGACAAGCTTTGCGCAAACACAATTGTGTTCGACATGCCGTACCTCATCATTGGGATCTTCCGCAGTATCGAGGCGCTCATCCTCTTCGCGCTTCTGCTGTTCGGCCTCAACGTCAGTCATGATTCTAGATCTTGTATGAAGCTTCTCAAGAAATGTTAGTGAATTATAGTAGCGCTGGGAGGTGATGGATCCTACCAGGCTATATTTATGGTGTAGGAATGTGAGGCGTATTGGAGTTCACGCGTCGCAGAGTGGTAGGTTTGCCGATGACTCCCCCTGCCGTCAAACTCAAGGCGACGAAGTTAGTAGAGTCGTAAAGTGTGGCGACAAACGAATGACACCTGGTGGAGGTGGCAGAAGTGGTGCTGTGAACGTGAATGACGAATCGCGCTCGGAAGCTCATAGCGCGCTGCCAAGCAGCCGAGCCGCATCTTACGTCAGCCGTAATTTTCACTCCCTCCACACGGGCCACAAGCGAATCTCTTCTTTCGACCGCATATCAATCTCGAGAGAAAAAAAGGTTCACACATTTTGTACTGGTGAGCCTGAAATAATCAAATCAATGGCTCGATTTTCGATTGATTCTCTGAATACTTTCTCTTTACCCGATCATGCAGGTGCGTCATAAGCTTGACCCATATGTTCAAACTCAGCTATGACAGTACCTAATCTAGGTGCCTACGTATCTAAACAGTCATGAAGTTGTCTCTGAGCAGGTCCCTATGTGACCATTAATCGTCAGTCATGTTCCGATGGTGTGATGTTTTTCTGATACCCTCTGTACTTGCTTGATAATCCACACCAAGTCCCTGATAGTGATCAGCCATAGTATGGTTCGAGAATAGGTCGATAAACAGGAAGTGCGAAGATCTGTGTAGAAGGATCTATGGTTGATTGGCTTAGCCACAAACGCAGTATTTAATTGTCAAGACAACTGCTGTTGTTAGTGTTTGTATGTGGTAAGATTGGAAACAACAAGACGGTTACCATTATCAGATAGAGCTGAAAATGTATCCAGAAAATGATTGGTGTGATTGGCGATAATATACTGGTAAGCATTCACTGCCAGGTTACACTCAATAATGCATACTCTAAGACTACCTAGGCCGATCGAAACCTAGCTCCTGGGGAATGAAATAATAAACAGTGACTTAGTACCAGGAAGAAATGTATTCTAACATATATGTGTAAAGGTGATAACAAAAGGACAGGGCCGGGGACTCTAGAAACAGATTGGAGCATATTACACAAACTACTACAACTTCAAAAGCCCGATCAGTGTTAGCAATAATATCTAACCATCTGCCCTGGTAGTAACTTTATGCATTTACACTCCATCCACTATGATATGGCCGTCGTGGTCCGTGAATAATGATGCAAAACTCGTCCCAAAATCTGGTATATATGGGAAACCCTGGTGCCATTTTCCTAGTCCTTGAGATCTTGTGACATTTCGTCTAGGCTTTGAGTACTGATCACAAGGCTGCGCCAGGATCTCTGCCGAATGCTCGATCAATTTCTAGTATCTTGATATTAGGAGCATACCTAGGTAAGAGAATTCCTGAGTGCTCGTTCATACTATGTCTACTACATAGCCATAAGATCTTCAGAGCTCGGGGCTGAAGCTATCACCCAATAGCAGGGGTACCATTACTAGGTCCAAGCTGCTTCGCAGTAGATTTTCGAAGTGAGGAAGCGCCAGTCTGAGACTTGCGCACTCTCATGGCATGTCTATGCAACAAACTGCTAGGTTCGAAGAAAAAGACGTCGATGTTGCACACATTACCATGAGCGGTCATTCTATGTCCACTATGCTACATCACACGGCGACTCCTCATGATTGTACTATTAAAATCAAATTTGGGTATCTCTATATCTCCCACTTTGGCTTGGGCTTACTTTGCACACTCGCTTGGAAACCAGTTTCAAACTGGAGGTCGTTCCTCAGAGGTCTGACGCCAATTGTGTACTTTGGTGTCGTACTACAAGCATCCACTTCTTTTGTAAGACCCTCGATTGAAGTGTTACCACTATTCTTTGAGCTTCCGTCTCCGTGTCTCTCCATAGGCTCGGGTTCATATGCATAACCGTATTCGTCATGAACGATATTTTCTTCGACTACCTGAACTTCGTAACTGACAAAGATTGCGTAAAACTTTCGCTCGACGACAGGCCAGAAAATTGGCATGGATGCGCAGATAATGGCTAGGTCAAGTTCAATAGTCGACAGGAGGAAGGGCTTTGGGCTCCACCAGGTGAAGTCGATATAAGGGTATGTGGCAGCTTGGTGCGCGGATATCGAATTCAGTCTCAAGGCTGATGCTACTACGACTCTGCAAACTTGTTAGCATCTGCGATGACAACGTATATTACAATGAAAGGCTCAGACGGCCACTTACAGCGAACCACAGGTGAACACACCGGCCATAGCCAGTAAATTCTTCCTCTTCAAGTTGGGCGCGCGGAATAAGACCATTGGGGTCATAAATAAGACTATATCGAATGCCAGGTTGGAAGCTGAATGGGCTTCGAACATGCGAATGAATTCTCCCTTGGTTCTGAAGCCAAAGCCATAGCACTTTGCGCTAGTTGTACGATCCCAGAAGCCGCGGACAGGTAAACAAGGGACCCACCCAGTCAGAGAAAAACCCAGTCCCCAAAGACTAACGAGTCCGAGGAGGAAAATGCACGTTCGTCGCATTAATCCAGCTTTGAATATTCGGAGGAATTGTACAAGGAGAGACATTTTTATTAGAGTCGTCTCTGTGAGGTACATTCCATTGGCGATATAGAATAACTGGAACTGTTAGACGTGGATCAGTTGCATTCGAGGAGCCTCATACCCGCAGAAACTGCTCCAGATCTTTAATTCCGAGATAAAGCATATGTTGTCCTAAGCCGTAATTGACCGCTAAAATATTGTTAGACAAGTGTTGGAAGAAGGCAGAAGAACTTACCAGCACAGACAGACGCAGCTGCTATAGTTTTGCATATCTAGTTCAAGATCAGTCTTGATGTAAGTTGCCGGGTAAACGAACTACATACCCCCGCTGCAACTATTAAAGCATCATCCCAGCCTGGATCTCGAATCACTCTGAAGCGGACCCAGAGACGGAAGATGACGGCCAGCCATGATAAAAGCTGGAGTTGAAATTAGTAGAAATCGAGAATAAATTGTAACAGCAACCTACCAGGAAAGAAATGATTACGCCAAATATGTTCTCTCTACGATTTGCAGGAGGAAGCGGCTCGTTACGATCAGGGGGATTCTCGAGTATTGATACTAATATCTTGTCATAGGTAGACATTGTGCGGATACATTCAAGGAGCCACCTCAAACCACATACGTGAACGATCAGATCATTGATCATCATATGGCAGGGCACAGTTATAAGATACCCCCCAGTGGGAGTCCTAGCTTGTGGCCTGGTCTACTGAGGAGGGGCCAACTACGAGCTATGCGGAAGGATAAAATGGTCGCAGTGTTAGCAGCTTGGTAGGGTGGTAGGTTCACGCTTCTAACACGAGAGAATCTGTGCACGACTGGAATAGGCAGTTCCCAAGTGCCTGGTTTTCAAGCACATGTATTGCTCTTAGACAGGGGCACCATGTTCGGATGCGAGTGGCATTTTCGCGAAAAGTGAACTGCCACAATGACAGCGGGATAGGGTAGTTATGGCGCAGATTTACGCGGATGAACATAGCATATTCTTGTCAAATGAGCAGTCGATTTTGTAGTTCTTATGGCATTATGCTACTACTAGACATGTAACGCCAATGCATCCGTGTAAAAAGTGGCATTTGCCTCCTGTGGGATACGCATTGGCCGTGCACGCGAATCTGTCAATCTGCCGTGAAGCATGAGAAGTGTTCGAGAAGGACACCTCCCTTGGAGTTTGGGGTATTATAGTCTAGGATTCAGTTTCAAGGGCTGCTCACATATCTTTTCTGGCTCCCCTGCATGTCTTGTTCAATGACAATTCTGTGGATGATTTGGTCGTGACTTCAGATCTCGAAGGGTTTCAATTGATAGCACCGCCTCACAGACAGCCTATACAGGGCGGTGCAACTGCAAGTCAAAGCGCCACCAGTTAAAGTTGACGCTTCTGGGAAGACACTGGCGTACATCTGCGCTATGATGCTAGCAGATTCACATAATAGGAGATAGAATCGCTAGCACGTGGCTAGGTAACTACACAGTTGGGCATCAACCAGCGTTTGTACAATCCCGCTTGACAGGTACCTGAATCTTGTTGCAATGACGTGAAGCCATTTTGTTTCTTCTCAGAGCAAGAGTGTGGTTACAACTTACAAGGTATGGGAGCGGGCTATGCCGGGGCGTATACCTTGGACGGTAGCCATGCCGGTAGCTGTAGTTGGCCATTGTCAAAAACAAAATCTGCCCTACTACATAGTGGCATATTGGCAATGAAGGCTCTTCACCCTGAAAAAAAAAGAAGCATAACATTGCTGTTGAGGAGAAACTAGTCCAATGAAGACCGATTACGTAGTAGGTATCTTGTCGACGACACGGGAAGTGGTTTCGAAGGTCTCAAGAATCGAGATGGGTTCGGTTGTCGGCTAACTACGTGAAGCTGCGCTAAGCTCTTTTCTTACTAGTTATCATAAGTGCTTCACGGTATTGACACTCAACACTGTCGATGTCTGCTCCAAGAGAGCCTCATATACTCCGTACGTAATACCTAGTCACTTAATACGGGTCAACATATTACCGAAGTATGCCGCGAGTAAGAGCAAATATGTATTTACCAAAAGTCGGGGTGCCTCGGTTTAGGTATCTTCAATCGGGAACGTTTATACGTCGGCAACTTCGGATTGTCGTATAACTACATGTAACCGACGATCTATCAGTCTAACATCTGAGCGATGAACACAAACAAAACCACAGTCTTTTGAGGACATTACTTGCATAAATTCAGACACCGGAAAACAAAATGGCGAGCAAGCTTTCAGCTTCGTATGGTAGCACTCTGCCATGGGCAGAGCCAAGTTGGTAATAAGTGACTTACCCATTAACCAAACAATTAATACATCTGACACGTGAAAAGGTACACTGGCCGTCCATCAGCATACTACAATGACAGCCACCGCAGACTCCGGAACGCAATGCGAACATGGTGTGACGAGGTATGCAACCAATTCCACTGCACAGATTCCATTCCCTCACTCACACACAACATCACCACCACAACAATCTCTCCCTAACGATTCCCAGAACATTGCGCCCCATGCAGACGAATGGGATGCAGCCGGCGCCGTCGACCCCGCCATCTACACCAAATGCGCCCAAGCCGGCCTCCTCGTCCCCATCTCCTTCGGCAAGACCATCCCCCCCCAATGGTCCAAGTACCCCATCATCGGCGGTATCAAGCCCCAGGAATGGGACGGCTTCCACGACATGATTCTCTGGGATGAATTGAACCGCGCCGGCGGCGTAGCCGCCATCTTCATAGGCCTAGTAGTCGGCGCACCCCCCCTGCTGAAATTCGCCTCGCCACAACTGCAGAATAAAATCTTCCCCGAGATTCTCTCTGGCAAAAAAAGAATCTGCCTGGCGGTCACGGAGCCCGATGCAGGCAGCGATGTGCGCAATATCAAAACCACGGCGGAAAAGACGGCTGATGGCAAGCATTATATTGTCAATGGCGAGAAGAAGTGGATCACAAACGGCATGTTTAGCGATTACTTTATGACAACTGTGCGGACGGGCGGGCCTGGTGCAGAGGGCATGTCTATGCTTTTGATTCCGCGTTCTGAGGGCTTGCGTACGCGTAAATTGGAGGTTATTGCTGGCCCTCTGAGCGCGACTACCTATGTCACTTTTGAAGATGTCAAGGTCCCTGCCGAATACCTGATTGGCAAGGAAGGCGATGGGTTCAAACAAACAATGGTCAATTTCAATCATGAACGCTTGTGGATTGCGTTCCAGGCTATCCGCGGGTGCAGGATTGCTCTGCAAGATGCGTGGCAATGGGTGTTGAAGCGTGAGGCTTTTGGCAAGCTGCTTATCGATCAACCCGTCGTGCGCAACAAGTTTGGAAATATGGGCCGCCAGATTGAATCACTGCAAGCTTGGACGGAGCAGATTATATATGAGCTTGAGAATTTAAGCGATGCCGAAGGCTCACGGTTATTGGGTGGTACGACGGCACTGCTCAAAGTCGAGAGTGGAATGGTGAGCAGTTATATTGCGGAAGAGTGTTTGAAGCTCATGGGTGGCTTGGGCTTGACAAAGACGGGTCAAGGTGCGAGGATCGAGAATTTCTACCGCGCGGTGCCGGGCTTCCTCGTGCCTGGTGGGTCGGAAGATGTGCTCCTCGACCTGGGTGCTAAGGAAGCATTGAAGATACATAAGCAGGCTGAAAAGGCCAAGTCGAAATTGTAGAGGGGTTTCGTATTCTGTTGTTTCAATCGTTTCGCTGGATGGGCAGTATATAAACAAAGTCCCTTTCATGGGCAATCAACTTAAGCCTAATGCTATCTCATGGCACCATTATATACCAGTACAACATGTGCAGCACTTGTACTAGTTTACATATACGCAAGCTCTTATTTCTGGTCATCAAGCATTGTCATCTGTTCAGTTGGCACTAGCTTTCGTAACATCATCATAGCGTTTTCCAACTCTTGTTCAGTCGGTTGCCAAAGTGCTCTGATTTCGTGCCACGCCTTCATTGTGCGATCTGGATCTGTGCACTTAGCAAAAGCTTTCAAAGCTGCAATCACCGCCATGACTGATATCCACGTTCTGTCAAGTCCATCCTGGAGGGCTTGAAGGTACTGCTTCCAGAATTTCTCCAGCTTATCGCGCGTCCAATCAGAGTAGCGGATCCCTCCAAAAGTATGGAAGCCCTGAAAAATTTGTATAAATATACTACCCTCCAGTGCGACAGAATTATATTTCATTTCTCGAATCAAATCGTACACGCGTTCGATATCGCCAGCTGTTGCGGTTTGATGCCGTATCAGCAGTCCGTATGTTCGTGTGTCGGGAGCGATTGGTGCATAGTCTTGTAGTTGCTTCAATCCCTCATGATCGCCCTGTTTGTGGAGGTGTCGACTTTCGTGCGTCAGGTGCAGGCCAAGAAGTCGACGTTGCTGCCAAGTGCGAGTGAAGAACTTGTGGCCAGGGGCCTTGGGCTTTCTGGTAGCGTGAAGGCGCTTCATTCGTTCAAAGACGTGTTCAGCCGCAGATGGTTCGCCAGCACGGAACAGGGCAGCGATAACGGAATTCATAACGACGGTGTCGACAATGTCACCAGAATTTACAAGTTCCTGGTATGCTTTGCGGACAGCCTCGCCATCTTGCAAAATGCCATAGTAGTATATCATCGAAACGCGGAAGTGGCGGGTAAGGGGGAGCTTTCGAACTTGCAGCTCTTTCAAAAATGTTTCAGCAAGCTCGTATTTCTCACCTTTGACAGCAAGATTGAACAGCACGTTCAGCGTCACGAAACTGCTTTTGACACCTGCTCTGTGCTCCATATCGCGCCAAATATACAATGCTGTTTGTATGTCGTCTGAAGAGACTCTACCCATGGCATTGCCTGTCAGATAGATTGCTGATGTCCACTCTGAGCGATTAATGTGTATATGGGCAGTCTTCATATCGTCCAGAATGGATAGGAAACGCTGCATAGCAAGTACTGAAGGACGTTCCACCACGGACAGATGGTGTAGTAGCGCTCGAATAATTTCTGTCCTGAGGTAGACTACGCCGGGCGAAGGTAATTTCTTGTAGGTTTCAAAGACATGGTCATGCGGGGAGTCTTCGTCCTTGAGCAGCGTCTCTAAACGTTTTATATATTGAGAATCTGCCTCATCTCGCAAGGGCCAGGGTTCATGAGCATCCCCCACGTTCCATATTAGTCCTTCTTCATCTTGGGGTTCTTTCTCTGGGCGCGAGTCTAGACGCAGACCGTAGTAATCCACCAGCGCTAGTAGCTCTTTCTTGGCGAATTGTTTTACACTGCGCAGAGGATTTGAAGACAGCTTCAGTTTTATTTGTAAGCCAAAAAGTCTGCGGTCAGGCTTGTGCCACATGCTCTTTTGTCGGTTCCTTTGGGGACTTGTAGGAAAGGGCTTGGATCCATGTGGTGATGGAACCTGTCTCGCGTGTTTCCTACATGATCCTGCGCGTGCCAACGCCTGGATGAACACGCTGTTCGATTGCTCATTGCGGTGGGTTCCGTGGGGCGAATTGTTTTTTGGACGCCCAGAGAAGCTTCGTCTGTGTGGCGTGGTGTTGAGACGTGGATATAAAAATGTCGGGAGTGGGCGCACATTGGTACAGGTTGTGCTATTCGTGACTGCAGAGGTCCGGTCAAGTGTGCGAAGGAGGGACATGAGAGGTCAAGCATGGTGTCAGCAGAAGTCGGCGGTAACGTGATCCATGTGAAGTTGGAGCCTGAGTGAAAAGATCAATTATTAAAAAGGGTTCCAAGCAAGATGGGAGCGTTGGAGGGGCGGAGGAACGAGCCTCCAGGCTTGGCATTCATGATGCACCACCAACATATCTTCATATCTTCATAAAACCTACCACGTCCACCACAACCTAGACCCCGCCATGGGCCGCTATGACTTCCGGCCAATTCGCGTGCGCCAAACTGCAAAAGCCCTCTTGGACTCGAAACGCAATGTCAGTCTTCCACAATGGTATGACGTGATCGGCGATATCCCACCAGGCGAAACCCTTGCACGACCAATACTCCGCACACCCAAAGTCCGCCACGCACGAAAAGCAAGCAAGTTATTCAAGCCACTGCCCCTTGCATACCCAGAAGACAAGCTGCGTTCAGAATTTTTTGGCGAGCATCCCTGGGAACTGGCACGGCCTAGGCTGGTAGTCGAGGACAGTGGAAACGATGCAAAGGGATACGACTGGAGCAAAATTGTCCAGCCTGGAAAGCAAATGGATGGCGAAAGGTTCGAACGTCCGCTCTGAGAAGAACAAGTTTCTAAAAACATACCCTGGGACTGACATTGGACAGTGTCGTCCAACGCCAAATATGGCTAATCAAAAACAAAAATCTTTCAAAAGCCTCTGCTTATGACCAAGCACGACGCGAATTCTACGCACACCGCCACCTATCCGAAATTCGGTCACGGATAGCAAAAGAGGAAGCCCTGCACGTGGGCGCATACTTTGCCAAGGGTCCACTAGAGATTGGTATGGAGCTTGAGGACAAGAGCTGGGAAAACTGGAAGGTATGGGCTGGTGAGCAGATTGAGCTCGAACAAGCAACGCGCGCGCAAATGTTCAGTGGAACGCAAGAGGATAGTGATGGTGATTTGAGTGATGATGAGCTTGATGGCGCAATGGACGAGCTGGCGAGTGGTGGAAGTCTACCAAATACACCTCAGAGACAAGTACCAGCGGGCGGCGCCCCAACATATGTCTAATGACTAGGTAGGTAATAGACTGGCGTGTACTATTATGTTTTCTGTGTAGATATGCCATTGATCAATGGCCACGCCATATGGGAGGTTCTTATTGGGCCAAGTGACTCTTGCTAATGCTCTAGCCTGCTTTTCATTATCTCTCGCAACTCCATTGCATGCCTCTCGTGCTACATGCTTTTCCTCCGTGATATTTTGCTTATATAGACGAGATGCTTGTGGTAGTCTTTTCATATTAGCTTTTTGGAGCACTGCTCTTCCTTCGTTTATTGCCAAAGCTTCTCCTCAAAACGCGCCACTCTTACCTTACGCGGTGACCAGAATACTGCTCCACTATGGTGCTTTTGCCACTACTGAATATCGAGAGGCTTGCTTACCTGCCATTCCCAAAAGGCTGTGAATAGGTTCTTATTCTCCCCACAGGGGCGATCTACGAGCCGCTACCTCATAATTTGCCAAGCGCATCGCAGCCAGTCAGAAGAGGCCTCAAGTGATCTTATTGCGCCTGCTATCCAAGCCACATGTTAAGAAGATGGTCGATGGAGAATTCCACGGGAAAACACCCAATAGCATCGGTCGGGAGAAAGCCAATCCAGTCACGCAAGGGGCCTCGAGTGTCTCTATTGTTCAAAGCTTTGACATATTCCCATGATTCTGGATGCCACCCTGCAGCTTCCCAATCAATGATCGAAGACACCAGAATGTCTTTTCCAGTCGTGTTTGTCATTTCTCCCTGCACTATAAGGGAATCATTTGCTTGTGTCGTGTACAAGCAAGTTGTTGAAGTCTGCTTCTGTTCGTATGTCTCCAGAGCTAACACGCTGTATCCTCCTTGTGTTTTTGCAAATGCCAGTCTCAAAGCTGCCTAAGCGTACGTGAGACCCGGAGCTGACTGAGGATTGGGCACGAAGAAGTCGGAAAATACGATTAAGCTGTTTCTGTACTGACAGTTTCTGTGTGGTGAAGAGTTCCAACCAGATGCTCTCAAGGGTAAAACCTGGTGCTCGAGACATGAACAAGTACGTCCTCTGGCCACTCTCTAATGTACCTAAGCAGTGAGAGATTGGAAGCTCCGGAACATGGGTAGTAAGATACTGTGTATTATCGATGTGGTCGGTATCAAGAAACAGCATAGTCTTGACCACATGACCAGGCCCAATACCGATGACGAAACTATGGTGGAGTTGAAACAGGATTTCGCCGCCTCGTATGACTCTGTTGAGTTTTGTGGCCAGTCCTTCGGACACATAGCCAGGAGATTCTTCGTACTCTTGGGTCGCTTGCGCCAGATCTAAAATTGATTGGCTAAGAGGATGAATGAGTCAGGACTTCGGAGATGTTTGCAGCAGGGTCGTGGTTCAACATTGCAGTCAACTGGCTCAGTGTGGCTTCATTTGCAAGGCTTTGGGCCTCTCGAACGTGGTCATGTTTGACGGGGTGCTGCTTCTCTTCTGAAATTTCAGTTTTTGGTATATTGAGCGACTGAGATTCCGGGGTAGCGAAAGCTGGAGAACAGGCAGAGGGGTATTGTGGTATGTTAGGCGGCTTAAGGGAAATTCGTCTGATTGGATAACTAGTAACTAATAGCTAATAATGCGAAAAACATGAAACTTGCCGCTTGGAGACGAACTTGACCAATGCATCATCTCACTAAAGGGGGCGGCACAGCAGCACTTTCAAAATGGTTCTGCACTCATAGACTACAACTAAAATTATGAAAACCGTGTAGCATGCTCTACTGAAAATCCTGGATTTACATAAGCATCCTGAGTCTCAATGGCACGTCTTCAATACCAACCGTTACAGCCTTCGAATCATGAAATTCGCCTGTTGTATCCCATATTGCCAGCCGAGCCAGATCCGCCTCTCGAGATAGGAGAATCTATCGAATTCAGTCGTCCAATAGCCGTCTATCCCGACTTGTCTATGGACTTTGAATTGCGAACAGTATCCCTCGACAGTAAGCCTGTTTATACGGCATTGTCGTACGTATGGGGTGATTCGCGCGACTCCAAAGAGATTTCCATAAACGGTTGTACTATCTTAATCACAAAGAATCTTGACATTGCGCTTCAACATCTGCAATATGAAGACATCAGGCCGGCCATTTGGATCGATGCAGTCTGCATCAACCAAAAAGACGACGAGGAGAAGTCTCACCAAGTTCCACAAATGGGCCGTATATATTCGAGTGCTTGTGAGGTCATAATCTGGCTTGGCCTTGGTACGCCGAATAACTATCAGGCTGTCATGTTACTCAACGAATTCTGTGACTTGGCTAGAGAACGCGAAATGATACCTCGAGCTAAATTCGCTTACAATCACTCCCTGAAGCATTATGCTCGACCAGACGATGAGGGAAGTGTTTCCGGTTATTCTCAATGCTTTGCTGAGGCGGTAGAAACTGTAAGGTCAAAGCAATTGGCTAGTCCAAGTATCAGCCTTGATACACGTGACTTTGCTTATTGGTGGGGGTACGTTCTCCTGGCCTCCAAATGGTGGTTCCGGATCTGGATATTGCAGGAGTATGCACTGGCTAAGTCTTGCCACTTCCAAATTGGGCGCTGTCGAATAAACGATTTTTGTATTCAGAGTGGAGCGCTCATGGAAAGTTACGTTGCAGAATTTTCACAGTGTCTGAAAGACATCAAAGACCGTCACTTGCAAGATGATATGTCGCCAAAGGTCGAGATTCGCGGCAAGAGCAGCACGATGGTACCTCAGCGCTTCCGGCGCGTTGCTGAATCGGAAGACCTGGGATTCTTTGACATTCTGGCACTTGCATATTGTGGAAGCCGACAAGAAATCTGTTGCAGCGACGTCAGAGATAGAGTGTTCGGCTTGAGCAGTCTGGCGCAAGAGGATTTTAAGACCTTAGGCATTGAGGTCAATTATGCGAAACTGCCTTCAGATGTTTATATTGATGTATCACATCGTATAATAGCGTCTGGGCAGATGGATATATTCTCGTTATGTCGTGGACAAGACTCCACAGGTTTGAAAGAGCTTGTTGAGCTACCAAGTTCACTCCATAATCGGTGTCATCTCCCATCCTGGGCCATAGATTGGAGTGTGAAGATGACTTCACCACACCCTTGGTTCAACGAGATACGCAATTCGCTCTTCTCTGCGAGTGGAAAGGATCAAGACTATCATAGATCCAGAAACACACGAGGCTTACGCTCAAAGTCCATTGCCCTAGCAGGATTTCAAATCGACACTGTCTGCAAGATAGGAAATGCCCAGACAGGAGCTGATCAAGTTCATGACTCACCTTTCAAAGCGATCATTAGCGTGTCAAAAGAGATCAAGGCAATGTGCAAAGACTCTCAAGATATTGGCCACAACATCTACACTGCTTCCCAGCTCCGAGAAGCAGTCTGGCGAATGCCGATCTGGGATCACGAATTTTCAGATCTGGAGTGGCAGCGAGCGACAAGAATTAGCCAGTTTCAGTACGAAGCGTATCTTCATCTCAGTCTATGTGAAGAGATAGAACTGAAAATCGAAAGGTTACGTAATGAACGACCCTATCATGGAATAATCTACAATACTTGCATCATTGGGATGAAAATTACATGGCACAAAATCAGGAGGAATTTCTACACTATTCGATTTCTAATGTGTCCCGAAAGCCAGGTTGAGTGGCCAATCATGCTTGTCGATCAACGTGATCCGACAAAAAAGGAGATCGAAAGGCTACGTAATGAACGATCTCATCACGGGATGGTCTACAATACTTGCATCATCGGGATGCAGATTGCATGGCATAAAACTAGAAGGAATTTCTTGACCATCAGCTCCTTGATGTGTCGTGACAGCCGGGTTCTGTGGCCAATCGATTTAATGAACTTATGTGGACCGATAGAGGGGGAGATCGAAAGGCTTTGTAACGAACGGTCTAATCATGTATCGACATTCGATTCTTGCATTATTGGGATGCAAATCGCCTGGCACAAAACCAGGATAAGTCTCTACATCATTCATAATCTAATATGGCATTCAAGGCAGAGATACAGACTCTTCCAGGGGTTCTGTGTAATATTGCCTTTCTTAGTACCTTTCTTACCTCTTCAAGGTTTTTGGGATAGATACCGGGATAATGCTATGGCGAGCGCAACGACTTACTTCTCAGCAGTGAACAACGGGTATCTGAATGCACCTGTCTTAACAAAACGCGGATATATTGGAATGGCTCCAGCAACAACACAGCCCGGAGATGACGTCTACATCTTTTCTGGATCTCGGGTTCCACATATCCTGCGGAAGTGCGATCTGGAACAGTCTAATTATAGTATGGTGGGCGATGCGTTTGTTTATGGGGCTATGGATGGCGAGTTGATTCAAGAAGATATTGACCAGAGCGCTGTCAACCTCGTTTGATCCACAAGGCAGATACTCGAACGAAGTTAATACCACCTTTTCGTTATGCTTTTCACTGTGGATATACCGAATATACCATCCTTGTGACATTGAAACCAGAGGATATTCATTCCCAGTGGATATGGCCACTGTAGGACACAAAAGATGAAAGGATGCATGGCTTGATTAAAGAGCCGCCAAGGACGCCATACCCTGATTTGCGTGATGGTCAGAGCATCAACTAAAAATTCAGGGGTTATTCATTCGTAGACGAAAATGAGTACATTCTCGAGGATTTCTAATAAACAACTATCCCACATATTTATTTTTCTTCCTTGCTAGGACGAGAACTCTCAATTTTACAAGTCTTTCAATGTGCCTGGGGGCCCCTTGTATTATAATGTACTATAACATCCCAAGAGCAAAGTCCGCTAAAGTACACACAGGTAGGTATGATTACGAGTACTCTATCAGGCACGAATTGTGGTTTCTCCTAGCGTCCCTTGCCGCTTTACCAAGTTTAATGAAACGTTTAATATCAATTAACTGTATGCTAAACTTATATATCTACCATTGCTGTATAGCCGTAGCCTACAATTTATATTCTAGCGCTATATCGACAAGACCGCAGGTGCATAGTATCTCATTCGCATAATGAAATTGTTTGTACGTTAACTCAAGTTAGTGTCCAATCATTTGTACGGCGACTTTTAGGTCAAGCATGCCAACATGTCATGTCGGGGAATTAGAAAGATGCAGCTTTTCTCGCTTGGTATAATCATGCAGTGCTGATTCTAGACTGAGGCTCAGGCCAATGGGGCATGTTGTACTCTTAGAAGGATACTAAAAAGGTTAGTAAATCTCGTACAAGGAGTGCGAGAATCGCTCTATTTGAAGGGTGCCAGACATAGCCACGACATGCTAAGTATGGAGAGGCGTTGTTCGTAAAAGAACGTTCCTTAGAGCTAGCGGTGAGTGCCCGAACCGCATGTCGGATATGATCCTCTTCAAATTGCGAGAACTAAATAGGGTGTTCTAGCCCAAGTAAGGGGCAGATTAATTTGGTCCAAGAGCGATCTAATAGTGTCACTCCGCTTGGAGCGAGTACCTCTATCTAGAGTTGCCCTGTCAGGAATTACCACTGCTCATCGAGCTAGTAAGAGTAAAAGAATGGGATCCATCAAGCCACTCAGATTGGTGTCGGTACCTGCAATGTATAGGAACTGGTTCTCAATACTATGATAATACGATTGACTATGATGTTGCTTGGGGTGAAAGTGAGCGCGATGTGGGTTGTGAGTGGTTCATGCAGATCATTCCAAGCAGAGCTAGAGAGACGAGACATAAGAAGGAAAATCAGAGTATATGTGGAGAGACTCGATGCTTTGTGAATGATGTTATGATGTTGAATATGTAGGCTGGGAGCGAGTCGCCTCGCGAACAATCGAGAAGAACCATCCAAGAAACATGGGATATGAAGTAAGCATACCTTGGCGGATGCAAAATTTCTAGAATAAATGTCAGACAACTCCAATCTTCTCCATCTACTTTTCTTATTATAGACGTGTAATAAATCAACCTATTCTCGTTGAGACAAACCATCACTTCCAAGTTGCACACCATGTAGCGTTTTAAAGCTACGAGCAGATACCGAGCACGCTACGACAAAAGCCAATAGAAATGTATTTGAACATGATCAAAAATATCGCTTTGCTTCGCTTTGCATTAAATCGTGAACTAATAAATCAGGTATCTTCGCGGTGTCACATGTTTCCAACACATTCCTTCATATATCGCGCTCGTCTCATGGTTGCAATTCAAACCTCCTCAACGCGGTCAACAGCCCCAGCTTTTTCAACAAAGACATCGCGAACATGCTCCTGCTCCCTGAGCCTCTCCAGCATGACACCATGAGCCTTGTACTTGGGTTTGATCTCGAAGAGCTCGTCCATGCGCTCGAGAGGAATACCCTTGGTCTCGGGAATCAAGAAGTAGACAAAGGGCACGGAGATAATCATCAACGAAGCAAAGAAGAAGTACACTCCGTACCCCATGGTGAGGAACATCTGAGGAGTAAATCGGGAAATGATGAAATTCCAGAACCAGTTGTTGGCGGCGGCGGATGCTTGGCCGAGAGAGCGGGTCTGGGCGGAGAACATCTCGGAGTTGATGACCCATGGAGTTCCGTTCCAGCTGGGGGTGTAGAAAAAGGTCCAGAGGTAAAAGAAGAAGACAGCGGCAGTGCCTCCTGAAGTAAGCTTAGCGTTGGGTTTGGCCTTTGCGGGGTTTGCCAGCTTGATGTAGGCGCCGATGAACCACATGCACAGAGATCCACCAGTGGCACCGATCATGAGGAGCTTAGTGCGACCAAGATGATCGATGAGATAGAAGAGCCAGAAGAAAGTGACAATAGTCTTGACGACGCCGAACAGGCCAGTTGTGAGGAACCCAGTGGATGTGCCGGTAATGCCAAGGGACTTGAAGACGGTGGGCGAGTAGTAATTGATGGCGTTGATGCCAGAGCCGTTCTGCCACAGGAACAGCATGCCACCGAGGAAGAATCGCCATTGGACAGTCCTGCTCTTGAGGGCCCGGAAGGGGCTGAAGAATCCAGGCCCAATATTCAGGCGGTCGTGTTCAAGCTGAGCATCAATGGCGGCGATTTCCTCCATAATGTAGGGTTCATTCGGATCAAGGTTGCGGATCCAGCACAGGTTCTTAATAGCTTCCTCACGCTTTCCGTTTGCGAAGAGCCAGCGAGGAGATTCCTTGAGCCAGAATGCACCCATGAGGAGGCAGCCAGCGGGGATGAGTTGCACAGCAAAGGGAATGAGCCATTGCTTGTGCGAAGGTTTCATCGTTTGTTGAAGACCGTAGTTGATCCAGAAACCGACCAGGCCGCCAATTTGCCAACCCATCTCGTAGATACCGACAAGTCGTCCACGAACAGCAGGGGGTGCAAGTTCTGAAATGTAAATGGGCACCATATTGGAGGCAGCTCCGACCCCCAAACCGGCAAGGACACGACCAGCCAGGATGAGACCAAGACCTCGCTCGCGGTTTGCGCCCAACATCAAACCAGCACCGAGAATGAAGACCATGGTCCAAACAATGAGAGACTTTCTACGGCCGAGGTAGTGACTGGAGGTATACGCGCCAAAAGAACCGAAAAATGCACCAGCTTGATAGACAGAGACAATATTTGCTTTCTCAAAAGCCAGTTTGGAAGCAGACATCTTGTCAAAATGGAATTCTTTGACGAAAGCGGGCAGGGCTAGAGTAGTGCCGATGAAAGCACTGTCATAACCGATCTATTAAAAAGATTAGCAATCACGGGGGTATATAATAGACCAAGTGACTCACCATGCAAGATGCCCATGATGCTACTGCCGCCGCTGTGTAGACGCGCCAATTGTAGACAGCCTTGGGCGTAGGCCTATCCTCGACTAAGGACAATATTCCCATTTGATTATTTGTTGAGAGAAAGCTGATCAAGGAGAAGATAGTGAAGATGCTGCAGTGATGAAGCGAGTCCAGGGGGGAACTGGATCAGTCTTATAGTGGTAGGACAGGTGCAAGCTCCCCGGCCTGGGCGAGATCCACACCTTTTACCCCAGAGGTTTCCGCACTACCTAGGTATGGTGAAGGCTGTTTAGACATATCCGGGGATTTGGTTTCACTCAACCCCCACATTCCCGGCGCCATGTGCATGGCTTCCCCGGATAAGGAACGAGGTTTAGCTTGCATTTGTCCACGTGCTGATTTGTTACGGCCTTTTCCCGGCATGTCGGGGCTGTATAGCCCGCCTAGAATGGTCTAGCGTGCAGTGATGGGCCTTTTCCGATCTTAGCTGGGGATAATCCCTTTTCCTGCCCTTATCCGTACAGCTTCCCCAGAAATAACTATTACTGGAGACACCCCATATTATAGAGAGACGGTACGGAGTAATTTGATACCGCAGCCAACATCCGCCCCGCCGACGAACTTGACGGGAAGCCACAGATCGTACACGTTCTGGCTAGTTAATGGCACTGTACTACGGGCGCATTCTAGAGCTGTGACCTGGACGAATTGGAATTTCCATGTACTAGTTATGTACCTGAGTCGAATGCAGGTCGTATTGTATCACAATTGGGTGAGATTAGTAAGGCCTGTGTCACGGGACCTCGGGACCCCCTGAAATCGAACACCAAGATCTAGCACTAAGCCAGAAACATCATAGGTAGCGCCTCATCTGGAGGACTGTCAGGTGTATGATCGGTCTCACGGCCTAGACTTTGGGACGGCAAATATGGCGATAACCCCTCAGCCACTA